>JAHLJT010009659.1:0-29588 GCA_031308135.1 Acheta domesticus
GATCGCAGCGTTTTTCGGAATTGGCATGTTTAAAGAAACTACGTTTAAACTCCAAGTTACATCAGTTACTTGGGCTCTTCAGCCTATTCTTTAGGGGTTTTTGTATGTGAAAACTTGTTCGGATTTGCGAAGTTTGTTGGCGGAGTGCTTCACAGTAGTACAAGATGCAAGATGTAACTTGTTGAATAGAATGAAAGAACCAAATAATTCATTGGAGGTTTTATTGAAATTCGTACGGCCAAACGTTCCTTGTACAAAGATGAAATGTTTTGATTTTCTCATGATATTGTATTTCAAATGGGAAAATAATCGAAATTCAATGATCTTCATGTAAATAAGAGCTGTTCATCATTGGAACTCGCCATCCGACAACCGACCATTGGAGAATCAAAACAGAGCAGCCCTTCGCTCTTTGGCACTTTTTATTTAAAATATTATTTAATGTTCAAAAATTCTCAAAGCTATGTGGTTGAGAAGGG
The DNA here is from genome assembly GCA_031308135.1 of Acheta domesticus. Taxonomy (NCBI): domain Eukaryota; kingdom Metazoa; phylum Arthropoda; class Insecta; order Orthoptera; family Gryllidae; genus Acheta; species Acheta domesticus. The sequence continues at coordinate 480 of JAHLJT010009659.1, forward strand.
GGAGGAAAGCGAAGTGGGGGTGGTGATGCGGAGGACTGTGATGGGGCCTTCTCTATCCAACGTAATTCACGCCGCGCCGGACCATGCTGCCCGGGACGGGGAGAGAGGGATTGCGCTGGTAGCGTGGATGGAATCTGAATTGACTGGGTGAAGCAATCAAGAAATGGACCTTGCACATGTTTATTTGCACTAATTACAGGTGTGGCGGTACTTCTCCTGGCTGGCGTGATCTGCGTTGCCTGCGTTGCCGCTGCGTTGCTGCGTTGTGATGCTGCAGGAACACAGGTCCCGCACAGTGTCTCACTGATCGGGCTCGTAAGCAGCCTCCCTGCAGCGCACGCGGCCCAACTGCGATGGGTAGGACCATGGATTCCCACACGGTCATGCGCCACCCTCAGGTGTGGGCGGTCACGGCACCCTCAGGTGTGAGCGGCACCGTTTGGAGAAGCTCACGCTGACGCGAAATGGCACCCGCACCGACAAGTGTGACTAGTGCCGAACTGCCGCGGGCCGCGTTGCGCGTTGCGCGACGCGCAATAACTAATTCGATACTTGATGGTTCACAACTGCCGAGGGCAGCTTAGTGAGACGCGCGAAGCGCACTGGCTCGATCACGCGCTGAGAGCGCACACTACCGTCGTTCCCGGCTGGCGGAGTGTCGACAAGTCCCGTCTCGCGGGGAATGTTCCGTTAGAGGTTATTTGGCAGACACGGGGGGAAGGGTCCTTTGGAGGGGGGTAGCAGGCCCTTCGGTGACCTGTGGGTGGCCGCCGGGGAAGGGGCCGGCGGCCGTGGGCGCGCCAGCTCCGCGCGGCGGGTGTCTGTAGGAGGAAAAGAGACGAGGGCTTTGTGTTGTGTACGGAACACTATGTATCAATATGTGAAGAGAAAACTTTATACCCCTCTCAAGCTTATTACGCACGCGGGAGGAGTGATTTTTGGCATAATTAAAGTTTATTTGGAGATGGAGGGCTGAAAGCTAAAATTTATTCATTACGTGAAGGCCTCGGGGCATTAACATACGATGCCACTATAAGTAAGTTTTGAGAAAAAGGAGAGTAAAGTTTAAACGATTCATTCTACACATTGGGGTAAAGAACATTAATTTATGAATTACACTGCCATCTTGCGGCGTACCTTTAAAATTAAAACCTAAAACATCCATGGGACGTCAAAAAACACTAACATCTCATCAATTTCATCAGAAATGTGGCATAGCATGTTATTGCCTCAGGGTCTTTGTATGAATTATAAAATTAAATTAAATATTTTAGCGTGCAGATGCACCCGCAACACGCTACTAACTACTATCGTACGATGTACATAACTCGGAAATGATGCGTTTTGGGGCCTTCAAACCTGATTTTACGTATTCTCTAGGGACACTAATGAAGTTTTCAAATCTACAAAATTATACTTTTTAGACGTTTTATTGCGAGGTTAGAGTTTAAAAGGAAGATACTAAACTTCATATTTGCATATGTGTAAGCAAAACGTGAAAATCATATTATCATTATTGTTGCTTCATATCACGACTACAGATGTTATGAGTCGTCTGAGTATAAAATCTACTCCAGGTTACAACTAGCTACCTAAGGAGCAGATCTAGGGACTGTCGGTGCTTCTACAATACTTTGCGAAAAATGTGAGCTGTGCCAAATTAAGCAATTTCTTGCACTTCCCAGTCCTTTGAATGACCTGGAAATTTAGCCAAGTTCTTACACAAATTTTGCGGAACAAATACCAGAGCTACGATAACTATTGGTTGGATCTGTGCTTTTACGACCCACATTCGGCTTATTATTATTATTCCTCTCAATCACGACTAAAGATGTTATGTGTCGGCTGAATATAAAATCTACTCCAGGTTGCAACCAGCTACCTAAGGGGTAGATCTAGGGACTGTCGGTGCCTCTACAATACTTTGCGCAAAATGTGGGCTGTTCCAAATAAAGCGATTTCTTGCACTTCCCAGTCTTTTGGATTAACTGGGAGTTTAGACAAGTTCTTACACAAATTTTGCGGAACAAATCCCAGAGCTCCGAAAACTATCGGGACGACCTGTGCTTTTACGCCCACATTCGGCTGATCTCGATTTCCAAACTCTTGTATTTAAGACGTTTCTCTGCCTCCTTGGTAACAACGTTTTGATCGCAAGGTACAGCAACATCGACAAGTAAACACGATTTTTTCTCCATATCCCGGATGACTATATCCGGTTTGTTTGCTGCTATCGTGCGATCAGTTTGAATTTGTTGGTCGTACAATATCGTACACAATCCAACAGACGTCACCGATTTCGGTGAGTGTTCGTACCACTTGGGGCATGTGTTCGGAACTTCGAGGGCGGTACAGATCTTCCAGTGGAGGTAGCTACACACCCTGTCGTGTCTTTTCAAGAATTCGGTCTTTGCTAGGATTGGACAAGCTGAGACAATATGATCAATGATTTCTACGTGTTCCTGACAAATGCGGCATTTATCATCTTGGTAAATTTTGAGAACCGCTTTATCATAATATCGTGTTCTCAACGCCTGATCTTGGGCAGCTATTACAAGTGCTTCCGAATCTGGCTTCATTCTTCCCCTTTTAAGCCACATAAATGGCTCAATCTTTATTGATCTGCACCTTGTCCATTCTTTTTAGATATTGTCCGTGGAGTGGTTTGTCTCTCCACGATTTCTTTAACATTTTTTGTGTCTCAAATTTCATGTTAAGTAGCATCAAAAGTTCAGTGTCTCTGTCATTCTGGGTGTCTTGTATAGTCTTGTTCGCAATGCTTCTTGCTATACATACAATGCCTCTGTTTCCCATTCTTCTGTCAGATTTCATGACCTGCCTCATTAGTGGGTCATCTTGATGGCTGACTACATACTTTCCCATCCCGGTTATTGCATTGTGCCAGGAGGCTTCAATTTGTCTCAGTCCTCTTCCTCCTTCCTTACGTGAAACATAAAGTCTATGTACATCAGCTCGGGGGTGGGCGACAGGATGCATTGTAAGCAGTTTTCTGGTTTTTCGATCCATGATGCAAATTTCCTGTTCAGTCCAGTCTACTAGTCCGAAACTGTATTCGGCTACAGGCACCGCCAGACTACCTATTGCTGATATTTTATTCCTTGAGTTCAGAGCGGACTGCAGGACAAGTCTCACTCGTCTATAATACTCCCTGCGAATTCTCTCTTTCATTGTGTCGTTCGAGATGGTCTCACATTCTTCAATGCCCAGATATTTGTAAGTTTTACCTGGCTGAAGATCTTGAATCACAGTGTGTCTATCAACTTCAATGTTCTCTGAGGTGGTCATTTTGCCTCTTTTTAAGTTGACTTTTGCACACTTCTCAAGACAAAACTTCATGCAGATGTCATTGCTAAAATCATTGATGACAGACAGCATTTGGGAGAGAATCGCTTTATTCTTAGCAAACACTTTAAGATCATCCATGTAAAATAAATGTGATACAGGCCTTTCATCACCATGGAGCTTGTAACCAAAGTCAGTGTGCGACATCTGTCTAGATAGAGGAATCAAAGTAATGCAAAACAGCAGAGGGGATAGTGAATCTCCTTGAAAAATTCCCCTGTTAATCTGGATACTTCTTGTTTCTACTACTCCCTTTCCGCTGTAGATTAGTAACCTGGTGCTCCACGACTTCATACTAGCCTTGCAAAACTCAACAAGTCTAGGATGAAATCGATAGATCTCCAGGGTCTTCAAAATCCAATCGTGTGGTACACTATCAAAGGCCTTCTGGTAGTCAATCCAAGCCATGCTTAAATTACGTTTTCGTTTCTTTACATCATTCAAAATTATTTTATTCAGAAGCAAGATTTCCTTAGAGCCATAGTAACCTTTACGACATCCTTTCTGTTCAACTGGCAACAGATGGTTCTTCTCTAGGTGCCTATACATTTTGTCAGCAATGGCTGCAGTTATAAGTTTGTACATTACTGGCAGGCAAGTAATTGGCCTGTAGTTCTTTGCCAAAGAGCTGTCTCCTCCTTTGGGTAGCAAATACGTGATGCCGCGAGTGAGCCATTCGGGGAGTTCGTTAGGGTTTTCTAAAATTTTATTAACAGCCTTTGCAAGATGAGAATGTAGTGCTGTTAATTTCTTAATCCAATAAATCTGGATCTTATCAACCCCAGGGGATTTCCAGTTTCCCATATTCTTAATTGTTTGGCATAGGTCCTCTTTCGAGAATCCTTGAACATGTTCCACTGTTTCCACGAGTCCATTGGCAGCATCAACTTCAGATTGGAGCCACGATGCGTCTTTGTTGTAGAATCTGGTTTCCTCCCAGATTCCTGACCAAAATGTTTCAACGTCATCTTTTGAAGGAGGGACAGCATTGCCATTCGGTTTTTCAGTCAGACTGCGATAGAATCTCTTCGCGTCTGTTTCAAACAACCGGTCCTGTACACGGAAATCGATTCTACGTTTGTACCGTCTTATTCGTTGAGCCCATGCTTGGATTTTTTCTTTTAGCTTTTCAGCTACCATTAGCCTTGTTGTGTTATTGTCAATTAGGTATTTTTGTTCAACATGGAGTATTTTTTGTTGAACTTTATACGTGTGGTTTGACTTAGAAGATGCCTCGGCTAGGAGTGATATTTCACGCCGTGTGTCGGCTATCCGTTTCATAATTCTTTTCATCTACGGAGGTACGGAGCTTTTTTACTCTGTCTGGCTGTCGGCCGTCGGTGTTCTTGGCTGGTCCCAAGATTATCTGAGATACTAGATATCCAGTTGCATACACGATGTGATTGATTTCAGTAATATCTATATCTCTACTTGAGGTCTGTACAACCTCATTTAAGACAGAATTCGCTGTTTCTATCACTCGCTTAGCTTTAGCGTTTTCGTAAATTCTCCTCAACGGTGCACGAGATTCGAATGGAAGTAGACGAACTCGTTCTATCTCGCGTCGGAGGAGGTCCCGCATCATGTCCTTATCGTGTGACTCATGGCCAGATGAATTTTCACCACTGACGAATGTTTCATTTGGAAGAGATGAACCTTGAAGTGGATTATCGTTTTAAGGGATATTAGATGGTTTTATTATTATTATTATTATTATTATTATTATTATTATATTATTATTAATGCTTTGCACGAGAACGATATTTGTTTTTGCAAAAGTTCTTAGAGATGGTACTTTTCTCTTAACTTAACATTACATATACACAAAGGGGAGAAGACAGTATATACACTTCCGAAAGACCTTCTTCATTAGGTTGCAGTCACGAGGCCAGTTTATGTTATATTTCTCAGCCATGCGGGGGGGGGGGGGGCGAGCAACCCAGTGATCCCCCTGCTTTCATTGGTAAATTTTCATAGATTTTCAAATTTCATAGATATTGCAAATTTCACTGATTTTGCAGGGAATACTCGCTAATGACACACTTAAAGATGACGTAATAGAACATTAAAAAAATTACATATAATGATTATGTAGATATAATCTTTGACAAAAGAATCTTAATAATATATTGAATGGGGGATGAATTCAGACCACTAGTGTAGCCTACATTGATTACTTTCAATTCACACACATGTGAAACAACCTTCTCATTATTTGGAATTAGTGGTATCACAGAATGGCACAGACTTTCTTGCACTTGTTACTTTTCTAATCTCTCTGGTTTAGGATAACTTTTTGATATAGTCCCCCAGCTGCTACCTATCGGCAACAAAACTTTTTTTCGTATTCATATTTTCTTTCTTTTTTTCATCCCTATTAGTAGAATGGAAATACGTCTTTAATAATATCACAGAATAGTAAAAGAAATTTTCATTAAAAAATGTCAACGTCATTGAGATAATGTTGCTTGAGCGTTTATAGGAATACACAATTTTGAGTCATTTTTAAAGAGAAGTTTTGAGTTTTCGCGAAACTTCATAAGCAAGCATTTGAAACACTTGTACTCATAAAGGCAATGATGTATAAAAACCAAATTGATGTATAAACGATGCAATTGATGTTGTTTCGTGTGTTCATTCATTTTCCAAGTCTAAGGCTATGGTTTTGAAGCTACAGGAATGAACGAACATTTATAAATCGTTTTCTGTTAACCACACTGAAATATATTTCTTCTTGCATTCAACAAAGCTGCTGAAACATAATTTCGTTTTTTTTCGTTGTAAACATGCGTATACAGGGTAGAAGTTTCGCATTAGCTTCAATCGCCGAGAGTGTACCTCAGAAAATGTGCACGATACACAGAGAACCCTAAAGAGACATTTAGAGGGCTCTACCACGAACGAGACTGGAGGAAGCCGGTTGCTAATGTAAACAGCGTAAAGAGCAGACAGACTCGCGAGACAATTCCGTGATTTTTTTATGTATTGCAAGAAATTTGTTTTCTCTACTGTACTCTCAGATGATTTTGCAATAATGTCTAAGTTTATTTTGAAATAATTTGTCCATGGTTGTTAATGGTATTAGGTGAATTACATTGAAGAATAGAAAATACATTCTTCAATTTAAATTCACTATCAGTGTGATTCAATATATTGCAATTAATAACAATGTAGTTCGTAATATGTATGTCCATCTTTTTCTTATTTTTCTTACAAAATTATTGCAGAAATACTTTTGAATAAACAATCTATGTTAGCTAGATAATTATTAATATTTTGTAATAATTATTGATCTTTAGTCGACAAAATTTGTCTTTCGAGGACATGAACCATTGAAACATGAACTTGAAATCGAATATGTTGAGAATCCTAACATCTAACCTCTAAACACGACACTGACGCATATATGAATTATTTTATTTCAATTTTTGAAAGTCATAATGATATTAAAACTTGACATCGGTTATAAATAAAATATAATATATGAAAATGTATACAATAAATAAAAAGATGCAGAGATAGAAGATAACTATGAAGGTTGTAAGAGATCTTATAAGTATTATTAAAATTAAAATATGAAAAGAGTAAACCGAAAGAAGAGTGTAAGATTTACTGAGGCGCGTATGGAACTATTATGTGTAATATATATTGAAACAACTAATGAAAATTAACGTTTTCCCTGGTACGTTGTGGTTTATTCATCATTCAGTTGTATAATGTGAACCGTTTCTATTTGAGAATGAAAAATCTGTCAGTTTTCTACAAATATTCTACTATATTTGTAAAGGTAAGTCTTTAAAATATAAGTTGTAATAAAAAGGTTAAAACTAGTCCCAAAATGTTTGAGCATCACTGAGGTAAAGATTTCTACTTACCTCTACCGAGAGGTGAGTGTCAAGTGCTCATAAAATTAAAGTCACATTTGGTTCAAGCATTATTGTGTAGAAGTCTCGAAACTGGAAAAGATCGATAATCCTTTTTATTGTGTATTATAATGGTCAATAACAAAAATCATTGGAAAATACATTCATATATTTATATTTAGAACTAACACTTTTTGTTTAGAAATAAGTTTGAAATTTGTACTCAACCAAATTTCATAATTTTTGCTTTAAATTAAAGGTTGTGGGCCCCAGTTGTGTTGTTTGCTGTTATTAACTCGTTTTGTAATGTACATCATGCATTTTAATATTTTGTAATTAATAGAGAGAATGTTCATCTGCCAAGAATTGTTCATTATTTTCTTCTGTGAGTTTCAATTGATCTATTTTTTAGTCCTACTTCTGTCGCACCATAGCGGGTCTTCAAAACACTCTCGTTGGATAGCACGTGCAAGAGTGGGAGTGTGAGGTGAAAGTTATGTTTACAAAGGCCACGGCTCTGCAAACACGCACATTGCAACAAAAAATAAATATCTTGTTCATTATGAGGTTTTTACTTTTTAAATAACACGTACGTGAGTCCCTGTTGAGTTTTGGTACAAAATGTTAGGCTACAATGTTTCTGAATTATCTCATAATGTGATCCGTTTGCCTGTTCATTTTTACATTCATGTGTAGTTTACTGAAGACAATACTTACGCGAATTAAAATGCACTGACCACCCTGCTTGGTTTAATTTAAACAAATATATTGAACACAGGGAAATTATTAAAATTTCTTGAGTTTACAAAACTGTTATTTCTGTAGTTTTCTTCAATTACCGTCAAATGTTGATGTTTTCACTTATTGATTTATTTACATTATTTCTCGTGCTCTTTGTGACAAGTCGAAATCCGTTTTTAATGTGAACCTACATTATTAAGATAAACATAATTACTTTTTGCGACTGGTCTCAAACTTATGTAATGCAAACATTTACCGAGATCAATGTGCGAAAGAGATAGACTTCACGGAAAAGATGCTTCACATAGTCCTCTGCACCCACGTCCCCGATGCAATCTACCCCATGTTATTTTTTTCATTCGTCACAAAACCACTGAAGGATATTTTTGCGGGTCGTCAGGTTGAGCTGATAGATTATCAAGCACGATGAGGTGACGGAAGTCACCCACGGTTTAAGAAGAAAATGTTATACGATTGCACATCTTCCATAAAGTGAGAAAAGAGTCATGACTTCAGGGTTTGAAGACTGATGGATCACGAAAGACATCTAGAACTTAACAGAGAGAGATATTGTAAAGTGTTTAGGGCAGGAGTTGTATTCTTTTAACCATAACTTTTACAAACAAAAAGGGCTTTATTTTAATTCCGGATTCTGAGGAGAATTTTATTATTTCTTGCAACAGTCACAACAATCCACAATCAAACTGTTGTAATCGCCAAATTCGACGTATCTTTTATTTGATATGAATCCGCAATATAAGTTGTCTATCTGGTAACCTGTCTGGTTCATCCAACAATTCTACTTCTGCGTTACACTTATGAGACTTTTGTCATGAATTCATCTACCTCCCTGCAACTATCTTCAGGCCCTAGCAACAAGTTATAGGGCTAATGGACCGTCTCCCAAGCGAGGATTGAAGTTGGAGTTGAGAGCGAGGACGATGGCCAAAGGAATGATGTTGCGGGCGCCAAATGTCGCAGCAGTGACATGACACGTGTTCGGACGTAGGCACCGAGGCGACGGTAGAGGTGGCGGTAATGATGCCTCCATCGCAGCAGGCCGGGAAGCTCTAGTGGACCTTCAGCAGTGAGACCGGAGGCTTGGCTTGGGTGGAAGGGAAAATTCAAATTCAGTTGACTCGGAGACTGTGATCAATCTACTCACAGATTGTGCACTGCTGTTGTTAAAACGATACATCAGAATCCTAAACTCAGAAGGTGCTTTGAGTAAACGCTTTGTTTTCAAAAATTTGCATTCTGGAAGCATAGAAACACTACAAAAACATAAAAATTGTTTATTATTTAGAAAAGAAATTAATATATTTGTTGAAAAAGAAAAGTTAATCGAGAAATAAAAAAAGTAGTCGAATTGGGTAAATTGGGTGCTTTTTCGTTTCTGGGTTATTTTTTCCTTATGAACAAATATATTCATTTCTTTTGTGAATAATAAAAATTGACATGTTTATGGAGTGTTTCTGTGCTTCTACAGTTCAATTTCTTTGCCAAGTAAACCTATCTTTCAAAACAACTTTTGAGTTTTTATTGCGGCTCAGCCATTCAGAACATCCAGATAGTTTATTAGAAAAAATATGCTTGAAATTATCTTAAACGCTTCTGTGCGAATTTTCAAAGTTTCCTCCCAGGACACACTCTATGTAAATGAAATAGAGAGACTTTCAAGTTTTAGAGTATGATTTTGTGCAGAGTCACGTTACAGGAACCGTGGTGTAACCGCCACACTATACCATTGCCTGAGCCGAGGAGTCACCCGAATTCATCCGCCTCCCTTCGTCCCGTGTCGGCGAGGTTCTCCCGAGCTTAGCAACAGGTCACGGAGCGAGGGACCGCCAGCGCAAGCCCAGACGGAGGAAGGGAGAGGGAGGGAGGGGCAGAAGGGATGATGTTGCGGGCGCGAAATAGTCGTAGCAAGTTGTCGCGGCGGCGACATGACACGTGTCCGGACACGGAGGCGGCGACAGGGGTTGCCTTCACCGAAGCAGGACGAGAAGCTGAGGCAGTCCCCTTCGGCGGAGGTGGTGGTGAAGCCGTTTGTGCGTGGGACGCGGATCGGTGCCGCGTTAGAAGTCAGTACTGTCCGCAACGGTAACAAAGTATAATTGAAGCGCTTTTCAGAGCAACAAGATGAGCTTCAACCTAAATAGCAAGCCTTGCAAAATGCGTTAATATAAATGATACGTTGTTTGTGAATTATGGCTTATGGCTTATCTTAAGTGAAACTTAGATCTTATCTTAAGTGGCTTATCTTAAGTGAAAAAAGAGTTTCGCTATTTTTCTCTAAATATTGTTTCTGTATAACTGCTTTGAAAGTTGAAGTAAAATCAATTGGAGAGTTTGGGTCAGTAACAAGATATGCCACACAAGCTTCTCGAAAATCTGCGTCTGTGTGTGATGAGGCGAAGTGTGTCTCGTCTTGTTGCCGTCCCAAGTCATTCACAAAAATATTGACAATTGTATTGTATTACCTCATTTATAAGCTCCCTTTTCTTAAAAACATGGCAAAGCTGAAAGAGATATGTGATGTTTTTCTTAAGTTCTCTATTTCGTGATTTTTACGGTCTTCTGAATCATGAAATGTGTTTCGTTATTTTGCAGTTTGTCAATTCCAAGTATTTAATGATTTTGAGATAAAGTTGTTACATTTACATCATTGTCTTTTGCATTCGCGATAACGTTCCCCTTAAATCTCGCGTTATAACTTGTACACATGCCCCATCTGGACCAACGCATCTATCTCCAATATCAATAAACTTCAAGTTGTACAAAATAGATTTCTCAGATTGGCAACAAAAGCCCCATGGTTCATTTCAAACGCCCAACTTCATAAAGAACTAAATATATCACCGATCATCAAACATATTGCCCACCTTTCCAACAACTTTTATTCCAATCTGAATACAATAAACCAAGCAGTCCACTACAACCTGGCCTCATTAAATGATCTCCCAACCAGAATTAAAAACAGATTTCCTTTCGAAGCCTTCTTGCAAATTTTCTCCCTAAACTGTTCTAAGTAGGGGCTCTTGTAGTTTCCTACACCAAGAGTAGTGTAGTTATGTTAAGTTTACTTTAAGTTATAATGTAAGCCATCACAACACATGATGGAGTAATTTATTACTGAACTGTGTACTATCCAACAATAAATAAATCATTATTATTAAAAAAAAAAAAAAAAAAAAATAACTTGTACATTTTTCCCACTCGTGAACCAAATTATCAAACGTAAGTGAACTGAAACATAAGAATATCCAGACGGATGTCCTCCCAAGACACGTGCATCAACAAAGAAAGCTTCTTCTCGTCCAGAAAAGTCCCTTTCAATTTTGATGCAAGCAAACATTCGCTCTAGAAAAAGCACTGTTGTCTAGCAGTAAGGAATTGCTATTTCCTTCACAGTGACAGAGAAAAGGGATTCAATACGAGATATTTTTTAAAAAAATTTCATCCAAAAAAAATGGGGAGGGTCATCTACATGACGATGTTCAATAAACAAAACACAATACGATATGAATTAAGTTATCGTCACTATTTTAAAGGCAATTCTGTAAAGTTCCAGGAACATATATGAAGTTTCAACTTTTGGTCATGTATCCTCATATCTTCAAGCGTGAGTTTGAGCGTGAATGGTGATACACAACGGATTTCCATAGAGCGTAGGTGTTATTTTACATAATTATAATAAATAGTACCAAACATCTGTGCTGAGTTAAACCATCACCATATTCAATTCACCGACCTGTATCAATCTCCATGCTAATTTTTGTTCTCTCAAAGTTTGTATGATTACTGAGTTCGTCAATATTTAGGTACCAACATGACAATTTTTGTTACTTTGAAGATTCGTGGAAGTTTGTGCTAGATTAATACACCAATGGTTTTTGTAACACTAGGTATGTTGCGCGTGTAATCCTCATCCAGATATCAAGATATCTCTTAAAATCTCGTTTTTCAATAAACAAATACGGTATCGTGTGGTGAGTAGCTACATTTCTAACTTTTATTGCGGTGCTAATTTTCGACCTTTTATTCTGATGCCAAGGTTACAAAATGCAGTTTATATTGACTGGTTTGAAAGTACTGGGCATTTTTTGAACAGCGCAGTTTGCGTTCATTGGAAAAATGTTGTTTTCAATATTATCTTTTAAAAAATCTAATAAGTATTTCAGAATAATTGAGTACAACGTAACTCCTAGAACACAACACACATAGGTTTTACACATGCTTTTTCAATTCAAGAAAAATATTTTCTGTTGTATTAATAGTTGTGAGGGTGATTAAAATACGGCCCGATGGAAATATAAATTAGTTTTAAGATATAATACTTAGTACTCATGTATGAAAGTTAATACTTCCATTCATTTAGTGATTGGAAAGTGTTGCTTTGCTGGAAAGTAGCATTTTGGGAGACGCATTGCGCAAAGGAAATAACACATTGGGTACCACAAGTAAAACAACTCGGGTTTCGTCACGCGTATTGGGAGTGATCAAAAGATAATTAACTTTAATTTATCCGATGTCACTGCAATGCCTTTGACCGGGAGGTCCTAGGGTTCGAGTCCCGACGGCAGGAGGATTTTCGACATTAGGTAGATGGCGAAGTCGAGTTCTGTAGCTGACTGGAGGAGGATTATAGTGGGCGGCTGCTCTGATCGGTAGTTTCCCGTAGTTTCTTTGATCAACACCAGAGGAAGGGTGGAGCAGTACCGTAACAAACGGGCCACGGACCGAGCGAAATATCTTCTTCCTCTTCCTTGACCTATCCTTACCCTTACTTATACACACACACACACACACACATGCACTACGTGTTGAAAGACCAGTTGGGAGCTTAGAGCTTGACCCGTCTGGGACGGTGCCACGCTGTTGGGAGATACCTGGTTGTGGAAAATCCCCATAAGTTGACGTAGGTCGGACCGGATCTCGACAGCCAGCGGAGTAAGATCATCACCACTACCTTCCGAGATAAAATCATGCACTGCACTTACGAGACTAATGACCTTAGTTTACGCACCCGGAATCATTAATCAGTCAATTGATCAATAAACTTTACAGATTTCATGAATTCGAACTAAACGTAATGTACACTTGTATGAACGTATGGGGAAATTAAATAGAGCGCACTTGGCGGGAAAGCTGCGCGCCTCCGACTAAAAGAGAAGCGACAAACGGTGAGTGGCACTCCACTCTTAGTGAAGTTATCCATGGTGGATGAGCTATGAGATGGGATATGAGCCTGAGGGAAATATATGACGGGAGGGAGCCGCTTGGAAAAACAGTTGAAGAGTTTGAACTAGCATGTTAGTAACTGTGTGTGATTATCTACTGCCTACGACGAAAGCTTCACATAACTTGCTCATGCGGAATAATACTTTCGGTCTTGTAAAATAGTGGGGGGAAAGGCCACGAATTTGGTCATCTACCGGATACAACGACAGAGCTTTAGTTACTTCTTTGGTTGCTTCTCCTTTGTAAATCGGGTCCTTCGGTTACTTCTCCTTTGTAAATCGTGAACTGGACTGTATCTGGATCAAGTTGAATTTTGGATGTCGTAAACTGTTTACTAAGTAAACAATTATTATTTTTACTTCTGTTTATTTCTGAACATCAGATACACAACCCAACAAAAGTGACCTTGGCTTACTAAGAACTCGACACCTAACGGCGCCACAATCTAAACCACGTGCAAAAATAACTATTTTTTTCAATATCCATCTAAAGTAGCAATCAAATCGATAGAAAACTCTGAAATTATACGATCATTTATGTCTAAGAGGGATGAAATTCCGCTTGATAGAAAATGCCTAACCCATCTACAAAACCCAGTGTTCGTTTATCATTCAAATTCTGCCGATCGCAACATACTGAACTGAATTGTGATGTCTCGTCACATCCTCTTTAAGCTTTCAAGATAACATGATTTCCCAAGACATCAGTTCTTGTATTTTTTCGTCATTTTGCTGCTACCTGTTACAAAGATTATAAGAAAGTCTGGGATATGGTCAAATATCATCAGTTTTTAGACAGGGTCTTGGGTGTTCAGAACTAAAAATTGCCAACTTTTTGTCCGTCATACTGTGACGAGACAATACCTATACTTTGACCAAATGTCTATTTTAACGTTGAAAGTCCATTGTGACCCACGGATTTAAATGCACTCTTTAATGACTCATCATTTACACTTCAAGCCTTCAAGATTATATAATGTCCGAGTTTGTCAGTTCATGTATGTAGGCCTGCCTGTATATTCAGGGTACTCGTATGTGTTTGTTCATGGTTGCCAGTTCTCCCGGTAGGCAACCAACTCATTCCGCGCCTGGGCGGCGGCGGCAGCCGCGACGCAAATAAAATTTATTACCGCTCGCTCCTACCGCCGCCGTCCCAGAATATTAAAGTCCTAGGTGAGCGTGGGGTAATTCGCAAACGAAAATTTTACTTTCAAATGCGGCAAGTTTTGTTACAAAGTGCGTCTAATTGTGAGGCTCCGCCGCCCGGCAATCTCTCTGCCTTGCCTTCCCTTCCCTTGTTCCTCACTCTCCCCATCCCCTCTCTCTCTCTCTCTTCCCGCGTCTCAACTTTCTCGCGCACGAACGCGTGAGGTCAACTCACGCACGCACGCACGCAGTCGCACACAAGCACACTCGGACCCGCAAGCTCTCCAAGGTACAGTGTTTGTATTTTCCGGTGTTCCGCAAGGTTTCCGCGTCGGTTCAAGTTGTAAAGAGCGAGTCATTTTCCTTGTTTTGAAATGTCGAAGTTACGAGAAATGTTTGATGGAAAAACTATTTCTAACAACGCAATAATCACTTTTAAATTGTCAGTCAAGTTTTTTTTGGAAAACTGCATCAGCAGCGCAAGTGCTTGAGTCTACGTTTAAGTAGCCGAAGACGGTGGTTTGTACCGCGTGTGAAGTGTCAATAATTTCAGTAAGTGACAGAGGCTTTGTTGACTTCACATTCTACTATGCATCATATATTGCATCATTATCGCAGCTATAAACATTGGTTAATCATGATCAATTCTAAGGTTCCGTCATCCACCGGAAAGCAATGGAAAACAATCACTTGATCATCTTCTTAATAAAAAGTGTATTCAGGGTACTCGCCTATCTTTCTCGACTATCTCACCTTCGCCTAAGCAACCTTTCTCGCCTATCTTTGGGAATCGAGAATGGTTCACACCGTCTTTTTCGAAGAAGTATCCCGTACCAATGACATTTTAATAAGCACACACTATCAAAATAAGTGTTGGATGGTGTATTATTAATATTTACGTCACGAATTTGGATGCTTCATGTGTTTATTAATTTAATTAGAACTGCCGTGATTTTAACAAGTATCTCATTTCTACCAAACATATGACACACTGTCTTGTGAAATATAATTTTTGTTGTCGCCGCGTAAATGATAGCCTCGCTAATGTGCTCTGGATTTTTGATAGTACCAAGAATTATAACAATAATGAAGCAGAAATTTCGAATTTTACTTCTAATTACTGATTGCTTGAGATATATGTTGCTACAGAAGACACTGGAATGTGTCGACCAATGTGCCATCAAAAGAGCTCCGTAAATGATACGCACAATGCAATTAGGATCGTGTGAGTACTTCACAATACGATAATTTAATGTCATATCTTCTAGGCAGGTACAAGTTGCAAAATTATAGTGCTTAATTATGTTTGTATGGCTACATTTCTATTTCATTCTGAAGACACGGTACTGGAAACTGACAAAACCCTATCACATACTGCTCAATGCCGTTATGAACGAGCGTAAAATTTACTGTTTCATAAAACTGTCCGATATTAATAGCTCATGATAGCCATAGATAAAAATGTAATAAGATCCACCCATTTAGAACCATTATTTGCGTCGAATCGTTGAAAAAATATGCCAGTGAGAAACCAGTATTCTGGAACATCCTATACAGCGTAGTTACGTATGTGCGCGTGTGTGAATACGAGCATGCGCGCATGTATTCCGTGCGTGTGGTCCCTCTCGCGTGAACCTGAAGCTCCTGAGAAGTTAATTTCTACCTTCATCCGACAGCTCGCAGAGAATTGGAGCGCGTATTAATTGCGCACTGCCTTTCTCTCTCCAGCCATTTTAGTATTCTTGTTCTAAATCCTCTCTTATTTATCCCGCTCCATATCTGTAACTCCTCTTTTTTTCATTCATTTCTCTTCTACACTTTTCAATTTTTGTCACCTCTCGTTTTTCTCTCTTATTTCCACTATATCATTTCTTCTCTCGTCACTCTTTTCTCTGTTTCAGGTTTTCCCTTTTCTATCTCTAACTTTCTCCTCTTCATTTCAATTTTTTCAAACTCTGTTTACATTGTCTCCACAACACATTTTTCTTTCTTTTCTAATCCGTCGCTCTCTTTTTCCTATTTCTCCTATTCTTCCCTTTTCTTACTCTTCCTTGTTTTCTCTATTTCCTTTTCCCCTTCTCTCTCTCTCCTGTTCTTACCTTTCTCTGCCCCTTTTCTCTGCTCCTTGTCCTCTTCTCCATCTTCCGTTTCTGCCTGACCTGAAATGTAAATGCGGCTCGCCTCCGCCATCTACCGTTGGCATAAGTTCACGAATAAATCTTTTGCTCGCTTCCGGGGGCGGGAACGTGCTGCAGTTTTCGGAAGTCGAAACCTCTACCTGTGATTACACTCCTCACCCCCTAAATCAAGACGGTTTTCGGCCTTTCGTAACAGCAGGTGAAGCTTCCAGGGCACTTGGTGAGGCGTTCGTGATACCTTGAATTTAGTTGTATGATATTCACTCGTGGAAATGTTTAATTTGGTCCTCGGTGTCAGGAATTGTTTGCGGCCGTGGTCATTTGAGAGGGTTTTGGGTCACTATATGTCTTAAATTCTCACATGTCTGGACGTTTTACTGAAGATGTAATTTTGTCGTTTTTATTTGGATTTAATTGCTTGATACCTAAAAGTAAGAATATTTCAATCAAATATAAATATTCTTCAAACCTGTAGGCATTTCCAAATGATGTTACACGCTCATCATGAAATATATTGCAACTAGAAGGAATTAACGAATTTATTGGCAGATAAATTGACAGTACCACATCAATGTGACGTTGGGGTGAAAAATCTTGTAATATTAGGAGAATACCGTATGGGATCATATAGGCAATCATAGTTATTATATTGGTTTATTAGAATTCCAAAATTGAATAGTTTTACTCACCGAATACTACATTTATGTGAGGACGCTATTTTGTTGCTTTTCCTGATAATTAAACTAGTCTTTCGGAGAAGTAGACTAAAATTACAAATTACCTATTTTCTAAACTCCAAAGGAAAGTATTTCAATTCGTCAAATCAATATTCTAACATCCTCTAACTTGATCCTGGCCATGCTACATTTACTTTAAAAAAATGCTATTTCTTTCCTTCTTCAAAAACATAACTTGGCCTTCTTACAAGAGTTTTATGACGACAACCAATCAAAAATCAGAATTAAATCACTTCCCTTTTCGATGTTTCGGCAATGCTGGGTGAGCACCATCACCATTCCAGCCAGCTTCAATTTTCTTGTTCTCTACACCACCATAATTGTCAATGATTTCTACAGATATGGATCTCCATTATTCTCCTTCACTAATTAAATTCCGTTTGACTAGACCTCGACACGTACTCTCTCCAACCGAGTTTCAACACCTGTTTAACTTCCTTCCTTCTTCCACCACGAAAGTTCGGAAAACAACGGTCTTCTCCCGTCTTTTGTTCCATGTATTGTTTTATGACGAAAATTGTTTTCCTCTTTACTCTAACTTGCGTTTACTCGTATTTTCTATGTAAATTAATTATACAATTTTGTCTAAACGTTCCATCTCTTTAAATCCTGTAAACTGCTCTTATTTTGTTATTTTTATTTGAACTGACACCCTTACTTACATAATTCGTAGGCCATTTACTTGTCTTATGATACCAAAATAAAATTATTGTAATGTGGTTACCAGTTTGTTCTTGCACCAACTGCTCAATAGTACCTCATAACTTTAAATACCCTTGTTTTATTTATCGTTGCCTGCTCAAATTGTACTAGTCTTGCAATTGTGGCGTAATAAATATACGAAAATGTTCTTACGACTCCGCACCGTCATTTATCACTATGAACAATGTCGTATTTTCCTTTAATAAAATAATCTGCGTATGAGTTTTAGGACATGCCCATGTGAAATGTCATAGCAGATTGGGGATCGATAGGTGCATATGCACATATGACTGATTGACCCACACTGATTACAAAAAATATAAATAATATCTAATAATACATTTCAAAATTGCTCCTCTTTATTTGATTATTTATTGCTTTTCTTTTAGAATTTAATGGTATTAAACAATTTAATAAAAATCGAACGTTCGTGTAATTATAATCTGTGAATTATCAGTACACTAAACGTCTGAAAAACGCGACGATTTGCGACACGGTCGGTGCTAAGTTTGGAGAACGCTTTCAGCTTCTGTTTACGTTCGGTTGAGCCTCCCTGAATGACAAGTCTAGATGGCTGCTGCTGTCAGGTAGAGTTTGTTGAATTGTTTCAATATTTTTCTTTGTTTTCTCTGATCAATTCCACGTTAAAGGCGGGCGCAGTACTTTAAAAACTAATGACCATAACACACAAGTGACCATATAACGCAAAAAAACAAAAGTAATCAATTGGGCGAAGAATTTAAATTTATTGAGTTTCAATAACGACATGAATGTAAATACTTTTACTGATATTCGTGTATGTTTCTGGAATAAAAATACGAACGAACCAACTTTCAAATCCATAATGACAAATTAATTGTGAGGTAAAGCAACTTATTTTTGCAATTTGTCCAATTTCCCAACGAAGAATAAAACTTAGATATCTTTGTTTACGGACAGCTATTTTAAGGGCAGCCAGTCTGGGGCAACTAAGCTAAGAAGTAACAAATGGTTAAACAGCGTTTTGAACCTGATGTGTTAACTGGGAATCATTTTTCTTTCCTGCGAGTAGTGATTGTGCTTCATAATATTTTAATCTCTATGCCTGTGCGTTTAATATTCGTAGTAAAAACAATTATTTTGAATGTAGTATATAAATTCAAAAATGAAATTGAAAGTAATCTCATTTTCTCTTACATTTACTGCAGTAATTGTCTTTTAAAATGCTAAACGTAATTCATAGATCAGTCCCAGTCTTTCCGTTCTTGTTCTGATTAACAAAATAGTTTATTCTGATGTTCAATAACAACTCTTAGGAAGTGCACTATCACCGACCTTTGAAATGTATCACCAAATATTGTAATAATATGTCGTTTCGTCTCCCTGAGACCGGTTTATACTACTCACCTTCAATGGATTTCATTCACTCTCTTAGACAACGATAAACATTTACCCTCTCTCAGGCAAACACGACCCCTCTGCGGAAAGCAATTTTTCTCCTCGAGAGAAGATAAAATTTCTCTAAATTTCTTCAAGCGCCAGTATATGGGGAGAAACTGCCAGGCATAAATATTGACTCTAAAAAGAACCATAAAATTTTACTCAGCCGATGCATCCACATAAGTTTCCACGCATACGACACTCAAATAAATTCGCCCCCCTCCTACTCTCCATTCCTTTCTTGGAAGCTCTGGAGATACAGCAGCAGGACGGTATACGGACGCATATGTATTCGTACACACGCGTAGAAACCTACATACACAGTTACATCGCTGCAGTAGGTGGCAGTGTAGGGGTTCTGTATTCTGTAAAATAGGTATGTTGGGGAGAGAGTCGTGGCCTCGAACTATACATGTGTGTGTGTGTGTGTTTGCGTGTTACGGGGAAGTAGAGACAGGGTTAGTGGTGCGAGTGTGCGCGAGACAGTAGAGACAACTATGTTTGCCTGTGTGTGTCATGGATAAAGTAAATTCTAGGACACACTGGTGAGTATGTGAGCGATGCAGTGTTGGGCGCGCCTGTGTGTGTATGCTTGTGTATGTGAGGAAAGACGCAGCGACTAGAACATTCCTGAGGGTATGTGTGCGGAGTCGTGTCTGTGTGTCAGAGGGAGTAGCAGCGGCTTGTGACGAGAGAAAAAAAGAAGCCCCTTTACGAGCGTTCATTTCTTATTATTCCGGTGAATGAAAGTGTCTTTTTACGACGCCGTCCGACGCCGCCGCTGGCAGGAAAAGCGCGCGGTGGTTTCTCCCCAACCCCGCCAGAGGCGCAACAGTCGAGCTCCTGCGTCACGATGTCAACTTGGCCGCAGAAATGCCAACGGTCCGGGAGTAAAAGCAATCCAGGCCAGGCCTTCGGTATACCAAGGATAAAATGGAACTTACTAAGAAAATTGTAGCAATTTAAATAAAGTATGGAAAAATGGAGCTTTGCTCGAGAGGAACTTCAGCAGAGAAGCCTATTTTTTAAATTCTTTTGCGATTTCATGATGAAACATATATTTTGTAACGTATTCGTTTTCTTGAACATACCTTTTGAATAAATATGTTCAAAGAAAATATTTCTTTAGGTGCGACGGTTGATGTCTCTGTCTCTTTGTCTCTCTGGCCGCTTGATAGCCAACGCCCGTGACGCAGACACAATTTCAGATTTCGTTTAGGTTTACCAGCGTAAAAATCGAGCCTAAAAAGAAAATTGGGACAATTTGTTGAGCGTATTGACAAAATGTCAGGTTTTTTTTCTGAGGGAATAAAGATTCCCCTTATGTAAGGAAGTATGTAATTCTTTTGAAATTTCGAGTTGAAGAATGTATTCTAATGCAAGTGTCCATATTGCCAGTCATTTGTAAACAGATTTGAAGAACATGACATTTTTTTAGATGAAACAATCGAGGAAGTAATATCCTCTGACACAGAGATGACATTGAATCACAGAAACATCGCCTCCTTTGAGATCAGTATCGTATTGAGATGCGGAACTTAGGTTAATATTGTGTGGATTATTTAAAAACTGTGCAGTTGCGTGGATCAGATGTTCACAGCCTTTGTGAACTCATACGAAAATTCTTGGTGCCCACATCTTTGGTAGCCCTGCTCGCGATCTTTCGCCGCTGCCTTGCGAGTTCTTTTGTTCTTCCTTCCCTCCCCCTCCCTTCTTCCCCACGTGGGAGCGCCACACGCGCTCTGCCGGCCGCGCGCCGGAGCAGGGAATCCCCTCTGGAGACGCCCATTTTCTATTTGCCTTCTGATTCAATTTCGGAGAGTCGTCGCTCGATCTCCAAGGAGAAGCGACTCCAACTGCGATTTCCAATTCGGCGTCTGACTTACTCTTTTTATTCACAGGTAATTCTACCTGCATTGTCCTTCTTTTTGTGGAGTTGTAGGGTTATGATCAACATCCACTCCACTTACAATACATTTTAACCTTAAGATCGTTTTTGAAGAATACTTTTCTCATTTCAATTTAGCATCTCTAGCTCTCTTCTCTTTCGTAGTAGTGGTTATACATAATTTTCAAATACGAGAATGATCTACACACTTTTTTTTGCTTCCACAAAAAATTCGGAATCAATTTCAGTTGGAGAAAACATTTTAGAACTCTCCCGATATTGACCTTCATATTGTACCTTCCATGGTACAAAACACATATTTCGATGTGGTACAGTAGGTAGTGATACTTTCCCTACCCTGTGTTTAGCTTATAAAGACGAGCTTCCTGGAAATCATGACATGTTATACGGAAACCTCACCAGTGTCCACCAATTACGATCGTCACACACGTAGTACAAATGCAAAACATTGTTGCAAAAAATACAAAATATTGTTCACAAGGAAATGAGGTTTAATTGGATACACAGAAGTTAAAAAATACATTATATGATTCATTATGAGTATCTTTTTTAGCTTTTGGTATCCTTTTCTGTACAGGTTGCATCAGAATGTTAAACTTCTAGAGCATATTCATTTATCTAGAGCTAGTTATATTTAGACGAGTGTTGATGGATCCTATTTGTGGTATATTTTTATATTTTATTTACTCTGTAAGCTTTTGAACTTCTTCCATCGACCATTTCCTCCAAAGTTTTCCTTTGATTGAATCTTTCGCAATTATTTAATCACCAGATAATCTTATATTTCTTGTTTTTTAATTCGTAATCTCGTGGAGATGGGACAGCCCAAAGATTTATTTATTCCACTCTTATTTCATCAAGTTCTCTAACATCATGTAACATTTACTCTCAAATAACCCTTGAGCTCTTGCTAATATGAGTGAATATACTTTTTTCATTTTTTTCTATTTTTGCATTAAACTTTGTCATTCGTCATTTTCTTTGTCAATGCTGGAACGATGTTCTGAATATCTCATCGCAATCATGTAAATTTTTAACTATGTCTTTTCTGTTATCTTAGGTGAAGTTGATGTAATATGTATTCCTTTACATGACTTACTCAAGTTTACATTGTACTTATTCTCCATCACTTTTTCATAAATCATTGGCGTTTCATGTCTTTACCTCTCGGACACCTGTTCTTTAGTCTAATCTTTTTCTGAATAAACTTCGAGACTTTTTGCTTGATAATTACCTCGTTTCTGATATGCATCTTCACTCCAGCTCCATTCCTTAACCTCTTCCTTTTATATTTTTTTTCCATCTTCACTCGTACCTACCTTCTCCCTCAGACTTTTTATTACCTTTTAACTCACTCGTTCTTTTTTCCAATTTTCCCTCATTTCATTGACATTTACCGTTGAGTCGAGGGAGTTCTTTCCGGCCGGGGTTTTGTACCTGCCGCATAATTTATATTTCGTCCGCTCATTCTTTGCCGGATTTTGCCTCGCGTCTCTGAATTTTTCCGCTTCGCTCTTCAAACATAAGTTGTTTAATTATGTAATGAGAGGCTCGTCGCAGTAAATGGAGGTCGCGAGACCGCACGCTTCCACCGCCACCGCTGCTGCTTGCGCAAAAACGCGAGGCGTGCCCTGGGGCGGGTCCAGGACGGGCGCGGCCGAGAGCGGAAAAAGCCGATGCCGAGTCCCAGCGGAAATGGGGAAAGGTGGCTCTCTAATTGAGATTCTCTCTTGCGCACAGTGACCGGAAACGCGGATCTCCGGAGAATATTTTTCCGATTTGCAACGACCAAGCAGTTTTTTAATTTTTTTGGGGGGGGGGATTCTTCGTCTGTGCTATCTACCGGTCGAATCAAACGTCTGAACACGTCTTCCCGTAAGTGACGTCTTCCCGTTAGTGACGTCTGCCGTAAGTGACGTCTGCCCGTAAGTGACGTCCCGTGTCTGCCCATAAGTGACGGCAAATATCTCTTAGAAGATGTTTTCCAGTTTCATTCACGTGGTACCGAGCTTGTTTCCCCAAAACCGTTGCATCAATGTCGATGTGATGAACTTTAGGCTTCCTAACTCTCAATTAATCTATCATCTTTACAAAAATTAATCTAACATCTTCGATTAATTTTGTTTCAATCCTGGTGGAAAGAGTTCATATGAAATTACGTTGAAGTTTCCAAAACTTTCTGGTCTCTAATTCTTAATTTCCCTTTTTTTTAATTTTGATAAAAATAAATAAAATACGTAATTTTTCAACTTGATTATCTTTTATTCCAAACCACTTTTCACATCTGTGTATTAAAATTGATAGGTCTTTGAAAAAACTTCGAATTTTAATTCGTAAAATTGTCAGAACTAAAATAACAATTTTTCAGTATATATATATAGATATATAAATGGAGTATACTACCTTTTATCGACTGCTGATCTATATACAAAAATACTGAACATGCATTAAAGTCAAAGATTTGTTTTTCATATTTTGTAATGAAAATATTGGTTTTCATTTGCATATCTCCTCTTATCCTTTCACGAAAGGAAAGATAGCACATATCTTGTGGGTCAATTGCAAAGTTTAGTTGTGAATTAATTATGTACTATAGTGGATTTATTTGTAATACTATTTGCAGATTAATTTGTAGGAAGAAAATAATTCTTAATGAGATTTCGAGTAAAGTTAATGACAAATGGTTGTTTAAGACTGGGACAAGGAAGAAAGAAGGAGATGAGCAATGCAACACTTTTCATAATTATGAATCATAATTAACGTTTAAAGCTCATATTCTCTGAGACATATATATTCTTCGGAATGTGAACAAAAACGCTTACAACGTAAAGGAAATTTTGAGTGAGGTCTCTAATTGCATTTAACATCTCTTGAAAAACTAAACTATGTTGGTGCTTTCTTAAAAGAAGTAGCTTTTGTGCATGGAAGAACATTAATGAGAAAATTAATTCACTTTGTGTTAAAATTGTCTCGGAGCGCGTCCGTTTTTGGGCTGGTTTTTGTCTGCGTAAAACGTGTTGCTTTAAAGCAAGGAAAGTTGCAATATAATGTTAATAATAATAATTATAATGAAGTAAAACTAGCAGTAGATTATAATAATGTTAGCAAGTTTACAATGATGTGATCTAGTATAAGATACGAATTCTGAGTAAAGAATATCTTATTTTAGGAAATACGATGTCTTCTTTGTTTTACTATTCGGCTGACGGCAGTATTATGAGTCTTGTATGTTTCTGGCTCAATATAGTTCTCGTAGATGCTTTTATTTTTGATAATTTCAACATTTATACACCAATTGAAACTTTTCTATTATTTAGTGACTTTATTAATTAGTATATATGTAAGATTTTAGAAAATTAAAGAAAAAATATTTTCAAACACACAAAAATTTATATTAACTCAAATTTGTACTACTAAGTTGTGGCCGCCGATCCCCGGTGGCCAAGGTCGCTAAAGAGTAATTTCATAGCGACCTCGATTGTATTTGTGTTCGTCCTTTCACCTCCTATCATCACTATAAATTATGTCATCTTCAAAGTTACCGGAACGTTAAGCCCAATAGTGGTCGCTAATGACCTAGATGTTGATGCGACCTTAAATTTAAAAAAATTTGTGGCCGGCATTTGTATTCAATTAAACTTTACTATCTAGCACTGGATACATACTCTTTTGTAAAGACTATTGAACAATTATATCGGGAGTATATATGTGAAGAACAGAGGCACAAAAAACAAGCAAGATATATGTCGATGAAGTCAAATTGTGGATCGTAGAGGAATTGGAGGCGAAGCATGGAGAAGTGGGGGTGGAGCATGGAGGAGTGGGGGCGGAGCGTGGAGGAGCGTGAAAGGCTGGGTATTTTGCATCGTTGTAGAAGCAAGCAGAATCCTCCGGTTCTCGGCCGAGAAGCAAACAGAATCTCTTATTTTTTGAAAGGCACATATGCAAAATGCCGCACGCTGTAATTAGTCGGCTTTTCGAGATCCAGTGTCGAGCAGGCAACGGCGAACAACCTGTTTCCTTCCCTGCCTTTCTGTACTGATCTTTTCAGGCATCTCTACCTTTTTCTCATCGTAGATCAGTCTCTCATCAATTTTTGGTTGTTTCTCCATTGTTGTTCGCTCGTTTTCCTTCGCTTTTCGCCGTTGAACTCCGTTTGATTTAGTCGGCCGATTATTCCTCTCATATCAGTGTCGTTTCCTTACCAATGCTTTTTCCGACAATCTTTCGTGATATCTGCCTTCATTCTTCTGTTCTTTCTTATCAAGTTTTCCATCAATCTCTACATACCACTCTAACTCTTATACATTCCTCTTCCTCCATCTTCTTCCTTCATCTTCGTTCAGTATCGCCACTTTTCTCTTATCCCCTACTTCGTTTTAACACTCGGAGCTTAATATATCTCTTTTGCATATACTTTCTTCATTATGCGATATCTCTGAGCTCATCTGTAATTACAGTATTGGTTCTCACTTGCAATCTTTATCTGAATCTAAAACATTTTTATGTTAATTCTCAACTATACGTTCTCCTCGCCAATTATATTCCGTTCTGATCCTATTATTTCTCTTCCCGAATAAGTCACAGCGAGAGAGACTATGTGAAAAAGAGAGAGAGAGAGAAATAGAAAGGAGGGAAAGGAGGATGGGGGTGACCACGGAGTTAAGCTCTCGCTGGAAAATTATCACCTGCGTGTAGGACGATGCGCGCCACCAGCTCCGCGCTACGCTACGCTATGTCAAACCACGCTGCCAAGCTACGGTACACGGCATACAACGCGTCGCCACATCACACCACGGCGGCCTACGCCTCGTCATGCTACACCTCGCCACGCCACGCCCATGACTCGCCTCGCTATGCTTTCGCCTCTCCATGCTTCGCCTCGACGTGCTTCGCCACGCCATGCTTTGCCTCGCCATGCTTCGCCTCGCCATGCTTCGTGTCGTCATGCTTCACCTTGCCTTGTTTCGACTCGTCATGCTTCGCCTCGCTATGCTTCGCCTCTCCACGCTTCGCCTCGACGTGTTCGCCACGCCATGCTACGCCTCGCAATGCTAAGTTACGCCATGCCACGCCACGTCACTACCACGCAACGCCTCTCCATGTTGTATCTCTCCACGACGTCAGGGTTGGTGTCAGAGTCTGCATCGCAATCACCGCTCTAGGACGAGTCCACAGAGCAGTTTTGCTTGAACGGGCAAACTCAGCTGTTCGTTGTGGATCTTGCTATTTCCCCTTTTATATTCGCATTTCTGGAACACTGAGCAAATAGTGTTGAATTAAAATATATCTGATGAGGGCAAAATCCGTCAGATATGCCGCGATATGACTTTACGTTGTGATTTAAGACTTCTCGTTTAGACATTGTGTTTTAAGTGAACCTGTCGTATGCCATCTGGCGGTAATTCTTTAGGTATTATGCATATTCTATTGGAATGAGGCTATTAGGATTAGGCATACTCTATTAGGCGTACTGTGTTAGACGTTAGGCTGTAGGCGTACTCTATTAGACATTAAGTCTAGAACGTTCCCGATTACGGCGTACTCCATTAGGCATTAGCAGTACTTTATTAAGCATGAAGCGTACCCAATTAGGAACTAACCGTAACATTTTGGCTTTCCCACTTCGGGGTTCCCGTATATGCGAAGCATTCCCGCCAGCAGATCAGCAGTCTGTAGATGGTCTTCGCTAGGAGCGACCCACGTGTTCGCCAGGCTCGGCGCGTGTCGCGACTTCATCTTAATTCGCGTTCTCCGTCTTCAGCGGAGCGCCGGCGCATATTAAGTTGGCGGAAAGCCGCGGAGAAGCAGAAGTGGAGATAGCGCGTCCAACTAGTCGCATCCGGCGCGGACTGACGCCTGCGGCGACAATATGGACTGTTGTAAGGGAAATACGAAGGCGGTTCCATAAGTTCAGGCCTGGCCAAGATAACTCGCAGCAGTGGGAAAATCTTCCGAGAAGTATATAGTGTTATCTTTAATCGTTGTAATGCTATAAATTTGCGTCGACATCTCATTCAGTTTTGGGAAGAGAGGTACTTCAGTTGAATGCGGTGCGTCCAATCTCAAGGCGCGTAGCTTCTTCACGACAACTCGTCTGTTCTTACTGCTCAGATTGCTAACAATGTTGTGAAGAACTACCGCATCAAGGAGTTGGACCATTCACACTACAGTCCAGATTGGGTACCCCGAGATGTCTACTATGAATCAAAACTGAAGAAGGCCTTCGGGCAATAAAATGTTCAGATGGGTGTGAGGTGAAAGAAACAGCTTTTGACCATTTTGCGAGCAAAATTTCAGAGCAATTTTTCAAAGGCCTAAAAATGTTAATATACAGATGTGAACCGTGAACTAAATGGAGGATAATTAAATTAAAAAGTTGCCTAATTGTTTTCTTCGTATCCAAAATAACGTTAATGAGGCGAGAATTTATGAAACCTATTAGTTTGCGTGTTTCCACCTAGGTGGCGATGTTAGTTCTGTATACTGACGGTAGTATTTGGAGGGGAACATGGTTAAGGATAATCACATTTCACTCTAGTTGAGTGTGTTGCTGGATGGTACAATAATTGCCGTTATGTGATGGCGAACAGTTGCCAGAACAAGCTGTTATTTTATTTGCTCTACTTTTTTATTCGCCCAGCTATTTCACATTTCCGTCCGACTCCCAACTGTTTGAATGTTTGATAACTCGTAGTTTTTTAATCTAAGTTTTTTGGCGTTAAAACTATATCGTTATTATCGTTTTTCTCTGAATGAACGACATCTAATCAATATATAATACATAAATGACCCAAAATCAAGCAGATTTGAACGTTTACTGCGTCGTTAATCCTTTCAGTTACTCCTTTTGTAAACACTTGTAAATGATTGATTTTTGTGATATATTTTAATTCAGTTCCAAAATTTGTGAATGATAAAAAGTTACAAGTTTGTAATAAGTATTATTCTTAATTAAAAAGAATATCTTTGCCAATTTGTAATTAATATAGTATATACTGAAGGGATTGTTTTGTACCGCTACCTGTGGCAGAGTACTTGTTATTTAAATGTTAAAATTTACATGTCTTCGACCACAAAACGCAAATAAACATAACATCTCTAGAGAAGCGACGTAGAGTGCGCATGAGATGCATCTGAATCTTACGAGATTCGTCGAATGTTCTGAGAGATGTGAATGCAGCGAGAGCAGTTGCAGCTGAAAACCTGTAACGTTGTCGTGACGCTGTCGACTTAGGGAAGGAGCGGACGGGCATGCTATTAACAAGACTGATTCCTAATTAGCTGTCTTAATTAAGTATCACTTGCGTAAGAAATATAGACTTACATGTTGGAAAGGCCATGACAAGTCGTTCAGAAGTTGGCAATACACGGTGGCAGTTGGCAGTACGGTTCGGCGGCGACATCCACTAGGATCCACGCGTCTGGTGTGCCCTGCGTCGGTCCGAAGCGCCAGTTGCCGTCAGGAGGCCAGGTAATTCCCTTCGGGCGACGTGCCTCCCGGATCGCGGGGAACCACGTGACAGTCCCAGTACGTCATCCAGAGGGTCTTGTTGCCGTTAGGATTGTTCTTTTTCCTCTTGTTATTTGTAGATGCGGCTTCAATTCCCATCTTTGTGCCGTTTGAGAACTATATTTCCTTTCTATATCATAAACGTTCATTTTAATTTAGCAGTTGTCAGAATGATTCATTTTGATGTTCATGTGTCTTGTGTTTCTGACATCCTATTTTATTAGTTGAACGTTCTTTCGAACAACAGGTTTAAAGATACGAACTGTGTTAAGGATGTGATCAACACGTCGAAAATTACTTAGAAAATAAATCATTTTGACATGTAATTAACAGTA
>JAHLJT010009663.1:0-40893 GCA_031308135.1 Acheta domesticus
TTCGACCGACATGTCGCGGTCCTCTTCAGGGCTGTATTGCGCCAGGATTTTTTCATTTTCCCCCCACCAGTTACCCTGGCGGGGCGGGAATTTATTCAGTCAAGGGTGTACAGTTTTTCTCCAGCTGTAAAGCTTATAGAGCTTGGGGCGGGCTTTATCTTAAAAAGACTAACTAAAACTACTTAATACTAATCTTAAATCTATTAACATGGTTAGCCTCTTTGGGCCTAACCTAGATTTATACAGGTATTTTACTTTCATTTGTTTAATATTCAGTTCTTTGTAATGTTCTTTTGTCTTCTTTTTCACTTTTTGTCACTCACACACTCATTCATTCTTATGATTATATTTACAACACATTCGCTCACTCATTCGTACCCACTACACTGCACTATTTACACTATTTACAACACTATTTGCTCGCCACGGCGCCGACTTCACTCAAGCGTCCGTGGCGCCGCGACGTCTTCGGCCCCGGGCGGCCCAGGCCCGGCGTGGCGCGCGTCCGCGCCGCCCGCGCGATTGCCGGCGTCGATGAGCGGCGACCGCTTCCCACGCACTGCCTGCTCCCCCGCGTCGCACAGCTCAGCGAGCTTGTGCGGGGGGAAGTGCGCGGAAGGTGAAGGCGACGTGCTGCGGGCCCTTTCTTCGGTGGAAGGCCCTGTGCACGCCGCTGTTCGCCGCTATGCCGGTCTCGATTGCGCCAGGATGTTGGGAGCTTCGGTTTAAGTAGAAAGTGGGCCAGGCAGTGATAGGCCGAGGTGACAGCCAATAAGGCGCGACTACGTGGAGGGAGTGAAAGGCGGCGGGGGAAGCGGACGGACGGGAGCGGTCCGAGGTCGGAGGGCGAAGGGCGGTCCGGGAGGCTCAGGCATCGGACGGCGTGGTACGGTCCGGGCCGGCGGCATCCGGCGGCCGCGCACTTCGGAGAGGTGCAAGCCACGCATCATGGAGACGTAATCCCGCGTCCCCGTTGATGTTCCGGGGATGCTTCGCAATTTCCAGGGCCTCCTTTATCCGTCTAGGCCACCACCTGTCCTCTCTGGCGAGCATCCTGGTCTTATCAAAGAGAAAGTCATGGCCGGTTTCCCATGCGTGGAGAGCTACAGCGGAGCGATGAACCTTCTTAAATTTAAAGTCACGGATGTGCTCGCGTAGTCTCTCCTCTATGGTTCTGCCTGTCTCCCCGATGTAGGTGTGACCGCAGCTGCATGGGATGGAGTATACTCCGGCGGCTTGGAGTGGTGGAAGCTGGTCTTTGAAATGCATTAATGTTTGACCAAGTTTCTGATGTGCCTTGAAGACAGTCTTAATCTGGAATCGCCTCAGGAGTTTGTCTATCCTGTCCGTGACGCCTTGTATGTAAGGTAGTGTGGCAATTCTCCTGTTGTCGGTGTCGTGGGGATCCCTTGGTGTAGGCGGGTCTTGAGTAAGTTTCAGGGCCCTGTTGATGGTGGATCTGCTATACCCATTCGCGGCGAAGGTCGATTTCAGAACTTCGCGTTCAGCGAGGAGACTGTCTTGGTCGCAGATTCTGGTTGCGCGGATGGCCAAGGTTTTCAAGATGCCGTTCTTCGTCGCTGGGTGGTGGTGCGAATCGGCGTGAAGGTAGCGGTTCGTGTGGGTGGGTTTTCTGTAAACGGCGTGCCCCAGGGTGCCGTCATTTCTTCTGCTCACTAAGACGTCCAGGAAAGGTAGCTGGCCATTCTTCTCCGTCTCCATTGTGAATTTTATTTTGGAGTGAGCACTGTTTAGGTGGTCCAGGAATTCCATTAGAGCATCATGTCCGTGAGGCCATATCACGAAGGTGTCGTCGACGAATCTTACCCACATTGTAGGTTTGAGGCGAGCGTTATTCAGGGCTTCGGTTTCAAATGCCTCCATGAAGAGATTGGCGGCAATCGGTGACAAGGGTGAACCCATTGCCGCGCCCTCCACCTGGGCGTAAAATGGCCGTCACCTCGACCTATCACTGCCTGGCCCACTTTCTACTTAAACCGAAGCGCCCAACATCCTGGCGCAATACAGCCCTGAAGAGGACCGCGACATGTCGGTCGAAACGTCGGCACCTCAGCCTTCGACGCGGCGTCACCCGGACAGCCTAGATCATGACTCTGGCCGCGGAAGCCTTCGATACCATTATGCGTATAGTAACCCCGAACAGAGTTGTTTTTGAGAAAATTTTGGAAATGTCTGGGGGTCCTCATGTAAAGTACCCCCAAAATTTAATGAATGTTTTTCAAAATCTCAGAGCTTTACTCAGCCCAGATGAACAGGGGTTTATTCAATTTCGAAGAAATCGTACGTATAGTTTAGGTGCTAGTGTTGTTAACATATACTAAATGGATGGACAGACAGACGGACGGACGGACGGACGTTTTGCTTTCAATTGTTTTTTGGTATCAATGACTCACAAAACAGGGATTCTGGCTACACCACCTGTTAGGAGATATTTTTTCTTATTTAAGCAATTGTTTTTATATACTTTTTGTTATCACAGCCCGGGAACGAATTTTGTTCAGCCGGAAATTCGCCCGTTTTATCACGCAGAATTACATAACTTTCCCTATTCTACGAATATTACTACGTATATACGTACGTAGACGGGTGTATAGAAAGAGTATAGAGAAAACGAGTATAGGGGTTCCTGATGGAGACAACAGACTACAAATACCTTTCGATGGCAAGTTTGCCAAAGAAAGTATGTTCCGCGGCCCTCTTATTAATTTTTTTGGCCCTTTTCCCTTCTTACTGACTAAAACTAGTTGTGCTAAAAAATCACGTACTTTCTCGTCTTAGAAACGGTTACGTATATATATTACCACATTTACCGCAATTTCTGTCTGAATTACATCATATTTTGTAAAACTTATTACAAATCGTAGGACATAAAGTTAGAAAATCACGTACTTTCAAGCAAATGTCAACACATATTCGACAATTAAAACTACATTTCACACAGCTAAATCATTTCCCAACAATGAAAAGAATTCACAGAAGTAAAAAAAAAAACACTTATCTTGTTGTCCTTTTTCAATGAACTTCTCAAATATCTATCTCTGCACTATTGGTCCAGGCAGCGTTTGGGGTTAATACGAAATTAAAGATAAACAAAAATTCGTACAAACTTTTAGTTCTAATTGTTTTCAATACTTCTTTCATGTTACATTTAAATCGTATTTTTAAGAGAGAATACCTAATTGGGTTAATTTCAATTCAGGTTTGCGGATTGCTTGAAAGAAAATACATCTGTTGGTACGTAAGAGGCAAAAATTGATGAAAATTGATTCAAGACGCAACAGAAACAATGTTTGAAAATTCACAGCTGCAGCAGTGCTTTTCCCAGCCGTCGACTCGTCAGTATAGAAGAAGTGAACGCATGTGTATTCGCGTGCCGTGATGATTGTATTCAAACTCAGGGAGTTGGTAGCGTTGAAAGCTATTTTCTCTAAGAACCAACAGCTTATTACATGTCGCGCCAAAAGTGTTGCAGGCGACAAGGCACATCACCGCATTTGACCTAAAAACGAACAAGTAAGTGAGAGAAACGCTTTCCCCTCGCGCCGACCAGTTTTTTTATAAATCATTTATTATTTTATTTTTTAATTCATAGATCAGTTCATTGAACTCAAAGACATTGTAATAGTATACAATAAAATTGAACTATGTATACAATACAATTGAACTATATATATGTAGTAATGGTTTATTACGTTTTTATACATCTTAACCTAACAATACTAATACATAGGACGAGGAAACCATGCTGGTACCTCTTAGATTCTATTCTAGAACTGAAAACAGTACAAAATATATGAAGTGGATATTTGTTTTTGAGGGAGTGAGTAGTGTTTTTACAGAGGTTGAATGAAGTTAAATTTTGAATGTGGTGAATATTGGGGAAAAAGTTATGGCATAAGTACGAAATGTGATGAATGATGAGATTGAGGTTGAATTAATTGTGGAATTGGTGGTTGGAAATAAACCAGGGTGCATTGGTGATTGTGCAAAGGAATTGGTTCTGTACCTTTGTATTTTGTTGATGTTTTACCAAGTTGCAGCATTGATCCTTACTGGGCAGGCGTAGAGAAGTGGTCGGTCTGATTATTGTTTTGTATAGTATTATTTCTGTGCTAAATGGGAGGTATTGATTCCTGTTAATTACTGTTTTTAGTTCGTGCAGTTTGAGTTATTTTAGTGTCAATGTGCTATTTCCAGTTCGTTTTGGTGTACATGTGTAGTCCTAAATATTTAATTTGTTTATTTGGGGTATACCATGGGAGGGGCTCATTATTTAATGTTTAAGTGGTTGGTATGTCCTTAGTGAAAAAATGTTGCAGCAGTTTTATTAAGATTGAGTTTTACTTTTAATATGGATGACCAGCTGTCTATTAGGTTTAGATATAATTGTATGTTTTTAGTGCTGGTTAGTGAGTTTTTGGATACAAAAATAAATGTATCATCTGCTGTTCTGACTGTTGGATGCTTGGGGATGCCTGCTACATACAGATTGAATAATGTGGGTGAAAGGGTGGATCCTTGTGGTAATCCTGATTTGATTAACCTGGAATTTGAGTGATGATTATTGGAGATTTCTGCAAAGGTTTTGTTGGATAAGTAGTTTGAATTATTGAGGTGATGTACTGTGGAGTGCCGATTTTCATTAGTTTGTGGATTAGAGCCTGATGCCATACTCTGTAGAATGCCTGTGATGTGTCGAGTGGTACGAGTATAATGTGTTGTTTTTTCTGAAATGATGTGTGAAGATGATGTGTAATTCTGAGGAGTTGATGTAGTGTGGAGATATGTTTAGAAAATCCAAATTGCTCTCTTGGGATTGCTTTTGTTAATTGTATGTGTTTTTTAAGTCGTTGAAGAATTAATTTTTTGAATATTTTGGACAGAAATTGTAGAAGGCTAATTGGGCGGTAGCTGTTAGTGTTTGCAGAAGTGTTGTTAGATTTTGGAACGGGAAGAATGATAGCATGCTTCCAGGTGTATGGAAAATGATTTGTTCTGAAGCATGCATTGAAGATGTTTGTTATGTACGCAATTGCGGGGATAGATAAGTGTTTTAGTATTAGATTATTAATATTGTCGTGACCTAGCGCTTTTTTATCAGGAATAAGTTCATGATTTTTACTTTCCCGTATAAGTATATATGTAGTATAGGGAAAGTTACGTAATGCTGTGGAAAATCGATTTCGAATTTCAAAGGAAATACACGTTTTGGGTTCCCCTGACACTGAAAACGTGGCTCTTTTCAAAACGTCCGCCCGTCCATCCGTCTGTCTGTGAACAACCGTAGCGCCGAAACCATACGTACGATTTCTTCCGAAATGAATATGCTCCGACCGTTTTGGTTCCACTCGAGGCGCCGCGATTTAAAAAAATAATCTTCAAAATTTGGGGGTAATTTACATGAAGCCTACCGAACATTTTCACAATTTTCTCAAAAACGACTGCAAATTCTTTCTTTAGACGTTTTGTAGGGATAGTGCTAAATGTGCTCTATGAGATGACATAAACGCCATATTGCTCTATTCTTTTGTTTTTTCAAAAAATGCAAAAAAATATTTTTTTCACTTGTGTCTAACGTCGTTAATATTTTACATTAGCGACGATTTGTTGACATTATTATATTAATGAGTACATATGCTTTAAATAATGTCAAATAAAGTTTCTCGAAAATTCAATAGTTTTCTGGAAAAAACTAGCTCAAAATTCCACATTTTCAGAAACGCTCAAACGTCATTTTCTCAAAAAATGGCTCTAATTTTTTCTTCAAACTTTTCGAAAAGATAGTGGTAATTGAGCTCTTTAAAATGACGTAAAGTTTATTTTGTGGTATATTTTTTCAAAAATTACACAAATATAATTTTTTGGAAAGATCTCTCACACCGTTAATATCCTCATTTCCAGCAATTTTTAAACACTATTGTATTTGTGAGTTTATGAACTTCAAATGAAGTATGATAATGTTTTTCGAAAACTAAAAAATTGTCTGTGAAAAAGAGCTTCAAATTTCGCATTTACAATAGCGCTTAAACTCAATTTTCTTAAAAACTACTTCAAATTTTCCAAAGAAAATTGCCATTTTGGACGAGGTTTTACTGTTTTTTAATATTTTTAAAAGAATATTTTGGTTGTACAATTAGGAAAGGGAAAAAACTGAGAAAAATTTAAAAAAATTTACTTTGGGCGGCGATAGACGGCAGCTGGCCAGAAGATGTGGCAAGTCTGAATAGCTAACCGAGACCAAAGGAAATATAAAACTAATACGGGAAAGTCTGTGTCATTCTGTAGCACCACTAGGTTTTAATTCTTTAGGATTTGTGAAATTAATTGTGTAGTGTGGTTTGTGAAATGAATTGTGTAGTGTAGATTGAGAGGTTTATTGATTGAATTATTGTGGTGAGCTGCGGGTGCAATTTTGTTTAGTTGAGGGTGGAAGTCGACTCAAAGTGATTAGCCAATTCCTTTGCCTTGTCGGATGTGGTGAATAATTTACCTTTTGGTGAGTTGATGGGTAGAATTAATGTTTTTTTAAATATTTGTTTGGTAAAATTCTGTATAGAGATGTTTTGAATTGTTAACGATTGAATTTTGTTTTAGAATTTGAGATTTGTATGATTTTGTATTGATTTCTTAACTACACTGGTTAAGATGTTTTGTTTTGTTTTCATAAGTGGATTTTTAGTTAGTTTCCATAATCTTCTGGTCTTGTTTTTTGTACTCATTATATTTCTGATTTCTGCTGGTAGAGGTAGGTGTCTAGTGTGTGTTACGAGTTTGTGTATATGTAGGTTGCGTTTCTGCTCTTGCTGTTTGTATTATGGTGTTTAGTAATACTACGACGTTTTCAATTTCCATAGAATTATTTGGGATTTTATTTTAGGTGCTAAATTGCGTACTGTAATTTGAAATTTAATCTAGTTTAATTTAAAAGTGTTTATTTTCAAGATTTGGGGTCGTGGGGTTGGGTTTTATTGTGTAATATGTTTACCAGAATTGATGATCATGATCAGAATTGAGTTCATGTTATGGAGTAGAATAAAAATTGATGTTTCCGTCAGTCAGTCCAATATCTAGTATGTCGCTCAGATCAGCTGAAAACTGACAGTTTATTCATGACTGAATGATTCGTTGATAGAAGTGTACTAATAGTCTTAAATTCTTGTTTTCAGAATTTTCTCTTGCGTGAAAGGATTAAAGAAAAAATTGTTCAAGAAAAAACAATGACTGTATTTAGCAAAATTATGCCAAAGTACTAATATTTTCGAAAAACTTAACATTAAAGTATTTGTAGATCTGAACACATTTGATACTTGTAAAAAAAGTAACTTTATGATTGTAGTTGTTGAAAGATGTCGAAAAAAATAATTTTTTGCTATTTTCGAATAATCAGAATTTCCAACGAACATAAGACCTACATCATTCTCTTACGCTTCCTATACGATATCCGAAGTCAAAAACTAATCAACATTTTGTGCTGTTTTTGAGAAAAAATTGTTTTAACAAAATTAAATACAGCCTATATTTCATGCAAAAAGTGCTCAAATTTTCGAAAATTTGTACGTGACCTTATTTCAAAATCTATCTTTAAGGATCAGATTTTTTCTCCTAATAAAATATTTTCCTTCAAGACTGATTTTTATATAAGGCCATGCACAATTTTTTTGAAAATTTGAGTATTTTCGCGTAATTTTGAGTAAAATATAGGTAAAATCTAAAAGTTCAAAAAGATCCAACAAGAAGATTTTGGACAGTCTAATTTATTACATTTAAAACTTATGTTTGTGTATGAATGTATGAATGCCACTGTAATAAATTTGACTGTCCGAAATCTTCTTGTTGGATCTTTTTGAACTTTTAGATTAAATCTATATAACAGCATTATAAAGGTATTTCGAGTTAAAATATAGGTAATTTTTAATTTTGTTTGAAGTGCCTTTAGCGGTAAAGTTTGCATGCTGCAGAAAGAACTTAAAATCCTGTGCAAGATGTGAACAGTGCCATTTGTGGTATCACTTTAAGTGCGGGAATATACAATCTGTGAACGCAAATTCGGAACAGTACGTTTGCGGAAAGTGTAGGGAAATGAGCGTTCAGTTGAACAAGAAAAGAATTAAGGAACTGGAGGAACAACTTGAACAATGTAAACGAGAAATAGAAAATTTGAAAATAACATTGAGTCGCAGACAGAAAAACGGAACTATCGAGAAGGAAGTGGACAACAAAAAGTTCTTAATCATTGGTGATTCGATTGTAAGGCATTTTGGGAGAGAAGACGAACAAGCAACTGTTCAGTGTTTTCCGGGAATTCAAACAGAAGAAATGTTACGTCGAGTGGAAGAATGTGAAAACACAAAATTTGAAGTAGTGGTGGCACATGTGGGGACAAACGATTTGTGGAGACGTTCAGCAGACTATATAATGGGAGATATGTATGACCTAGTGAAGAAAGCGAAAGTGAAGTTTCCAATGGCAAAAATTGTTGTAAGCGGTGTATTAAGGAAGAAAGGAGTCGAGTGTTGTCGAATTCGTAGTCTAAATGCATGTTTCGAATGGGTAGCAGAATGTATGGATGTGGTCTTTGTAGATCCGAACAGCTGGATTGCAGATAGAGACTTCGGGCGTGATGGAGTCCATCTCAATTGGCGAGGAGCAACTCGACTCGGACAGCTATTCTCTCGAGTCTGTGGTTCCCTTACTCCCACGCCTGTTGAAAGATGACAAGAGCTGCCGAAAAGTACTCGTGAAAAGGATGTGTTAACAATGTTGCAGGTAAAAAGTGTATTAAATAAGTCAATAGAATTCAATAATCTAATAGAAACAACAAATGCAGATATAGTTGTAGATAATGAATCATGGCTGAGCCCCGAAATTAATAATTCTGAAATATTTATTGAAAAGAACGCAGTGTATAGACGTGGCCGAGGATGCAGGGGAGGAGGGGTGTTCATTTGTGTACAATCCGAGCTTAAGAGTTCACTTTACGTCACAGAAAAAAGAATCAGAAATTATAGGAATAGAATTGTTGGAAAAAAATAACGTAACGCTTGTAGTTTTTGTAGTGTACCGAGCACCTAGCGAGGATACAAAAGTTCTTTCGAGATTGACGGAGCTGACGAGGGTAGAAAGGTTTTCCAAGAAAAGTGTTATTATTGCTGGCGACCTAAATCTACGCGGAATTAACTGTTTTTTTTTCAATTTTATTTTATTACGTGAATGAGAAATACATGGTTCAGTAATATAACTTTTTCACATATAATTCTTTTGGCTTACATTTAACCTAACCTAAAAACTATTTCTAATCTAACTACAAAATTGGCTAAGGATACTCATTGAGCACCTACGCTTAGTTTACATCTGAGAATATATTGAGGAAGGTGTGTAGAGGATGTCTATTGCGGATTCGGGTCGGAAATTCGTTGAGTGTGGCTAGGTTGTAGTGGGCTATTTGATTTATTGAGGATATATTTGAGTAGAAATTGTTGGAGAGATGAGCGATGTGATGATTGATGGTTGGTAAATGCAATCCTCTATGTAGTTGATCATTTGAAATGAACCATGGGGCGTGAGTGGCTAATCTTAAGAATTTGTTTTGCATTATCTGGATTTTATTGATGTTTGTCTGTGAAGCGTTCGTCCAGATGGGGCAAGCATATAGCATTAGAGGTCTAATTATTATCTTATACAGGGCGATGGCATTGTTTAAGGAGAGACAGCTTTTGTGATTTAATAGTAGTTTTAGTTGAATTAATTTGATTTTCATTTGTTGAATTTTCGTTGCTATGTGAGATTTCCAGGTTAATCTTGTATCGAAACTTAGTCCTAAGTATTTAACAGTTTGGTTGTATTGGGTCCAGGGAATTGTGTTGTTGTTAATTTGGAGTGGGGTGGGAGTTGCGAATGTTCTGAGAGAGAATATTTTGGCTGTTGATTTTGACGGATTAAGCTTGATTTTCCATTTTAGAGACCAATCTTCTATGCTTTTCAGATGCATTTGGATTTTATTGCAAATGTGATTTACTGAATGGTGAGACTTGAAGATGGCAGTATTGTCAGCAAATTGTGCAATGTGTGTGTAAGGAGAGATAGGTATATCAGATGTGTATAGGTTGAAAAGTGTGGGTGAAAGGGGGGGAGCTTGGAGAAGTCCTGCTTTTATTCTGCGGGGGTTGGAAACATGCTTTTCGACAGTTACTGTAAATGTTCTGTCTGTTATGAAACTTTTGATGATTTGTAGTAGATAATTTGGAGTTCCTATAGATTTTAGCTTATATATTAGGCCTGAGTGCCAAACTCTGTCGAAAGCCTGTGAGATATCCAGGAAGGTGGCTACTGTGTGTTGTTTGTTCTGGAAGGCAGTGTGAATGTGTTCGGATATTCTAAGTAGCTGGTGTGATGTGGATAATTTATTGATGAAGCCAAATTGATGTTTTGGTATGGCCTGGGTTATGTTTAGATGGTTGTTAAATCTTTTTAGTATTATTTTTTTCTAAAATTTTGTAAATTGAAGAGAATTGTAAATATTCTTAATGGAGGCTATTGTGGGGTTAGGCAAGTTTTTTAATATAACATTACTAATTTTATCATGGCCAGGTGCTTTTTTAAGAGGGAGATTTTTAATAAAGTTTTTGATTTCATTTGGGGAACTATATTTTATTCTATGTGGGATGTTATAATTGGGTGCTGATGCTGATTGTGTTATATCCATGTGATCGGAATGTGTGGGAGGACTATTAGGGGTGAATGATTGCTCACAGTGATCTGCCAGAGCTTCTGCTTTCTCTACTGACGCATATTTTTTGCCTGTAGGTGTGTTTAGCGGTGGTATAGTTGTTTTCTTTTTTAGAACATTTTTGGTGAACTGCCAAAGCGAATTCTTTCTTGTACTCAATGATTGAATTAGTTTATTATATGTTGGGTGGTTAAAATCTATTATTGCTCTTCTGGTTATTGTAGTGAATAAGTTCAATTCTTTTTTCACTTGAGTCGATTTTGTTATATTCCATAGTCATCTGGTTTTATTTTTAATTTTAATTGAGTTTAGTATAGTCTTGGGTAGTTTTGTGTTGGGTGTTTTTGTGACATATTGTAATATACAAAATATTACAGAACAAACGCCGCGCCTTGATCTGAACGGACGGAGCTGTAATATACAAAATATTATAAAACAAACGCCGCGCTTAATCTGGACGGTCGCGGTTACTAGTTAACGAAGGTTGTTGACGAGCGAGAAGGGGGCCCTGGACGAGGGAGAGTTGGTGGTTGACTGGCATCCTGGTGGTAGCGGCGCGTATGTAACCTGAATTATTAAAGTTGGACATCGACGCGAATAGGGAGGACAAATTGTGGAACAAGTGTGCAAGAAGTGAGCAGCAAGAAAGAAGCAGACGGATTTTCGGCGCGGAAGTCAAGGGGCTACGAACTGCGGGGCCATCGTTTCACAACGCCAGACAATTTGGTACAGTGAACTTAATGCATGAAATTAAGCAAGAGAATTTTTATATTTTTAATCTCAAATTCCATTCTTAATAAACAAAATTATTGTTGTGCCACGTTGTGTGTAATTCCTTCGGGACATAAAAAATTTCAGACTTCCAGGCTTCTCTGTATAGAGGGCAATCCAGTGACAACCAGCCTGCAGGTAAGCGTGCAGGTATGTCAACATATAGATCCCAAAGAACTGAGCTAGTAAAGTAAAATAGATAAAGTAAAATTATTCATTATTATATCACCAAATTGTCTGGCGTTGTGAAACGATGGCCCCGCAGTTCGTAGCCCCTTGACTTCCCCGCCGAAAATCCGTCTGCTTCTTTCTTGCTGCTCACTTCTTGCACACTTGTTCCACAATTTGTCCTCCCTATTTGCGTCGATGTCCAACTTTAATAATTCAGGTTACATACGCGCCGCTACCACCAGGATGCCAGTCAACCACCAACTCTCCCTCGTCCAGGGCCCCCTTCTCGCTCGTCAACAACCTTCGTTACCTAGTAACCGCGACCGTCCAGATTAAGCGCGGCGTTTGTTTTATAATATTTTGTATATTACAGCTCCGTCCGTCCAGATCAAGGCGCGGCGTTTGTTCTGTAATATTTTGTATATTACAATATGGAGGCTTATTGTCTTGCAGGGATTTGACTGTGTTGATAATTATGTTATTTAATTGTGTAATTGATTGTTCGTTTTCCAGTGGGGTATTTAACGTTTTAAATTGTGGCGTTTTATTAATGATTATTTTCTTAAATGTTCTCCAATTAATTTGCGTGTTTCATGAGTGGGTGGGGATATGTGAGGGGGAAAGTTGCTGGATTGAAATGATAATAGGAAGATGATCAGAATCCAATTCAAATATGGGAGAACTATAGAATTTGATTTGTGTGTTGGTTATTACAAATATCCAGAATATCTGGGAATTTGTTTTGGTCGTGGAGGTAGTATGTTGCTTCAGGGGGAGGCATTAGATGTAGTTTAAATCTTTTACAGCCCCAGTGAATGTTCTTGGAGTTGAGATCTCCGACAACTATTGTGGGGTGTTTTTTTTGGAATAGTAATCCAAAATTGGTACTGTGAATTTTGATTTTAGGAGGTTTGTAAGCTGCTATGAGAGTTATTATTCTGTTGTCTTAGGGAAATTTAATGGCTACTGTTTCTATTCCAGAGGTATGGGTAAAATTAGTTTGGATATATGGTATAGATTTTTCGATTAGAATTAAAACACCGCCTCCATTTGAATTTATTCTGTCTAATATATGATTATTATATCCAGGAATTTTGAATGTTGCATTTGGTTTAAAATGTGTTTCGGTGATATATGCTAATTTAATCTCTTTGAATTTTAGGAAGTACGATAACTCTCCTTTCATATTGTTTATGCCGTCGGCATTCCAATTTAGTATATTTAGCTTGTTATGGTGTTGTAGAGCCATGATTGTAATTAAAGTACGATGACAATGAGGTTTGTATATTGCTGAAGATCACTGGGATGATTGAGTTGATTATATTTACGATATGAGTTGTGATGGAATTTATTAGGGAGTGTATGAATGAATTGTTATTGTTATTATTATTATTATTATTATTATTATTGCTGGCGTTTATGTTGATTAGTGCTCGTTGGTTATGTTGATAAGGTGGATTCGGATTAGAGGCTGTTGGAGCGAATGTAAGTTAGGGATGCTGTTTGTGGGTGAGAGGTTTGTGAAATTGTGTTGAAGTAAGCGAAATGAGGCGTTGTTGTTGGGTCTGGTTCTGGGGTTGATTGGTTGTGAAGTTTTATGTAGGGGTGCTACATGAACACTTTGAGAAGCGCTTTTTACTGAGCGTAGGTCTTCACTATGAT
Organism: Acheta domesticus; assembly: GCA_031308135.1. Lineage (NCBI taxonomy): Eukaryota > Metazoa > Arthropoda > Insecta > Orthoptera > Gryllidae > Acheta > Acheta domesticus. The sequence continues at coordinate 13,352 of JAHLJT010009663.1, forward strand.
TTCCTTTAGGGGGTGGGGTTGAGTTAACTTTTTGTAGAACGGGCAATCGTCAGGTCGAACTCTGCACGATGTGGCCCATTGCAGTGCTTACAAAAGGGGGTGAGCGTTTTATTTGGACAATATACCGAATAGTGGTTTTGTGAGCAGTAGATACAGGCTAATATATGATTACAATTATTGCGGGCGTGAACAAAGTCTAAACATCTTAGGCATTGTACTGGGCCTTTGATTCTGCGACTTTTTTCAGCTTTCAGTTGCAAATTTCCGTTATTTGTAATACAAAGTCTATGCTTTGCTGGCCGTTAAACTCGGAAGCTACCACTGCGATAGGAATGCTATCTTTGTGCAGTCTTGTAACACTGATTAGCGAAGGGCACTTTTCTTTGACGTCCCTCGTAGATTTCCTGCAGTGATAATGAATTATGAACATTTTTAAATACTATGGAGAACTTTTATTAGCGGGGTCTTTATAAGCGTGAAAACGTCTTTTAGTATTTAACAGATATTTAATTGTTTTCCAGAAGTCAGGTTACTGTTTTGAACATTAGATTTATTCTGTTTTTATTTCATTCGAGGTGAACTGACTTGAAATATTGTTTTTGATTTTCTCTATTAAACTCTGATAAGTTTGTTATGTTATTCACATAAATTGGTGGAATCTCGACATTTTCGTCTTGGATTTGGGTGATGTTTATATAATTAAACCTGGGATTAGGGTCGTTTAAGTTTTCTAAGGGGGCATATCTATTACTGACTGGCACTGCATAAACACTGTTAGCACTGTTGGCTGGTTTTTTTAGGGGGATGTTCATTTTCATCAGAGTCATTGAAAGATCTCTTACCGCTATTTGATGCACTGTCTGCGATTTCTTTGTTTTCATTCACTTTATTTGCTAAGCCTTGGGTTGCATCGCTGGCAGTTTGTTGAGTACTGACCTTAGTAGCGCCGCTAGTCATTAGTTCCTGAATTTCTGGAATTGCAGTTTCCTGTACTTCCTCGTGCGGCGGATGTTGGTTGAGATTAACATATTGAAGAATCATGTTGCCTTGTTGAGTAGCACCGATCTGATGTTCGTCGTGGGATGGTGATGTCGAGATGAATGTGGTGTCCATGGCGCCGTCTGTGTTATACAGAGTGGCCATGGCCCCGGCTATGCTTTGCCCTAGGCCAGGGCAGCTGGATGCTGGTTCACATGCAATGGCTAATGTATTTAGTGCTGCGATTAGTAGCACTAATAGTGGCCACTCCAGATACTAGTAGCACGTTATACACTTTGCACTTCGGTTACTATAAACAAGCCTTAACAGCAGACACTTCACTGTTCGGAACAGAGCTGAGCGCGATGTGTACTCCGCGACGGCTCGAAGCGAACTGAACTGGGAGGGTTACGAGAGAACAGACAAAGCATCTCATGTAGCAATTAACAAGCTGGTCTGGGGAAATAGATTTAAACAAGTTGTGACGTCTCCAACCAGAGGAGATTCACTATTAGACGTTTTCCTCGCACGACCGGACCTTTTGCATGTTATCTGCACGACGCTCCCAGGGATTAGCGACCATAAATGCGTCCTAATGAGTCTAGAGTGCAAAGGAACGCTAAGTGTTAAAATTAATAATAACAGGAAAATATGGCTGTTTACTGACTGACACTGACATATTTGGGTTCGAAAACCATTTATTAAACAATTATCAAGAATGGGCTAGCAGCGGTTTTAATATAAACGCCATTTGGGATAGATTAAAACGGATTATAATAGATGGTATGGATAGATATGTACCGTGTAAACATGTAAAGGAAAACACAGATCCGCCCTATTACAACACTAAAATACGTCGACTAAAGAAACGTGCAAGAAAAGCGTTCTAATCTAAAACATTGTTTTGAATTTAAAAGATAAAAAAGAATTATTTGATTTCCAAAATTTAATTTATAATATCAAATGCCAAAATTGTCCTAAAGTTTATATTGGACAAACAAAAAGGAAATTAAAATTAAGAATATCTGAACATATCAGAAATATTAATGAAATTTCACAAAAACTAAATTCTATTTCGACACATAGAATTGAAATGGGTCACATGATAGATTTTACAAATGTTACAATATTAGGAATAGAATGAAAACAATTTTCGAGATCTACTTTAGAGACCTTATTTATTAAAACTCATAAGAGTTTAAATACTCAGGTTGAATCTAATAATTTCACAAATTTATATGATCCACTCCTCAAAAATTTTTATATAGATTAGATTAGTAAAATTGTTTATATCCACAAAACATACCTAAAAACATACCCATTTTATTTATGATACCATGGTTCCCTTCTTTGGTTACAAATTATTTATGTAATAAATTATTTTGTCTCGGCATTGTCAACGTTTGTGATTTAAAATGAATATAAGGTAAGCTCCATATGTTTATTTTGAAGGAAAAAAATCAAAATTGTTTAAAAAGTTCTTTTCAATTCATAAAATTTCATTAATTTGTATTCTTCTAGCCTGATGATGAGGTAAAGGAAACCTTGAAACTGTTGCTACTTGATGTATTTGTATTAAAGTTTATATTTATTGAAAATAAGTCTGTTTTCAATCATAATTGGACCAAGTTAAATATAATTAAGTTTAATTCTACACCCACATTATATTTAATGCACACATACCTTAAAGTTACTGCACGTGTACATTAAATTTCATTTACGTACATGATACTTACTGTAAATTACTTTTACATTAAAAGTAATGCAGAAATTTCTGACAGCGTAACAAATGAAATACCTCTGCAATTCCGGTCGTAGGAAGAAACAGTGAATTATTAGTATTTAGCGATGAAGAAAAATCGGAATTTTTCAATGCTTACTTTGCATCCGTCTTCTCTCCAGCAAAAAATACCAAAGAAATCAATGTCGAATCACCTGGCGATTGCTCTCAATTTATTATAGAAAGTAAAACAGTCCGAAAAATAGTTCAAAATCTGGGAAATAATAAATCTAGGGGACCCGACAATATACCTTGGGAAATTCTTAAATTAGGGAGTGAAGCCATTATCCAGTATCTTGTGCGCATATTCCAAATATCCATAAACAATCAAAGTAACCCATACGACTGAAAACTAGCAATAGTTGTGCCAATATTTAAAGAGGGAGATAGATCCGCAGTCGAAACTTATCGCCCAGTTAGCTTAACATCCGCATTATGCAAAGTAATGGAGCGCGTTATAGCAAACTACATTAGGAAGGAGACGCAATCGTTATAGACTTCGCAAAAGCTTTTGACCTTGTTCCGCACGATATACTCTTGAACAAAGTAGCATCATCAGATATAGATAAACGAGTAGTAAATTGGTTTAAAGAATTTATTATGGGCCACACACAGTTTGTTAGGGTAGGTCACTCGTTCTTCGGAGTTACAAGTATAACATCTGGCGTGGCACAGGGCAGTGTGATAGGACACCACGTCGTTCATAGCCCTCATGAACGACGTTTCAGAAAATATTAAATCTCGGGTGAAACTGCTTGCAGATTGCATTCTCTTCAGAACAGTAATCGAAGAGAAAGATCGACAGATTCTTCAAGACAGATTCTTCAAGATGATATCGACACTCTTGTAAAATGGGCGCATGATAATCGCATCAAAATTAATGCTTCTAAAAGTAAATCTATAACATTTACTCGTAAACTATCTACACCAAAATGCAACTATTTTCTCGAGGATCAGATAATTCCATGTACAGATAGTTTTAGATATCTGGGAATCATTTTAAATAGTAAGTTAACTTGGAAAGAAAAGGTGAATTCAGCATTAAATAAAGCTTGGGAAAGTCTTCACTTGAGATCACAATGAAAAATTTAAAAGGAGGAAATAAGAAGTCCAAAGATTTAGCATACACGTCATTGGGGTCAGATCTTTACTCGAATACGCCGCGAGCTGTTGGGACCCGTATAGAAAAGGGGAAATACAGAGCATTGAAAGCGTTCAGAAAAGGGCGGCTAAGTTTGTTGTAGGCAAAAACATTAAAAATACGAACATTAAATCTATACTTGGGTGGGAAACATTGGAGACAAGGCGAAGGAAGCTGAGATTACTGGCAATGCATAAAGCGCGTTTGGGGAAAGAAAAGCTTGGGAGGAAATTCGAGGGAGGCTAGAAAAGGCATCTTACATTGGCAAAAATGTTATTCAGGAGAAAAAACAAACGAACAGATGTAGGAAAGTTTTCATTTGGGAATAGAACGATACGAGATTGGAATAGCTTACCTGCAGCACAGTTTCAACAATCTTCGTTTACTAAATTTAAAAATAATTTAAATAACTAATGTTTCTTTTGTAGTGATATTGTTTAAAAGCAATATTTAAAAATATAAATAAATAATTTCTTTATCAATACTGTACAAGTACACTAGCACGAGTACTGCAGAAGTGAAGTATAAGTATCTATAGTATATTATTTTGTGGTTTGCTGGTTCGTTCCTGTGTGTTTACGGACCTGAAACAAAACACGTAAAGGTATTGTTAATACCATTACGGTATTATTAAATAATGCTCAAATAAGTAAAATAACTTGTTATAAATCTTATTATATTTAATTGAGATGAAAATTTCAATTTTGGAATATTCCCGTTAATTTGAAATTGATACCGGTCACTCAGATTTCACTGTTACGTATGACTTTTTTTTATTCCTAGAGACAGGCGTGCCTCTACAATTGACGCAAATAACCGGAAAGTACTGTTTCATCAGCGCAATTCACACGATTATTTTCCATATAACTCTTAAACACCCTATAATCATTTTCATATATTTCTCGAGATTTTACTGGAAACCACCTTCCGTAGCTTTGTTAGTTTTTGTGAGAGTTAACGGAGAAACCTCACAATATCCTTTCATTTTATACGCACTAATCAGTCCTCAGATACACAGGCTGTTTTGTTTATCTGACATCATATTGATAAATGAGGCAAATTCGTCTTTCATTTAGACCCCCTCCTGAAAAAATATAAAATGTTTCGAATTCTAGTTGGATTCAGCAACGAGCTAGTAAGCCGTAAGGTTTTGTATGCACCACGGGCGGCATCCGACCCCTCGGGCCGGAGGCTCTTAGGTTAGGGGGTCGCCCTCTGGGCGAGGGCGTCTACTTGGCGCCGTAGATACATAAATAACTATTGTATTACTTGTAAGGTACTGTTACTTTCAAAATCCTTAATTGTATAAAAACTGGGAGTACTCTTGTATGATTAATTATTGTATGAATATTGTTGTTTATTACTATAATCTTGTTTTACTATTGTATTACATTTTGAATATTGTCTAAGATTGTTGTATTTGTAACTTGCCACTGGACAACAGTCTATTTGCAAAATAATAAACTTATTATTATTATTACTATTATTACTATTACTATTATTATTATTATTATTATTATTAATCCTATAAACATTTTTTTCTCAAAAACGACTTCATCGTTTTTGATGAAATTGTATTATTGGATAGTCTGAAGGATGTTCAAGAGAATAGTGTAGGTCTAATGTTAATTAAAAACCCTAATTTTTCGAAAATTGAAAAAAATTCAAAATTCCTTTCGCGTCTTCGTACAACTACAATTACGAAGTTACATTTTTTCTTAATGAAATGTGCAAGCATAGGCAATATTTATTTTCTTAATTTACAATTTTTTCTTAAAAATCGCACATTTTTAATTAAATTCGGACCTTAAATCAATAAAGGACGCTTAAGTGCAGGTCTCACGCTCGTTGAAATGCCTAATTTTGCGAAAATAAAAAATATTTTTAATTTGTTTTTTTTTTTGCAATTTTCGAAAAACCGAGCGATACCCAAAAATGGGACAACACTGCGATTTTTCTAACTTTGCCCCTGAAGGCCCGTCTTCAGGATGGAATATGTCACGGTATATCGGGACGTTCTCAGTCGTGCCCCCAGGTATCGCACGATCACGACCGTATCAAACAGCGATTGTGATCATGCGACTTCTAGCGGCACAACGGAGAAAGACGCAAAATGCCGTGTGATATTCCATAGTGGCCACTGGAGCTTGAGGGGCAGAGTTAGAAAAATCACACTATAGCACCATATTTTTTATTGTCCCTTATTACATACGCGGAGAAAAATTAAAGAAATCATTTGAAGAGGTTTCTGAGAAAGAATTCTTTTAATTGCCTATATTTGGCACAAAATTATAAAAAAACTACTCATATTTGTGAAAAGTTGAGCATTACCTTATTTCAAGATTTGCCTTTAAGGAACAAATTTTATTAAGGAATAGAAAATATATCTTCAATATTTTAGTCGAAGGAATTTTCGATTTTTGTAATTTTCGACAACTCAGGGCTTTTGACGACAATGAGACCTGGACAAGGAAGAGAAAGGAAAGATCGCGCATTGTCTGTGGCCAGTTTGTTAGGGTACTGCTCTGGTATTCGCCTGGTGTCATCGGAGAAACTACGGAAAATTACCGATCAAAGCGGTGGGCCACTAGAATGCTCCTCCAGAAAACGACAGAGCTGACGTAGCTGTCCGGACTGAACAGGTCCCTTCTCCGTAGAAAGGAATGTTTTCGCCGCGCTGGGCCGTGGGTAGCCGGAGGGGAGGAGAGGTATGGCGCTGGTTAGAGAAGAAAACTAATTTTGACTGAACAAACGGTGAAATTGTAATGATTAATATACACATACTATATATTCGCCAAACGATGGATACAAAATATATAAATGTAAATTGATTATGACTCTACGTAAATTAAATATTTACAAATGCCATGAGGCAAATGAAATAGGAGCATGAAACGTAACGTAGATGAAGCGTTTTAAATAATGTTTCTCATTGTGGGGAATCGTATTTGTTCATGCATTAGAATAGAGCCTCTGTACTGCGTAATCAGTTTGCGAAAAAGAACAAAAGTAAAAATACGAGCAATAAAATTTGGTTAAATCGTACAATTTTTTGGTTTGTGAAATTATTATTATTATTATTATTATTATTATTATTATTATTATTATTATTATTGTTTATTTTTCACAGCTTCCTGCTACAAGTTGTAGGAGTCATACAAATATTTCTATCAAAGCATGACTTCCGTAGTACAATAATTTTAATTAAACTAATCAGGGAGTAAACAATTCTACAAATATAAATTTGACACTTAAATTAATTTACAAATTAAAAGTAAATAGTTCTTTAACACAAATTTTTTAGAAACTCATAAATCTTCTGACTAAAGAACACGTGCTCAGGATCACAGCTTTCTGTAGTTTGATGGTAATGTTCGTCTCGATCCTCAGTTTATTCAGAGAGTGCTTCAGGACGGTAGGTATCACACCTGTTGCTGAGAGGACGATTGGTACAATCTCCTCGTCCAATACTTGCCACTGCTCCTTTACAATTTGTGCTAGTTCTCTGTATTTCTGAATTTTATTTTTGTGTGTTGTTTCGAGATTGCCGGTATCTACAACTGCTATGTCTATCAGCCATACTTTTCTTTTAGATGTATCTCAAAGAATATCTGGCCTGTTATGATCGACTGTTCTGTCGGTTAGTACGCTTCGGTTCCAGTATAGCTTATATCTGTTGTTCTCGTTGACATTTTTGGATGGTACTTGTAGTTTATTATTATTATTATTATTATTATTATTATATGTAAATTATTACTATTATTATTATTATCGTCATCTCAATTTCTCAGTTAAACTGGGCAATAGGAATCTGTGTTTTGGTGTCTTAGAACCAGATTCTGCTCTTATAAAAAGGGAATTTACCCTATCCCGCTTGAGCTTGCTGAAAAAAATTTCTAAGAATGTGACAAGTCTGAGGTAAGACTGCCTTTTCCCAACATTTTACAATTTTATTGGTAGTTCCAAATGTATCAACATATATATTGTAACGGTACGACCCGACGCGAACGAGATATGATTAGAATATTATTAATTTCTATTGATTTAATATCAGTCGGGCCAGCATCGAGGACGGTAGTAACTGCGTCAGGGACCCGAGCATAGGGCGGCTGGGTTTTACGACGGCCCGTCCTTTTTGGCGACTGAGGGGAGCGGAGAGCCGCCGACACGAGGCTGAGAGGGGGTGAGAAGGGTCGCTTTTGTCTGTTTGGCGGCGCGATCAACAAAGCGAATGACCACCACCCACTCCACGTTTACGACCAAACGGACTCTTCACTCGAGCCGCGTAGAAAGTAGGCCACAACGAATTTTTGCAGAACCGCGATGAAAAGACGCGCGCCGGCCAACGGACTCCGATGCAACGGATATTTTTTGTACGCGGCGTGAACGGATATTGGTCGGAGGTTCGCCCCGCCACTCCGCCAAAATTTCAATTTCCAGCAATCAGGGCGATCTGGAAATGTAATGGAGGTATCAGAGCTCTCGTCATGACGGGAAGGCTACGGGAGAAACACTTAGAGCTAAAACTTCCGAGAGAGACGTCGAATGTGACACTTAGAGAAAAAACTTCCGAGAGAGACGTCGCATGTGACACTTAGAGAAAAAACTTCGGAGAGAGACGTCGAATGTGACACTTAGAGAAAAAACTTCGTAGAGAGACGTCGAATGTACTACTTATGAGATAGACGTCGAATGTAACATTTCTGAGGTAGACGCCGAACGTAACACTTCGATGAGCTAGACTTCGAAAGTAACGCCACGAAAGAACACTCAGTTCTAAATTCACGAGAGTTCGTTTCTGCGTGAACTCCGCGAGCCGACACTGCTCGTCGAGCTTCGCGAGACGCATTCGCTTACCAGTTTGCATGAAGGGCTTGTACTCGCCGTAGTTAGCGGGCAGTTATCCGCCGAACGCGACTTTTTACCGACGCAATGTCCGGTAATCATCGGAATTGCACGCCCTACGCGTCTGCATCATTCGCCTAAGTTAATTGCGAGGCGAAAGTTTCGAGGAAGAGGGGCACGCGCCGCGGCTGTCATTCATGACCCCATCCCGGGTGCCTGGACGAGATCATTGCTGGATGCTTTGACCTGCTGACGGTGGCCACGGAGCAGCTGAGGGGACGGCCGACTTCAGGACAAAGGCGAGGGAGCGCCCTCTCCACTTTACCTGCCTGGGAGCCGACGCCAGCTGAGAGGCAGATCCTTCAAACACCAAAAATGGTAATGTTGTTGTTACCGCAATAATGCGGAAGGACTGAGGCTCCAAGAGAAAAGGGGTTCATTACGCCTTCAGCGTAAAGGTGTGAAAGAAAAATCCAGCGGCATAAACTCATAATTGTTTTGTAATTAATTTTGCTTGGGTATGGCAACCAACAATTGTCAGATAATAGAAATTAAGTCGCCAGTATCACATAATGTAAAATCATTGTAAAATGTCATCATTCATCTCACATTTTATTAGATTAGATGATTATTGTTAAATTTAATGTTGTGTTGTGTGTTTTGTTATGAAAAACCCATCACCGATCCTACTACCAAAAAGCAGAAAAGGGGGGTTCAGATTACAATATTGTGATATACCAAAATATATAATATTTTGTTAATAATATTGGCTGTAAATGGGTTGGACAAAAGGGTATGCAAATGGCGATATACAGCCTTAGCCATGCCGGCGCAGTGGTTGGCAAGGTCAACAAGCTGCATTCAGGCCTTGAATAGGTGGGGGCGCTGGCTAGATAGACAGATAAAATAATGTGTGATTGGTCTGAAAAGGAATGACTGTCGAGGGCGTGGCTACTTGGTTTGATAAGAGATGAATGGATTGGCTAAAGGAGAATAGACTGTCTAATTTTGTCGTTTTGTTTTAAAAAAGAGGAACGAAGGACGGATACCGAAGCGTTGAGGGCGAAAGAACAGGGAGAACTGGACATTCTGATAGTGGTCGTCGAGTAGTAAAGATCGCTCGCGAGATCAACATTAGTGAAGTAGGATTTGTAAGCTTCGAGTGAGACTCAATAGTTTTTCGGACTGGAAGTTGATGTGAACCGGGAAGTTCGATTAGGACTTTGAAAGTTTTTTTCTTGTATTGCGGTTTTGGACTTTAATATTTTACCACTAGTTGGGAAGACTAGGAACTCTAAATATCAAGAAAGAACCGATAGATATTCTAGCCAGTGTGCCAGGATGCGTCGGCAACGTCGCAAGATTAGAAGAGAGAAGCAGGACTTGGGATCACCTACATTCAAGTGAGAAGAGACTGCGGGGCGAGACCAAGACGGTAGATAAGTACTGCAGTACAAAAGATATATATTTTAAAACGAGGTCATGACCTAAGGACAAGACAATTGTTAATATTGTTAAATAAATTGTTGAATTTTTTCTTTTGGAAATGAAAAGATTTTCATTTAGTCAATCAAAATTGTTAAATAGTTAGAAATAGATAATTATTCCCTTTCATATTCCTCGCCATACTGTAGAGTTGGCAGATCAAGTAATCGGCTATCTAGGCGATAGCGATTATCCATAACGGGACCCATTGACCCAGCTAGCCGGACATTTATACATTTGTTGAAATTAGCTGTGGAAGCATTGATTTTTTTTTAATTAACGTAACCTGTTCCTGGCGCCCAAATTTTAATATAAATTCGGAACGGGTCACGATTATAACCATCTTAGATGAATGATGCCAACGATCTCGTAAGAGTCTATGACGAGACGTTGGTACATTTCAATATATACTTGTGTATATATATATATATATATATATATATATATATATATATATATATATACGAGGTCCAAATCCTGAGTCCAAATCCTGGTCCTTAATCTGAGTTCATTTTAATAATTTGAACACACGCCTTTCTTTCGGCATTTACCCAGTTTTAATTGAAAATCTATTCCGCGGGTACTTACGCTTCGTTCGTCTTTGCGCGGGTGAATGGCCTTTGCTGACGCCTGAAGAACGGGATGCGCGACGGGACTGCCAACACGATGTTGCACTATGTGAAGCCTGGATGTACGTTTCGTGTACAGTAGTATTATTTTAGCGTGGGCGCTCAAGGTCGTGGTCTCAAAACTACCGGAAGAGTTCATTCTTCAAACATAGCTGTTTTGGGGGAGCGCGTCCTTTCCCAGCACGTCTTGACAGTCCTACTCCAGTTGTATAAACATTGACATAAACATTGACTGTCCGAATCTGCGAGGTGCAAGCTTCCAGTTGCGTTTACTACTAGAGTGAAGCATTTGTACGTGATTCAGAAGTAGTGTTTTAAGTAATTATCGTTCTGTTAGTGATTATTGCAATGCGTCCGGTTCAGAGCAAGTTGCATAAGGGAGGGCTTCACAGTGAGAAACGTAAAGTAGTTGCCAAAGCATATCATTTTATGAAGAGAGAAACAAATGGTGTTAAAAATGTCACAGAAGTTCTTGAGAGAGTGGCAGATGCTATGGGTGTTTCGGGATGACGTATCCGCGGGCTTAATAAGAAAATGAATTCTATTGAACCTAGGGAATCGTGTTCATATTGAACTTCTACTAAAGAGAGGAAAAGGAAGAACGTGGAATCTGCTCTCGAGGGTTTCAATGAGAGTCATTCGCTGCAAAATTATTTAATGCACTATATCAAGAAATGGTTATTTGGAAAAGGCGCAAACGATAGAAATGCTAGTTATGATAGTGAGGAAACGGGAAACAGTGGAAAAGATTAAGATGATGGCGGCAGAGCCGCGCCATCACGTGAATTTAGTGCTTCTCTACTACCGAACGAAGACACTACAGCAAATTAATTTCCAAGTAAGTTCGCTAGCACGTGCGGTGCGAATGTTTTTGGAATGAGCAGACGCGCTAAAGTCGCCTCCTGGCTCCCTCCCCACCACTTTCAGTTTCCCCCTCTACTCGCGAATCCCAGCGGCCACGCTAGAAAAATTTAGCTGTATAAACACAACATAAAACCCTTCTTCCCTCTACTTACGGATTTCTTGAAAGTAACGCTTCCGCCATGTCGCAATATCGGGGCGTTCGGTAAGGAGTTTTCTATTGGACTGGCATCTTTTTCTCTTGAAACCAAACTTCCGTATTCGCATTCTGAGGAATTCTCTGCCACAGTCAATAACTCCGTCTTCCTTCAGTGCTGTTAACAACTTTCCAATAGTTGGACATTCCTTTTTCACAGTGTAAATTTGTGTAATGAATTTTCTGCCTTGTAGCAGAATCTGTAAAAGAATCCACTTCGATCAATTTTGTTTTCTCCATTTTCTTTCCTTTGGGAGTTGAAAACGTGAGCTGCCCCTTCGCTAGACTTTCATGCCCTTCCCTAATTATGGTGTTCACTGGGATTCCGAAATACCTGTCGCATTACTCGCCATCTGCACAACATTTCCATCACGCAAATTTAACCCATTAATGCCCACTTGCAAAATTTTTTGTCATGAATGTTATCTCTTGCATCCGTTGAATCCTTTTGCAAATTTTGCACGTTTTAGTTCTTCAGTAAACGTAGACATCCTAAACGAAACATACAAGCAAGATTTTTCATTCTTGAATGTCAGATGTTGGTTTAGCCGTGATCGCTAAGTCATTGTACATTCCTGGCCAGGGTGTACACGACTTGGGTCGGTTCGAATCATCTAAAACCGTGCTTAGCTGCTATAAGCCTGTGGTTAAGTCGGAGGGAGAGGCCGATGTAAAACAAATCGTGGTTGGTTGGGCTTATGCATCTAAGTTTAAACGGTTTTGCTTCTTCTTGTAGAAAAAAATACTCAATAACCACCGTTTGGCTCTTTAGGAGAGCTCTAATAGTAGAATTTAGCAACATAACAATTGAATAGCACTAAAAGTGGCAAAAACATGCTACCAGAGGTCAGCAAACACATGCTCTTGTGCGGGCACGAAAGCGACAACAATGGGTGAGCGCTATGCGAGCAGAAACATTTTGGGCAGTAATGGGGTAATGTAACTTTGAGCTGTAGAAAGTACTGGACCATTCGATGGACGAGTTCACGCGCTTGTCCTCTCAGCGGCCACCTTACACACTGGTCGATGATGAAGATGCCATATTAAAAAGCACAATCACGAAAAATATTGGCAATAACAGCATAAACTGTATAAAACACACCGTCATTGCTCACTAGCCACGGTAGAACTGGGACTGGAGACCGAAAACTGAAACCCTTCAAGACACGGCTTATTTTTACTTTCCCGTATACGTACGTATACACGGAGTGATATACGTAGTTTAGGGAAAGTTATGTAATGCTGCGCGAACAAATGGCCCATTTTCGCCAGAAAAAAATTTTTATGCCGGGCGCTGATAACGAAAAAGTGGATAAAATCAGTTGCTAAATTAAGAAAAAAAATCCCCCAACAAGTGGGGGTAGCGAGAATCTCTCTTTTGTAGTTCCTTGATACCGAAAAACTAATTGAAAGGAAAACGTCCGTCCGTCTGTCAACACTGCTAGCGCCTAAACCGTAATTACGATTTCTTCCAAAATGGATATTCCTCGGTCGACCTGGTTCTAGTCAAATCTTTGAGATTTTGAAAAAGATTCTGTAAAATTTGGGAACCCCGGACATTTTCAAAATTTTCTCAAAAACTGCTCCAATTTTTTTTAAAATTTCTTGTAAGTGTAGAGTAAAATACATTTATTAAGGTGGCATAGGTCCGATTTTCACGGATTACTCTAAATTTTTGAAAATTGCAAAAGTTTAAAAATTTTCGGAGTCTTTCTGGAACTACAAAATTGAAGATAGAGATTTTTCTTTTAAATAAAATTTGTTGGCGTGAGTGAGTTCTTTCATTAAGTCATGTACATTTTTTTGAAAATTTTAGTAGTTTTGCGCAATAGTGCACGCAATATTTGAAATTTTAAAAAAATTACAAAAAACTGATTTTCTAAAAAACGGCTCCAAATTTTTTCTGGAAACGTTTTGTAAAGATAGTGCTAAAGGTGCTCTGTGAGACGACATAAATGCCATTCTTTATATTTTTGAAATTTTTGAAAAAAACAAATGTTTTTGACTTGTCGATAATATTTACATTAGCGGCGCTTTGTTCACATTATTATATTTATAAGTACATGTGCTTTAAATAATGTCGAGTAAAGTTTCTCGAAAACACAACCGTTTTCTGTGAAAACCAGCTCAAAATTCCGCATTTTCAGAAAAGCTCAAACGCAATTTTCTCATAAAGGGCTAGAAAACATTTCTTCAAACTTTTCGATCGGATAGTGCTAAATGCACTCTTTGATATGACGTAATGTTTATTTTGAGGTGTTTTTTTGTTTTTTCAAAAATTACACAAATGAATTTTTTTGACAGATCTCTCACATCTTTAATATGCACATTACCAGCAATTTGTAAATATTATTATACTAGCGCACACGTGCGTGAACTCTCGCATGTTAAACCCCCATCCTTTCCCTACCCCTTTGTTTATCCTTTCTATTAAGAAGGACTGTTGTTAATGAAACTTGTTTATTTGTTTAAAAATGTATAAATGTAACTTCTAATGAACTTACAGAATTTCAAACAAAAATAATAATACAATTTATGTTGGAAACAAATTTTCAATAAATCTTTATTCAGCATTAGACATGTTCTTGAAAAAATTCATACTTCTTAAACGTGTTTACAACATTTACTGAAATTATTTTATCTTCCTCCAGAGTTTTGACTGACACAAAAAAATTAGAAAAGGTTTTTACTCTTGAGAAGGCCAAGTAAAGTAGTGCGAAAATATCGGATTGGGCAAGTACAACTCTACACTTTACAATATTATTTAACTTTCCTTGATTTGTTATGTGGAACAGAGGGAGTTTTGGAGTGGCAGGGTGCGAGCTTACTGGGGTGTGAAAATTGAAAAATTATTTCTATACTAAAAAGTATTGGATTATTATCTGCGTTCTAATGTACCTCAAGGAAAGCAATTCCGAGCCAAAAAAAATCAAAGTAATATTTTCACCTTTGAGTACTAAATACCATTTGTTACCATTAGAAACAATTTAATAGGATTTGACCTCGCTTTGGTACATGTAAATGTTGTTGAAACTATGTTTGCGTATTGAATATCTTAACGAATCGACACCTTGAATTTAATATTAAACGGTGTATTATTTACAATATGAGTTTGCAGCTGCCATTGATGTACACGCTTGCCAACATTTAAATCGTGCGTTTGGACTGCGATCGTTGGCAGTGTCGAGTGACATACTTGGGTTAGTATTTCTTGGCGTGTTGTAGCTTGTCTACACTATTCTTTTATAGTTTTAAATTTAGTTGTTTTTTAAATTAATTCACGTAGTATTGTACGCTAGTGCGTTTTGAATTTTTTCCATTTATATAAAGATAATTTACTTCAGCTAATTTAAAAAGTTTGTTCTTAGTGATGTGCCATAGCACAAGTTTTTCCCTACTACCTCCGCGTACCCGTGCGAGAACTCTTGCATAATCTCACACTCATCCCCCTATTTCCATTCTAAGAGGGAAATTTGTTAACGAAATTTGTTGAAAAATGTATAAAGGTAACTTGCAATGTACTAACACAATTTCAAATAAAAATAAAAAACAATGCAATTTACGTTTAAAAGAAATTTTCAACTAAGATTTATTCAGTATTATGGAACGTTTTCTTGAAACAATTCACATTTCCTTAAAGACAACCTTTGAAGTAATTATTCAATATTTTTTGACACTTAGCTTTTAGTTTTTCGTGATAGTGACAAAAAATATTAGCTTTTGACTTTTGAGAAAGCTACGTGTCCGAACCCGTTGACTTGAAAATTTCAATGAATCACTACTGATAATGAAAATACTGGTAATGGTAAAACACAAACACAGTCTTCACTTTTCACTGTACAACCATATCCATCCACAATTAGGTACACAGCACTTACAGACCATGGCAAAACATTCATTGAACGGTTTCAATACACGCATAAGACACATCTTCATAGGTATCAAGCAATTATAATAATACTACTTGTTGTTGCTGAAGAGCAAACCTTGAATAAATGATTATGCAAATAAACCTCGTCAGCCTGCAGAAACCACGGTTTATACAAAAAAGCGTAAATATAAGATTGAGGAATCTAAGCCTTCTAAGCATGTCGTCACAAAAATGGTTACCAGCAGCAAGGGCTGAAATATTGAGGTGGTCTTGATAGTATTGAAGCGAGGAACTGAAAATTTAATTGAAAGTCGAATAACATCTCATCTTGTAGATTATGATGTAAAAAACGTTTCTTTGAGGCCTTTGGCATCAAAATTTTAGAAGGCCCTCGAACGCTTTGTTAAGGAGTTTTTTGACGAAAACGTTGGCAAGTTTTGCGGGTTGCTTTTGACTTGAATATTTAGATGCGTTTTTTAAACAAATCCTTCATATTTTTAAAGTCAAAGTGCAATTCGTCAAGTCTCCGTGAAATTCTCTTTCTGCCCTTTCGTGGGCAAAATATATCCAGATTAAATTTGTAGAAACTAATAGGAAAAAATGATTTAGTAATATAATGTTATTTGGAATTTACATTGATTTAGGAAATTACATCATCCATGATTTTATACAAGGAGGTGGGAAGTATTCTTCCCATGGCCCTTTTTGGGTACGAAAAAAATTGACATGAACTACATAAAAATTTTAATTTTTTTAACAAAATCTTTTTGTTTTACATTTATTTTCCATGAAAAATTCTGAAACATGGATCCACACAGTGGGGAACATTACAATTTGTGCACATGCACCTGGTCCTTTTCACAGCAGCCTTGGTGCTGCAATGACTTCGCATACGATAACAGGAATTTATATATTGGGGATAAACTTAGATATTCAGGCAATGTCGTAATCAGCATCAAGAATTTAAATTTTTGTATTTAGAGTACAAATACTATCCAATAAACCTTCACAACTTGTTTGTATAAAATCATAATATGCCAAGAAAATAACATGGGAACTACTTTTCGCACGTAAAAACTCATTATGATTTATACACAGATTACCCGGCAAAAATGTATAGAACATCAAATTAATCATTACTCAAACATCTAACTAAATGACAAAATAAACAAACACATTCTCACTTACCTAAAAACACAAGAAAAGAATGATAATCCATAAACACGAGTCGAAGTACGCTCACGACAATGCTAGATCATTCACACTTTACCCCACGCAGTCTCCGAACTCAACAATCACGGAAATGGCGGGAAGTGTACTATGCAGAAACGTTTTCAATAATGAAAGATAGATTATAGTACATGGAATTGGCAGTAAGAACGCTTCAGAAGGGAACTGGGGAGATATTTGTTAAGTGGGAAGCATGCTTCCCACGGCCCACGAAAGGGCTAGACCTCGTATATAAAGATTGGTTGCGTGTGAGAGCCGCAACGGAAAGGTATACCACTGAAATAATACAGGAGACGATTTGTGAGTGTATGTGCTTCAAATAACTTTAAATGAAGTATTTTGAAAACTCAAAAATTTTCTGTGGAAATGAGCTTCAAATTTCGCATTTTTAGTAGACCTAAAACGCCATTTTCTTTAAAATGGCACAAGAGTTTTAAGAGAAAATTGCCATTTAGGAAGTTTTTGTGTTCTTTAATATTATAAAATGAATATTTTCATTCTACCCTTAGGAAACCTAAAAATTAAGAAAATGTCAAAAAAATATACTTTTGGCGGTGATAGACGGCAGCTGGCAAGTTAAAGTATGTGGCAATTCCGAATTGCGAGCAAAGACCCAAGGAAATAGAAAACTAATTTAAACTGAAAATTCTGTGCCATTCTGTAGCACCACTAGTTTGTTGATCATTTGGACACCCCCCTACTGTAGAAACACGTAGGCTGCCTTTCGTCTGATCCTTCTCACTCATCAGTTCATTATCGCCAAACCCGCAGTGTTGAATTACCGCGTGAGCCACGAAAGACGGAGAGGGAGCTATGTGGAGGCAAAGAGAGCAGGCAGGCGGGGTAGCTTTGGAGGGGGAGGCCACGTTCGGGCATGCTCAGTGGAAGTTTTTTTACTTTGGTAGATCTTTAGACACAATGCAACGTTACGTGCGATGTGAGAAAATTGCAACTTAGCGTAGCGACGTGACGAAATGGGGATGTTGCGATTAACGGAGTACAGTAGTTGTATTGGATGCAACGCGGTGTGAGGTCCGTGCTGCGAAGCGACTACATACAGGCTTAGATCAGGTTTCAGGGGATTGTTTCTTAGAGGCAAATGAAAGGCAATGCACTTGTGAATGAATTTAATTTAATTCTTGAAATATTGGTTAGTTTTACAAGTAAGTAGTTAGGCATAAGCCGACCAATGAATGTTTATAATTTAAGTTTCTTCTTTCTTGAAGTTTACACTTACAGATTGATGAAAGTACAGCAAATACCAACCCAGATCAGACGGCTGAGTGTGTGTGTGCGCCGTCGGTTGAAATGGGCTGCGGATGATACAGCTGGTAGGCTGGATGTCACTATGGGCGCGTACTCGACTGCTGGAGCGGCCCGTACTGTTGACTTGGCCAGGTGAAGGCCGATTCACGGGTGGCCCGAATGTAGATCGCGGCCTGCTGGCCACGCTGATTGATTGCCGGAGCCTTGATAGGCAGAGCAAGGACAGCTGACTCGTTCGCAGGCTGTCTGACGAGTAGAGCGAGCATTGACACTCGTGCGTTGTATTGACAAATGTGTCAATGGTAGTCGTTTGTCTCGTAGAAGTTGACTGAAATGACTGAGTAGTAATGACTGTTAGAAGTCGACTGAATAGTTTTCAGTAGCAGCGTAGAAGCGACTGAAGTTGACGCTTGGAAGTTTGACTAAGAGTGACTGAAGAGTGAGTAGTTTGACAGAGTAGTAGTAGTTTGACATAGTAGTGGTAGTAGTAGTAGTAGTAGTAGCAGCAGAGAGATTGACTGAAGAGTGACGCGTGGGAGTGAAGTTGCCGTATTTATTGAAACGTGTGTTTCCGAGTATAGAGGAGGAGGAGGAGTCACGTGACATTTGCAGCCAGCCTATGACATGCAGTGAGACGCAGTGTGCCGCGAGAGTTGCTCGCTATTTGTTGTTGTTTTCTGAAGTGTGTCACGTGACTTTGGCGCGGCACTGGCGGTGCCTGCGATGGCTGCATGTCATTAGCAAGGTTTGTTATTTTCTCACGGGAACCGCGGAGCTGGCTGAGAGAAAAGGGGCAGTAAGGCGGGCGCGGGCGCGGCTGCCATGCAGATGCGATCGTGGTCGGCAAATACTAACGCCAATATTGGGGCGGGTGGCACGTAGCGATATTTATGAATGTTTGTAAACACATCTGGCCGCCGAAGGCTGAGAAAAGGGCAGGTAAACGGCTAATGGCTTGAGGAAGCGGCCCCGCGCCCTGCCCTGGGTAACTGACCCGTCGCCCTTTCTCCAGCTTAAGGATGAAACCCATTGGAACGGCAGGCCCGGCCCGGTGCCGCACGGCACAGACCCGGCCGAAATCTTTTGCATGGTTTACAGCTGTGTCTCTCCCACTGCTACCTGCCAGGTCCGCTCGGCAACGAACCGCTCCGCCCGGAATGCCTCCCCGAGAATAAAATCCGGTCGGGGCGGACGGCCCCGGCCGTCTAGGGCGGGCGGCTGGCGCGAAGTGTTGTCTTCGGCGCCCTGACGTGCAGGTCATTTGTGAAATTGGTGAACTTCATGAACTTTGTTAAAATGAGTTCTGACGAAATGCTTATAGAAGCAGTTAGATAGTACCCATTTTTACATGATCCTAGTAATTCAGGGTATCATGATAACAGGAAGAAGGACAATGCGTGGCAACAAATTTCTGAAAACTTTCCAGAACTGCCATGTAAGAACTATTGCTTGATTATATTTTTGCATTTACTGTCTGTCTTTAATATTTAAGAAATAGTCCCACTTGATTATAGACAATTTATTTACATGGATTACAAAAAGCAAAACATTTATTTGGTTTTGCAATAAATTGTCATTGGTATTTAAAACGAAATAAGTACAGGTGTTATCGTTGCCAACAATATTGTTTGTTTCAATAGCAGCCTTGAACGGCTTAGCCATAATCATCAGTTTCTAGTACAAGAAATATAAACAAACAATTAAAACACGAGTCAAAAACAAAACATTAGCATTCAAGATTACTAATAATTTTAAACCGAATTAACATTTTATGAAATAAAATAAAATAAAAGGGGGTGTTAAATCATTTAATATTACAGTAATTGTGAATCAATGGAATAAAGTGGAAGTGTTTTTCTCTGATACAAAATCGCACATGTTCAATTCAAGTTCTTGCATAGATATTCGAAACCTATTGTTTTGATTCCACTCATGTTTTAATTTTTTGTTTATATTTCTTGTACTAGAAACTGATGATGATGGCTAAGTCATCGAAAGGTTCTATTTAAATAAACAATATTGTTGGCAATGTCAGCACCTACAATTATTTCATATTGCTAAAATATGTTGTGGCAATATTTTAATAAATTAATATACTTTATCTAGTTTATTATTATTATTTATTATACTTTATAATTAATATACTTTATCGTTTATCGAGTTCTTTTTCATTTAAAATTATTATTATTATTTTGTAAAATTCGTCAAACATTTGTTGGTGCATTAAATCATTATTTTTTTCTTTCGCGTAATGCAAAAGATATTCATAACATTATTGCACGGTAAATTTTAAAGACAGAAAGAATGTGAAAGTTCAGCAATAATTGTTCACACAGTATTTACAAACAAACCATGCTATGCCGGGCTGGGCCGGGCCGGGCCGGGCCGGGCCGGGCCGGGCCGGAGAGAACCGGCCAGTAATGGGTGAGTCAGAGACCGGGCCGAGCGGGGCCGAGCCGCGCGGGGCGGTCCCGTGCTGTGAAAAATTCAAATGTTCATTACTGGAACTAAAATTAACAATTTCTACACCCATATTGCCTTTTGACATTATTTTGTCATATTGTTCTAGGGTTTCCTGAATCCTTTTAAATTTGGCCGTGGTCTTCCTCGCTGGAACGTGAGACCTGGCGTCGTCCTTTCGGGGTTTTCCTCACCGCATTGTTTCGTGCTTTATAGTAATATCACATACCTTCTGGAGTCGTAGGCACAGTCTCATTAAAATGTTTTTCACTTTCATCATAAAAAATAATCAATTGCGAAATCTGGTGAATATGTCCCTGCCCTAACAATTGATGTGAATTTGCTTTGTTCAAAATCTTCTTGATAATTAGTATAAGTACGGGGGAACAGTCGCGGTGAAAATATATTTCAGAAGAGGAAGTTTCACATTCACATCTTGTTTCTTTTTATAAATTTGTTACATTCATGAACAAAGGAGGAAGTAGATTAGCAGTAAAGAATATTAGAAACTTGCTACAAATCTATGATCTGTTTAATTATCTCAAGATATTACTGTAAAACATCTTAACGTATTGACTCCTTGCCTTCTACCTCAAAATGTTTTAAAATTCAGGTTTGTTTCTGTCGCCATTACAAATTAAGGTTAATGGGTACGTCCACGCGAATGTGTCCATTTCTGGTCAAAATAAAATAATTTGTTGCGCTCTTACACGAATGCATCTTGTTCAAAAATCATTGAAATGTTTGTTTTTGATAGTAAAATTGATGGCGAGTTATTTATGTCATTTTTTCACTTATAATTTGAAGCCGTTTCAATTGCGTTCGAAAACTACGAGAACAAGTGTTATTTTGAAGATTTTTTTAACAGGTATATACAGTGTAAACTTATAATTTTATTTTTTCCATACATTTTAGATGCTTTTATCAAAGATTTCACATTAAAGTCTGTCGACTCAAATCACATTATATTCGAAAAAATGCATATATTAGAGACCATCTCTATATTGTCCGGATACTAACAAAATGTTGGAAAACTTTCAATAAAACCTGTAAACTGCTGCTATCTTCTGGAACCTTTCAAGCCTCCTAGTTCTTGTGTATGTTAAAGATGGAGGTAGTTGTCATGGGTTTAAATGCCCTAGACGGTTCAATACTTTGCTCTTTCTAATGGCCGACATCGACTCTAATGTTGTTTTTCTATATAGCGTGAGTGGTGATTGTTTTTGTAACGTGGGTGAGTGATATTGTGAATATTTGCAGTTGAACTTCTAAGTTACTGAAATATCTGATATAATTCACAAAATTATTTCAAGAAACAGTGTTCAGTACATACCTAACGTTTGAGGTTAAGCAATATCATCCCCGGCTTTTACCGGGCGGATTTGATATTCATAATGGAGGTAGAAGAATCTGACTGGAACGTTATTGTGAATAAAAGAACTACGCAGAAAAGGAAAACGAAAGGATGAGACGGGGGAAGAAATGCTCCCTGACATTCGAACAAGAAGAAGGCTGATTCTACGGATAACGAAGTTGATAGTCCACCAGGATGGAAATTAGTCCAGAAGGTTATTCGGAGAGAGCCATCGGTCCATACGGCGTATGGGTCGGTAACACAAATCGAAGCTCCTATAACTTCGATATTTTACAGGATTGGCCAGATTGTTATGAAGAATATCAGTCTATATGAAATCAAGAAGGCAGGACGCAGCAAAGCTGTTATGATCTTTAGTAAAAGGGAAGAGGCCAACCAAGCATTGAATGACGAGGATCTACAAAGCAATGGCTTTAAGGCTTTTATACCAGACTTCAGGAAGGTGAGGAAAGGAGTTATTAGAGGCATCCCAGTCAACTTCGAAGAAGAAGACCTTCTCAAGGATTTAGTCTCGTCAGCTGAAATAGTGAAGGTCACTAGATTAAATAGAAAAGATCCATCATCGACGCCGGATGAAAAGAAGTGGATCCTACCACTTCCGTGTTGATCGTGTTTGAAGGTGAGATTTTGCCTAAAGAAGTCTCACTTTACTTGGTGAAATCCAAAGTAGATCCCTACGTTCGTCGCCCAATGCAATGTTTCAATTGCCATAAATTTGGCCATTTAGCAAAAGATTGCCGTGGTAAGAAGCATTGTGTGACGTGCGGAGAGGAAGAGCATGGCGGACAGTGCAAAAGGATAACTCCGAAGTGTGGGAATTGCAAGGGTGAGCACCAATCTAATAATCGGGATTGTCCAGTTTTTAAAAAATACAAATTGGTGTATGAAAAAATGGCATATGAAAATATTTCATACCCAGAAGCCCGAAGGATGGTTTTTGGAGTACCTACAGCCCCTAGAAGAGTGAAGGATGACTTTCCTACACCTGAAGAAAACGCTGCGTATAGAAATGCCGTTAGTCAGAAAATTTTCAACAGACGAAGAGATCTCCAGAGCATTGAGACGCTCGTAAACACCAAAGAATGTGGTGGAGCACACGTTTCACAACCTGAACCCACTCTGGGTAACCAAGAGGAATCGGGTTCAACAACGATGACCTCAGACCCAAATAACTATCTTAAGGACGACCAGAAGAGTGTCAGTGGTAGTAGTACAATTAGTAGTAATAGCAACGCATGTTCCGGAAACGAAGAACCTGCTGTAGAGAAGACATCGAGTGCGACGAGGGTTGCGACGCAAAAGCAGAAACGACGTACTTCAAACTTGCCTATTGCTGACAAAATATCAAAAGAACCTGTAAAAGGAAAGAAAGGCAATAATAGGAATAAGAAGGTACTGTAAGTTCTTGCTCGATGTTTAAATAATTAGCCAAGAATCTGAATTCCTATATTTAAAATAATATTAATAATAATGATTCCAAAACTTAAAATATTACAGTGGAATTGCCGTAGCATTCTAAATAAAAGAGATTTTGCATTTTATGCGAGCAATTTTGACATAATTTTACTAGTAGAAACCTGGCTAAAAACCAATAATACCTTTATATTGAAAGACTTTGACATAGCCAGATATGACAGAATTGTTGGAGATAAAGGGGGTTTAGCAATTCTAGTTAAAAAAGGAATAATCTTTGATAAAATCAATTTAAACTTTCGCATGTGTTCTTTAGAGACAGGTTCAGTAATGATAAAGTCAAATTATGGAAACATTTTAGTTACCGTATGCTACAGAAGGCCTCTAAATAATAATTTAGACGCAATTGAATGGAACAGTTTATTTGACGCCATGAATCAACAAAATGCCCAACAATATATTGTAGGAGGGGACTTTAATGCCCATCATCAAATATGGGGGAGCATGAAGGACTGCGCAAACGGACGTATAATAGCAGATAACTTGGACTTCGACAACTTTGTCATCTTGAATAACAAAGATCCAACCCATGTAACAATAACACACAGCGGTTGTTCCTACTCAAACATTGACTTAACCATAGTATCACCAGGCTTAGCTATATTGAGTGATTGGGAAGTGTTAGAGGATAAGTGGGGAAGTGATCATTTTCCTATAAGTATAAAGATAAATGTTCGACCATCCTATCAACAAAAACCAGTATTTAAGTACAACACTAATAAAATAAATTGGGATAAATTTTCCGAGTTGTTAGAAATGAATAAAAAACAATTCAACAATCTAGAATTTAATAACCTTGATCCTATCAACAGATATGATAAGATCATTAAATTTTTAAATGATTCAATTGTAAAATCTCTTCCAGGAAAAATAGGTGATAACTCTAGTACAATTTATGACAAAAATGTAACTCAAAAAAGTTTAAAAAATTGCCGTAAATCTAAACCTTTATGGTGGAATGAAAAATGTGAAAGAGCCGTACGGATGCGCAAAGCTGCCTTAAAATCTATCAGGTTTAGCTATTCTAGACAGAAATTTTTTGAAGTAAAGAGAACGGAGGCTTTAGTGATTAAAACTCTTAGAGAGGAAAAAATGGAATATTTTAAGCAAAAATGTGAGGTAATCACACCACAGACTAAGATTTCAGACTTTTGGAATTTAATTAAAAAACTCAAAATTAATTCTAACAAACCACGGTCAAGTGAAGGGAATATGAAACAAGACAAATGCATCAGGGACAATATATCGAGTTTGTGTTCCTCAAAATTGCAAAAGATTGATGACCTATTGGATATAGAAAATATAAATGACTCTGAGAACGACAATGTGTTTCTGGAAGTCCCATTTTCGTACGATGAACTGGAATTTGCTATTGGTACTGCTAAATTGAGTTCTACCCCGGGACTGGATAAAATCAGTTACTTAATTATTTACAAATTACCTGAATTCTATCGTAGGATACTTCTAGACCTTTATAACGACTTTTTATTTTTTCACACTTTCCCAAATCAATGGAAAAAGTATCTCGTTATATTCATACCAAAAATAATTCTAGCAAGGTCAGGCCCATTTCCTTGGCTTCATGTTTATTGAAAATAATGGAAAAAATGATAAAAGAAAGATTGTCATGGTGGTTAGAAAGCAACAAAGTAATTTCCGAAACGCAGTATGGTTTTCGAAAAGGTAAATCCTGCATTGATAATTTGAGTTTAATAGTTTCAGATATTCATGGCAGTTTTTATAAGAGGGAGGCAGTTTCAGCCTTATTTCTAGATATCAAAGGGGCGTATGATAATGTTGTCCCAGAAATTCTTATAAATGAATTGATTGAACTAAAGTTACCTAAGAAAATTGTTTGTTTTATAAAGAATTTAATTTTTGAGCGTGATGTAACCTTTTGCACCCACACGGATATTGTTGAAAAGAAAATCGTTAAAGGCTTACCTCAAGGGAGTGTCCTAAGTCCTCTGTTATACTCAATATATACAAACAAATTAGATAAAGTTCTAGACATCAATACTAAGGTACTGCAATTTGCAGATGACGTTTGCATCTATATTAAAAACAATGACAAAGCGAAAAACCAAGTTAAGACATTAGAAATAGAAACCAATAAAGTGATACAACATCTGTATTCCAGAGGCCTTGAAGTAGCTCCCGAAAAATGTATATTAGTTGTTTTTGATAAAACAAAAAACATAGATAATACCATTAGTTTGAAAATTAATAATTTAAATGTAAATGTTTCTGGGCAAGTGAAATTTCTGGGAATGTTACTAGACAGTCGTTTAAACTGGCAGAAACATACTAATTTTGTTGTAAATAAATGCAAATCAGCCCTAAAAATTCTCAGCTGTTTGAGGAGAACTTGGTGGGGAGCTAGTCCTAGATGTCTATTATTGTTATATAAAGCTTTAATTCGATCAAAAATAGAATACGGGGCTTTCTTAATATCCCCATGCACAGATACCTGTCTTGAAAAATTGCAAAAAGTACAAAACTCTGCGATGAGAATAATAATGGGTTATAGGAACAGCACTCCAATTAATGTGATGATAGCAGAAACAAAAATTCCTTATCTAGCTTACAGGTTTAAAGAAATGTGTTATAAATATGTTTTAAAATGTTTATCACTGAATGATAATAAGCTGATCAATATTTTAGAGACATTAGTAGAAATTGCTGAAAGTTTTATGTATGAAAATAATTTTGAAAAGTCTTTATTGATTAAATGCTTTGAAGATGCGCAGTTCTTACGTGACTCTATAATATGTTGTAACTATCATTACAAATATCAGGGAGATTATAAATTTTCTTTTTATAAGCCTCACGTAGATCTCACAATCGGAAAAAAGATCGACAAAATGTGCTTCCCGGGAAGAGAATTTCAAACACATTTTCCCGAAACTAGTGATGTGACACACATCTATACAGACGGATCTAAATTAACAATAAATAATACAACACATGTGGGGTTTGCTACTTGGAGCTCAAGAGAGGATTTTAATCTTGCGCACAGAATCTTAGATGTTGCATCTATTTTTACCGCAGAATGCATGGCTTTGATTTTTACTGTGGAAAAAATTATTCAGACTTCCGCTGGACATTTTATGATTTTTTCCGATTCGGAGAGTTCTCTCAAAGCATTATGTAATACTTCTGGGGATAATTCACCCCTGGTATATATGTTAAGGCAAAAGTTAGCTTATGCCAACTCGATTGGCGTGAAAATTCAATTAATTTGGATTCCGGCCCATAAAGGTATTATTGGTAACCAAAAAGCAGATGAAATGGCAAAGACAGCGGCAAAAGGGGTAATGTTTCTTAATGAACCTGTACCTTTCTGTGATGTAGTGGCATTTTTTAAGCATAAATGCCGACAGGAAAACAAAACAAGATTAATTCATGAAAGTAAACATAAAGGTTCCTTCTATTTTGAAAATTTCTATGTTGAATCATGTAGTAGACCTTGGTTCTATAATTTTGAATTTTCCAGAAAGGCAATTGTATCTATAAACAGAATTAGAAGTAATCATACCTCATTAAATGAGAGTCTAATGCGCAAAAATATTGTAAACAATAATATTTGTAATTGTGGAGAAGAAGTTGATTCCATTGAACATGTTGTCTGGAATTGTCACATTCATGAGCAGGAAAGAGATAGATTGTTAAAAGTAGTTCGTAAGATAATTGGTTATGGCCCATATTCGGTGATACCTTTTTTATCATTTAAAGATATTAATAACAAAGAAGTTTTTATTAGTATTGTTAAATTTATTACAAGTATTAGACAAAATATTTAAGTGTTTAAATGTATGAAGTAATTTTATGAATTTGTACATTAATAAATAAAATTTATTTGATTTTTGTAGACCTCATGTAAGGCAAATATTTTGTAACCTGGCTATGTAAACTTGTTTTTATATGCCAATAAATCATTTCTATTTATTCC
>JAHLJT010009664.1:0-12858 GCA_031308135.1 Acheta domesticus
CTTGTCCGAAATAGAGATTATTCTTGAAATAGAGAAAGCGATATATCTCAAGAATTTAAATTCAAATGAGATGAATGGAAATCTTTTATTATATCATCAACAATTATTGAGATACTAGATTGACAGCGTACTGGGTCACTTTAGTAATTTTAATAAGCTGATTATTTAAATAATAAGTGGTGTGATGGAATACACGTAAATGTTGAAGATGAATGGGACTGGATGGTGGAATGGAAGATGAATGAGAAAAAGTTGGAATGGACGTTAGAGTTATAGGGTGACACATGTGGCCACCGTGGTCCCAGGTAGTCGACTAGTAAAATTTGAATTTATAAATTGATTACTTTGTAATGTTCTTTTGAGACAAAATATCATATCTATTGATGTTTTTTCGCCCAATTTCCCGACGACGCCTAATAGGACTCCAGAGATCTTCTCTTACTTCAGTTCCGAGTAGTTGATGCAGCAGTATCCCTCACGCCCATCACATGTAACATTTAATTGTAACAATTTGTTTTTGGTATTGATACAGATGAAATAAATTGCACATGCCTAGGGAAGGATGTGAACTCTTGATATTCAGAGGGTGATTCTGCAATACAGCGGATTGAACCGAACTTTGCTCTCCTGATATTCTTTTTTGAATATTCATTTTTTGCTCTACTAAACTTTTTCTCACATAATGCAAAGAGAGTATGTGAAATGCACGAAATAAGGATACTTGAAGCTCTGAATATTCACGGCGTGTAAAAAATTACTGAGAGTATCTCGTATTTTTTTATATAATTAAAAATATATCGTCATCTTTGAAATAATTTCTTTGGGAAGCCACTCAGCGCTAGGGATGGCTTTCCACTCTTCGTAACAGTGCAGAAAACCAGGTGTTGGTAATACCTTAACTGTCCAATTATAGACTTACCAATTTTCTCTAATATACCAAATGATGTCTGTTGAGATGCATTTTCTATTTTAAGAAAATAAAAAAGTCACAAGGAATAAAATCTCGTGAATACAAAGGTTGAGAAACGAATCAAACTTTCGTGATGGTTTGTTTTGGTCCTATACGAACGACTCTTTCTCAAGAATTTCGTGATAAAATTATCGTTTTAAGGAGCCTAAATATCGTGCAGAACTTGATAGAATGTGAGTCAACTATCTAGTTGTCACACATTCTAGTTGCTCAATTTCAGAACGCCCAAGAAATACAACTAATCATGAAAAAAATATTTCGGACAAAGGGACTCCACCGACGTGAATATTACACTGAATGTCCATTGAGTGTTGACAGTCTTCGGCAACAAATAATGACACTATTGTTGCTGAATAGAACACTATGGTATCAGCCTTAGCACATAATTTACACACTTCGTACATTGTTAACTTTATCACTTTCACATTTTGGATAATAAACTTTACGAACAACTGAAGCGTTGAAAATACATATGGACCATGTCATATATTGGTTATTTCGACTAATGTAGACGGGCTGTTTGGCTTAGAGACTCACCCTGTAGCGACTCTCACCCGGAGGTCGTATGGTTCGAGTCCCGCCGGTGGCAAATTTTCAACTCTAGGCAGTTAGCTAAATCGATTTCAGCTTGTCTGAAGGAGAATTCCGGCGGTCGGCAGCTCTGATCGGCAGTTTTTCGTAGTTTCTTGATCAATGCCAGGCGCATGCCGGAGCAGTGCCCTAACAAATGGGCCAAAAACCGTGCGCGATCCTTCCTACCTTTTCATAACCTCTCCCCTTACACACTCACACTCACTCACACATGTACACTGCAGTCCACTACCACACATATCAGGAGAATATTTGGGAGCCTGTCCCGGCTGGTGCGGTGTCCCGTTGGAAGAGATACCTGGAGGCGTTGTGAGCAACATAAAAAATATAAATATTTGTTCCCTTATAACAAAAAAATTGCATCGGTAAACGAACATGTTTGCTTTCATACTATTGCTAACAAAATAGCAACCCACACTCCCGGCTCTACTTCTTAACACAACAACTAAAAGGAGAACTGAACAAAACACGACCATTGTGAAGCAACATTTATGTGCAGAAGCAAAGCAAGGGGACATATTTTTCATTTTATCATTTAATCAAGGAAATCTGGAGGAAAACCTGATCGAAAGGGGTCATTGGCCCATTAGATGAAGTGCAATACTTGTTACAGCCGCATTTAATCATATTTACAGAATTTACGTGTTAATGCATTATATATTATTCTTAAAATTGGTTTCATCACATTTTATGTTGGCATATTTCCCCTTCTTTCTCTTTTTAGCGACTCGAAATTCTCGAATCGTGTTCCCTCATCTTCCTCTTCTGATAACTTGATAGGAGTGTGTGATCTCCGAAGAGCAGATTGAATGATCATACCTCCATGACAGTACGGTCGGACCAATGTTACCCATACGTACATCGGAATGTACTATGTATTCACACTCGAAAGACGTGTATTTAACTATGAACTTATCTTTTGATTGATTGATTGTTAGTGATTCCAGGCGCGTCAACTACCGAGGTCATTAGACCGGTAAGTCTAGTACATGTTTTTATTCGTGAGGTGGCGGTGATCTTCCCCCGCTGAATGACGAGATCCGGTGCCGACCTACCGTCGACTAGCGGGGTTTCCTCAACGGCAGGTATCTCCCACCACCGACCGGTCTCCCGACATGAGTGGTAGTGTAGTGCATATTAGTGTGTGTGTGTGTGTGTGTTTGTATGTGTGTGTGTGTGGGGGGGGATAGGACAAGGAAGAGGTAGGAAAAATCGCACGCTGTCCGTTTGTTAGGGAACTGCTCCGGTATTCGCCTGGTGTTGATCGGAGAAACCACGGAAAACTACCGATCGAAGCAGCCGGCCGTTAGAATTCTCCTTCAGACATCGACTGAATTCGACCTAGCTGACAAGTCGCCGACGGGACTCGAACCTAGGACCTCCTGATCAGAGGTACTGCAGTGACATCAATTGATGCATTGAGGCACCTCCTCCCCTGTCCCAACTTATCTTCAGGAGCAGAACTCTTTTGTGAAGTATCTGCAAGATATTCTATCGCAAATTAGTATCACTTAAGGAACGGAGAGTGAAACGTAACGCCCACTGTTGGGAGCTGGCCTACTAGTATTCTTGTTAAACAGAAAGTGTAGTTGGTCTCATTGTCTCACACTCCGAGCCCGCGAAGCACGTCCGTGAGACATGGTTGATTTTTCATTATGATTAGAAACTACGTAATAAATTGGTGGGCTTAGTTCACAAAGTTGTGAATTTGGACTTGGTCTACTTGACAAAACTCTTTCATCGTTCTCAAATCAATGTGTATGCTATCTATAATGACGTAGGAGAAAATGCTATTGAATTTGAATGGCTACACCACTTACACAAGTTTGTTACGTGACCAATTATGTTCGGTTATTTTGAGAAATTGCATATACGCATACGCAGTACACACTCGTTCTGAACTGTAGCTACAAATTAATTTTTGGTATCGTTGGGCTCATTGATTTTTTCAGTCCTTTTCTTCTCTCTTTTCATCTCTCCCTCTCTTCGTCTCTCCTTATCTCCCCTTTGCCGCCACTCTTTCCCTTCTCCCTCTTTCTTTCGGAGTTCTAATATGATTAGTAGATGGCGACGCAGTCCCTGATGTGTAATAAAAAATCTTAAGATTCATCTTATCCTCGAAGTTCTCTCGGGTTGTAAATATTGATAGCATGTGAACATCAAAAATGTAGTTAATGTTTTTCTGAAGCCGCTATAAGTGTTTCTATTTTGTTATACGTTAGTTTTCCTATATTTCTAACCTGTGTCTTGACGTAATAGAGTATGTTTGAACCAGATGTAATTCTTGGTGGTAAACTATTAATTCCTTCATTCAATTTATTCTTCGGAATTGTTTGTCCTGTTTGATTGTGAGTGTGTTTTCGCGCATGTGTTGATGTGTGTGCTTTCCATGGGTTGCAAGAAATAAATGTTCATGATTATTTTGACGGGAATCTCTAAAACATTACGAGTATCAAAATACAG
This sequence comes from Acheta domesticus, assembly GCA_031308135.1. Classification (NCBI taxonomy): domain Eukaryota; kingdom Metazoa; phylum Arthropoda; class Insecta; order Orthoptera; family Gryllidae; genus Acheta; species Acheta domesticus. The sequence goes on from JAHLJT010009664.1 coordinate 4,025, forward strand.
ATACGAAGAAGAAAACTTGAGCTAAACTGTACATGGGCAGATACATCATTCTGTTTCCTTTTCTGCCAACTTTTCAGAATAAAAAAGATCGTAAATATCAATAAAAAAGTCAATTATCTATCATTAATTTTTAAATAAATTATTTCCACGATCTCATTAAAGTGGCACAGATATAGGAGGCCTGATTAACTGCTTTTCAACTTTTCCAGATTCATGAACGTGGTTGTTATGGTATTCTACTTTTTCAGCACAACTCCGATAACATTTCAAAAATCTACTTTTGTTCTGCCTGCGTTCGGAATTTGAACGAAGACATCGTCTTTTATCTTCATATAAATATTGATGGAACTGGAGATACTTTAATTTTCCTTCTTCTTCTTTCTTCTCTAGTCTCCCAGCCTTTTTTCCATAACATAATTCTATGTCTTCATCCGCCTACCGGGCCTTATTCCATTTCGTTACTTGCATGGGCAAATTTTCGTAAGATTTCTTCCTGACTTGTATGGAACCCCGACTAGGACGAAACTAGAAAGGAGAAGAACGGATCACGTGGCTCGGACATAATGAAGAACCGAGAAGAACATCTCACTCTGCCTCGAACTTCATTCCTTCACAACTAAAACTGTATATCCGCGAAGTAGACTCCTGCGCTTACTCAAATACGAGAAAACGTCGGGTGATTTGAAGTCAGTAACCTTCCGTTCTGACTCTATGCTGCGTTGTTATGACTTGAACGCGTCAGCATGCCTGACATCGTTTCTTTTTACCATAGTCGATGGACATGAAGTGCAATGAAATGTCTCATACAAATACTGATTTAAAAACAAATGCTCAACTTTATGTGTGTAATGCAATTGGATGTCGTGAAGGGATAGGAAAGCAAAGAACTTCAGAAGATGTTTTTTTTAAACAGTTGCTTCATGTTTAGCAAGTACTTCGGTCGTGGTCAATGTATAGCAAATCCCAAAATACATTATTTTTTACTATGTGGATATTCTCTGCAATATAAATTTTTCTTTCGCAGGTAGCGAAGGAAATTTCACTTAGAAGGGATGTGCATAACCGCGAACGCTCAGAACCACATGAGCATACGCTTAGAATATAAATCGCTCATTCTCAAAACTGATATAAGCCTCTCCTTGCAAACCCTCAGCTGTTGTCTGCTATTCTACGTTGGCATGTTATCCCTCCACTAAGTACTTACTCTAGTTGTGTGACGAGTATAGCTGCAGCAGGAGGCCGTCTTTTAGAGTGTTTGGTTTGGTTAGAGTGTAATCAGTATACATGGGTATCATGAGGCGAATGAATGACATGAATATTAGAAGCGACGATGCGATATGCTGAATATGGAAACGTAATGGGAGTCGAGGGTATGAAGTTCGCAAATATATTGTATAGCATAATAATTCATAAATACAGTGGAAATGACATAGAAGGTCATGAATATGCGCTGGATTGATACAGTGATTTTGAATGAGAAGATGATCCCGTACCTTGAATTTGACTCTTCCAGTTACAAGACACTCTTCTCTAGATCATCAGGATACTTCAATTTCAAAGAGTACAAACCATCTAAATTCAAAATATCGAGATCCAGTGTATTGCAAGACACTGACGGCAACAGACTGAATAACATTTATCAATACTATACAATCAACTTCTAAAGCAAATTTGTGAGGCGTAGGGCATTCGAAGAAAATAAAATTGCTAGTTTAAAATAAGATTATCTGATCGACAGAAGGCGAGATAGAGATCACTGCAATGGAAACATGCTGCCGTAATGAAAATGTTAAGAGTATATAATGTCACAATTTCGTAGGGCTAGATGGTACTGATCTTCTATTCACTATTGGAATCTGCATATGTAGGCACTACAAGCGTCTAAAATTGGTTGATCTGGACAATTCACAGCTTCGACTTCTTTTATCAACAAACTTAAGGCTGAATATGGCATTTCTTTCAGCCAAACTATTGCTTTTGATACACGTTTCAGCCAAACTATTGCGACGACACAGGACATACAAAAATATCGTCAGAAGGCATAAGGGTAAATGGAGGAAGTGAACAGGTATGTAACAGACGGTAACTGTGACCGAAGCCAATTTCGTTATCTTCAGTGTCAACACTCTCTCAGAGGAGATACATTGAAATACGCGTGTTTTTGGTCCTATTATATCGGAATTTGTTTCTTCGCTTTACCAAACTTCCTCTCAGACCTTGAAAAGGTGGACATTCTGATACCTCCTGTAGTACGACGTACGGTATTATATGAGAATGACTTATATCACTGTTTTGAGAATGAGCTATTTATATTTTCATAAGGAAAAAGCATATCTTCTTGCGATTCTGATAGTTTGAGATCACACAAATTCCATTTTAGTGGAAAAAATAAAAGAATTTCAGAATACAAAAATATCTAAGTCTCAGAATGAACTTTCGTTCTTGGAAACCATTAGTGTCTTCTCTCGGTGAATGCGTTGCCAAGGAACTGAAGGATCAAGTAAGAACGAAGGATAGGCACTAGAGAGCGACTCTGTATTCAACTGTAGATATAATTTTGTAATAAGTTCTTTTTGGGAATTTGTCGTAACTTTTGATTTTGATAATCAAAAAAGTGGAAACATTCATAACACCATATATTTTTTACTTTCTAGCCATATTATAATATTACGTAACCTAGCCATATTATAATATTACGGAAAAACTCACCGAATTTTCGGACTGAAAATCTGGTTTTGAAGGGCTCTGGTAGAGAAAAAGCGGATAAATATTGTTTCTATATGTAGTGTATCACTTCCTCTAACACGTGGTGTTGTCATAACCCACCTTTTTTCGGTCCTTGACACCATTAACGGCAAAACGTCTTTCTGTCTGTCCGTCTGTCAGTTTGTCCGTCTGTCTATTTCTCTGTTCGTTTGTCTGTCTGTCTGTCCGTCTGTTTGTTTGACTGTCCGTCGGAGACGTGAGATTTTGATTTTTTTTGAGGGGGGTACTTCATGTTAAGTTCAGAATGTTTTGGGCGTCTATCTACAGCTACAATATTCAAGACAGATATCTTTGTAAATGAAATCTGCTCTTCAAAGGCAAATATTTTAATAAAGCCATATACAATATTTCGAAAATATGGGTAGTTTTCGCATAATTGTGCATGAAATACAGGCAATTATTAAACAATTATTTAAAAAAAAACACTCCACATTCTCTTCTCGAATGATGTAAAGTGCGCTTAAAAGTGATGCAGGTAGTATTTTGGGAATAATGCAGAAAAGTAATATTGCAAAAGTAGTTATTCTCTAGGGGCTTCGGGACTGTCAACCAGCCAATAAGGCTCTTAACCAAAGAGAGAGTACAATATTGGTGGTGAAATTACCAGTTTCAATCAATGTGAGAAAGTATGTGATATGGTAGCGCCACTAGTTTCTCGCTTCCATACTCTGTGCGCAATCACAGTGTGGGCTAAAGGGAAGTCAGCAATTTTTCTTTTGATGTCCAGGAGGAGTTTCAGATATTCCAGCAGCCAATATGAGAGAGACAATTCTTATTATTAGAAACCGTAAATAACACTACGGGAAACGATTTTTTACCTCCAGGAAGATAGAGAGCGTAACATACCCAATTTTATTCGTAATACGAAAATCATATGAACACGTATATCACGTCACAGTTTTTTAGTATACCGTATCTTTATACCGTATCATACCGTATTTTGCTATTAATGCAAACACAATGAAATTGCTCCCGTAAGATATGTAGAATCAATACGCAAAAAATCTATTTAAAAATAAAATATTTGTTCAGTTCATCTATTCCACTTTCATGAGATATCAACAAAATTAAGCTTTTGTGTTGTTTTTTTTACTTTCTGTATCCGAAGATTGCCGTGCCTTCTTTATTCTCTCGTCTGGTTTGTCGCAATTAATAACGAGTAGAACTTAAGGTCATAGTAGATGTTTTGAAAAACAAGTCACGTGCACCCTCATATTTCCTATTGCGCATCAGTCATCAAAAGGAATTATATTAGCTCCTTACCTTATCACAAGTATACAAGTATCCAACTCTTAGGGTGGCAGATACTGAGTCTGTCGGTGTCATGCCGGAACTATAAACGCAGTGCGAATGAAGTTCGTATCTGGTTTGCGTCTGCCTCAAATACATTAATACATTATAAGAGTGTGGTTTATGTAAAGTGAAATTCGCTACATGATCTGTAGAATTGAATCGCTTCGATAAACGCAAATCGTCATTTCACATTGAAAGTGTGCGAATCAACCCGAAACGACTGTTGGGGTTTATGAGAGATTTACACCCAAATTTCAAAGGAAAAATCTATATTAAATTACAAACTTGCGAATTCTTTATACTTCGACTGTCGTGTTTGTGATTAGAACGAACGATGGGCTGCTCACTAGTGTTGTGTGACCTGTACAAACGAACCTTATTTTGTGGTTGTAGGGAATCTGAAATCATTGTCTTTCGCTCTACCAATGTTGTGGAGAATACCAACAACCTTTTTAATGTCTGCATATTATTGCACGAATATGCATATTCCATTTTTTAACTTGTTTCTTACCTCATTTGAAGCATGCCTGATAAAATTTTGAATATATCCATAATGACAATGTGGAAATTAGTGTACGATTTTGTTTATTTCAAATAATAAATATGTGATCCTACTCGTTATTGAGCGCTACTACCAGACGAGAGAATAAAGACGGCACGGCAATCTTAAAAATCTTTTAGACCTTGTGTGACACGTAGAAACTTTTTATAATTATTTTCGAAATTCAGCGTGATTGTTTCCTTTGAAATCACCTATTTTCATTGTGGAGGTATGAAAAAAGTTTTTTGTTCCCTAGTGTAATTTTCAGCTATTAGTGATTTTGTTGCAAACCTACGTCACTTTGAACCCATGTCAAAATATCAAAAGATATGTAAAAGATGGTGAATGTTTTTACTGCAAATGTTTGCAGAAACAGGGCACCGCGCGGTGACAGTTTTCTTAAGGCCGTCTCGATGAATATTTGCTTGGGAGTCAGGCGGAATATGTCGCGCAAGCTGATGTAGACGTGGTAGCGGGTACAAATCGTCGTTGTCTCAAATATTAACACTTGTTTACTGTCACTTTACTATTGAAATACGCTCAAATAAAAGGATTAGTATTGAGTAGTCAGTGACTGGGAAGAGCAGGAGTAATAATTGCAATCAGGGCAAATTGGATAAGGAAACGTCGGGGGAGGAGGGATATAGGCATAAAGGGTATGAGGATATTTGTATATTTCTCCAATTTATGAAAATATAAATCAACACTTGAGGAAAAGTAATTAAAAGAAAATAAAACATACTTTTTTCCTGCAGTTCAAGTGTTTCGAATTGTTTACCATCTACTGCAATCCACATTTGGAATGTTTTTTTCAGAAACAACATAAGTCATGACAAGTTCATTGCGAACAAAAAAATATCGCGGCTGTATTTGTCAGAAACATTGTGTCAATTTTTGAGAAGTTGTTTTCCGCGCATTTATAGAATTATTGTCTCATTAGCAAAAAGTTAAAATACTATTTTTTTTATTTTTCACCAACAACCAGCCAGCCATTGTGTTGTCGTGTGGAATGTTCGTTCTGGCCCCTCCACACCTATGGTGGTATTCTAATAACCGAATAGTAAATGTTTGATACGTTATCTCTCCCTCTCTTTCCGAACTCCATCATTTCGATGACTTCCATCCATTAGTATCCTGTCCATTAGTATTAGCATATCGCTTATTCAATAGAACAATGTCGTAACTGCTAAATTGTGCGAAATAAGTTAAATAGGTGAGAACTATTGCAGAAACTTAATACATCTCGTAGAAATATCGACTGAATTGACATTTTGTTCAGGTCGTGATTTTGGCGTAGGAATGTTATGTTGTTGACGAATTCTCACCTAATGTAATCTCTTTAGAGAAGGACAACAACGCATCAGTTGGTTGTGTGGTGTTAGAACAAGATACTCTCTCGTTTTTCGGTAGAACATTGTTACAAGTATCTTCTGTGATATTCTGTGATTAGCAGGCAATATACAGCGGAATAACGCCGTAAATATACTGTTGTGTAATTTTTGGGGTCATTTTCAATCAAATACTAATGTATAATTATTGTTTGTGAAATTATTTACTTACCAACTGCTCGAAATCGTGTGATAGTTGTTATTTATAACAAGGCTCATAAATTTCAGGCGAACAATTACAAAACTATAAGAAATGAAAAGGTTAATATCAGAAAAAGTCTATTAAAACTTATACTTAAGTAGATCTTGATTAGTAACATTTGACCAAGGCACAAGGTACCATGACTATTACTGTAAGTATAATGTTGGTTCAAAGTATTTTATTTAAGAATTTTGCTTCTTTCTGTAATATTTCGTTTCCTGTAGTTACGTCACTGTTCATTGAATGAGCAATGACGGCGTTTTTTTGTTCCTTTGTAGGTTTTTTTGCGAACCGAATTTGCTTACGTTTGAAACAAACGTTCAATCTTTCCTGAAGCAACATTAAAACTCCATTTTTAATAATGACACCTGTCCCTGCACAACACGAGTGCTGCTTAACTACGTTCGTGACACCTTGCGTGGGCTATCACCCCATACGTAATCTTGTTCTACCAGGGGGAACAAGCCCCCGGGGGAACTTTAGCTCTCTACGTTCGTGACTTCAACGTGCTTTCTTGATCAACAAGCTCCCCAGATCTGTCCACTCAAAAACGTGATTGAGACTAGATGAGAAAGTATCTACGGCCAGCATCAACTACAGGGACTCCGGGCCGTGAAGAAAATTGCAACAGTAGAGCACGATCTCTCTCAGGCGAACATGAGATCTCTGTGAGTCCATGCACATTCATATTGACCCCTATATGAATCCAGGGGTGACGTGATACACTATAGACTGTATTATTACTAGGGGGAGGATGAAATTTCATTTTTTTCTTTTCACTCTAGAAAAATGCTGTTTATCATAGAAATTCATTTTATGTTTTGATAAAAGAATATTAACATTTTTATACGTATTTTTTTGCATTTTTCGTCAATTTCGACCAATACATTTGTTACCTTTTCCGTAATTTTTCATGCATTTTTCGTTGATTTAATCGATTTTAATGTAATTTTTAATGGTACTTGCTTCAAATAAAATTTACGAGATGCAAAACAATGTTCTCTACAGAATTCCTGAGTACCTATACCTGGTAGCCTATTTGATTTCCTCGCTCGAAAGTTGTAATTGTCAGCCATTGTATGTAATCTAAGATTCCTGTGACACCTGTCAGCGCAATTGGTTGTTCAGCCAATTTCGGGATAACTAAAGACAAATATTTCTGTTAAAGAACAGTCCAAACCAAAAGTTTGAAAGCTATAGTTCACTTGAACAAATAGGAGAAGTTTCGGTTACATCAGTAACGTATCCAACAGCTTTAATTATTAATCAGAACAAGTTTTCATCCAATTTTTACGTCATTTTTCTTTGCTTTTAAGGAATTTTAAAAACATTTTAAATAGGAATTTTATTGATTATCTTTGGCGCTGTTGTAGGTCATCAAAATCTGCCCCCTGATTATTACCATGTATATTTCTAGTAATAAATTGATTTTGGGGATGTATGTGGTGCTTTGTCTGATTTCTGTTTGTCTTACCAGTGTATCTTTAAGCCTACAGTATTTTAACCGTTTATTTTCTGGCTGTTTACCTGTTAGCCTTCATTTCAGCCCACCTTCATACCTGTTCCACTGACTGACTAGTTGACTGTCAGACTGACCGTCTGTCTGACTGACTGTCTGACTGTCTGACTGACTGTCTGACTGACTGTCTGACTGACTGTCTGACTGACTGTCTGACTGACTGTCTGACTGACTGTCTGACACACTGTCTGTCTGTCTGACTGTCTGACTGACTGCCTGACTGAGTGTTTGACTGACTCCCGGTCTGATTATGACTACCTATGACCATGGGCGTAGCCAGGTTTTTCATTAGGGGGGGGCCAAACAACAATTAATACGAAAATATATCAATTTATATCAATACGATATATAATTTATGTAATTCGATATTATAATATAAAAATATATCAATTCGATATCGAATAGATGTACACTCGTACATCTATTGATGTAACATCGACTTGCATAGATGAATACTTCGTATTGAGTTGATTAGGAATATCATTAAGGACAATATTAATAAACTATGAAGACATTTTTTAAAAAAAATTATATATTCAATTACACTAGTTTTATAATGATATAAAGAAAATACAAATTATAAAATATATTGGAAGACTAATATAAAACAACTACGAACGTCAAACTAAAACAAGTTTGCGTTGGATTTTTTGCAAAAATCTCTCAAATATTTCTTGAGATATTTCTCTTCTTTTCCTATTACGAAGTCCCTATGTACACTCATTAAACATAAACCGTTTAGTCGATTTTCTGTCATTGTTGATCTTAACCAAGACTTTACTCTGCGTTAAAGTACTGAATGTCGCTCTACAGTACAAGTGAGTGCACGGTTAGAGCAAGAGAAATGAGTAGCGCTTTTTTTGTTTCGGGAATAAAAAATGTCGGCCTCTTTACTAAACTGCCATTTAATAATCTTGACTGTCTTCATCAAATTCTTTGGCTCCACGTTGAATACCATTAATTCAGGTCGGAATTCAAAGCGTTGTAAATTGTAGATAATTTCAAATTCCTTTAGATTTTTTTTCGAAATCATCAATCTAGTCATCTTCATCCATATGGTGAGGATGAAGACTCAACAATGAAACGCGTGGGAAATGATCTTCTGAAAAACGACGTTCCAAAAGA
>JAHLJT010009665.1:0-10013 GCA_031308135.1 Acheta domesticus
TTCAACGAAAATTCAACTATTTTTTCAGTCTAATAATGCAATAGAAGCTGAGAAAAAAATACATTATTAAAAACACGTTTCTCGTATTTCTGTAGTAGATTGCCCTAGGAGGCTGATTTTTTGGGGAATCTACGGCATTTTTATTCTCTTTCATACGCACATAGCGATTATCGATTTGGTTTGGGAGCACTTTTCACCTCTTCTTTGACCATTTCCTTTTACTCTAAGTGAACGTAATTTCGGTGGAGTGGAAGTAGCACCTCATTACAATTTTAAGTCAATATCAATAAGACGATCTGGGTAAAGTGGGTGAAAAATGAGCATGAAGAAATCGAATTTGTATGATTTCCACGATTATAATATCCAATTATGAAACTGTCCGAAAAACAACTGGCGACTTCGACACACATATTCCCTAGTCGCAAAGAACGAGTCGCTTTTTGCAACTCCTGAATTATTTTTCACTTTCGTGTTGCTTTCTGTAGGAATTCAAATCGTATATGTCTAGTATTTCATGGTTACATCGGGAAGGACATATATGTTTTAACTGTCAAGGAAAAAGGACTCTTTAGAAAATTATTTGTAGTAAAACACAGGGTCATTAGAGATATAATATTTTGACTTAAAATATATGTATTTTAATCTGTTTTGTTTTTTCCATGTAGCTGCTGTGCGTGACAAAACTGGAAGCTTCAATTGGTGTATTGGAGCCCTGAACTGTATTACTTTCATGACAGTATTAATGTGGACAATACAACTCGTCTACAAAAAAATTAAAAAGGACCAGAAGTCAGTGACAGATAATCCGAGAAGCTAATTACAACACCAAAGGGATTAATTATGCACGATAAAGTTTCGTCTTTACCTAATTCAATAGAAGTGGAAGCTCACTTTAAATTGTGTAAGAGAATCATTACGAAGAACAGTGATATTTATTGTTCATCAATGAGTAGTATGACTGATTCATTTTCTCTGTAGCTTTCCCAGATTAGCTACATCATTTAATGTTGATATCTAGCTCTCAAATAGTGAAGATCGTTTGAAATGTGCTTGATTGAAGTGCGTGTGTGTGTGTGAGTGTGTGTGTGTGTGAAAGGTAAATATAAATTCAAAGATTTTTTTGTCTACAAGTATTAAATATTTTATTATTTTTGCGAAGTAAGATATTGTGCAATGTTAGATCTTACAAGAATCATAGTTGATGATAGTAGTAGTCTCACTGAATGAAATTGGATGTATGTCCAGAAGATTCATTTTGTATGTACTCTGACATATTGATTTTGTTTGTAGATACATTTTTTACATAAATTAATTTATTAGAATGTATTGAATTATTTGATCTCAAATGTCTCCCTTTCCGAATTTCCATATTCTTTTTCAAATTAAGAGTAATTTATTTTCCGACACATCACAAGGTGTTAAATTCCATGACTATGTATCTTTAAAGAATAAAATTATGTTAAATTAGTGTAGGAAAAATTCTTGTCTCCTTCATTTTACATATTCAACCACAATGAAAATTTGGTGTAATGCAGATACATCGAACATCCTATAAAAGTGTTGTTGCCATTACAATTCGTAACTGATAGTGCTATCTAGTCAACGTTTGAGTTCTTTGTGTTCATTATGTAAAACTCCATCATTTTTACGTTCCTTTAATTCTTGGAGTGCACTTTTTACAGCTGATTAAAAATGTTGGGATATGAATCAAACGTATTTCATTGTTTCTTAACCAAAATTCGTCTTTTATGCCCCAGATCTTAGAAACCGGTGACGCATTGCAAGTGCGGTAGCGAGTCAGTGGGATTTACATAAAGCGATGATGAGAAAGAATCGCCCACAGAATTAAGAGCTTAATAGATTAATGATAGCTTGGTTTAAGTATTGAAGTTACCTGGAGTAGTGGTATTAATAGTAGTAAAGTAGGGGAATATTAACGAACTTACCTGGAGTATTAACATTGGCAAGATTTTCATGGATACCTTATATTTTGTTCAGATGAATACCTACAAGCTCGTAGTATTCATTTGAACCTATTCAACTTAGAAAAAAAGCACTATTTTAATTGAAAATCAAAATTGTGAGAAATTGATGATAAGTCATCAAAGAGGACAATCAGGTTCTATTGTTCATGAAAGAAGGAAGCATGTCATTCCCAGAGTATTTGTTCGATACCCAACGCAAGAAAAAAAATACATTGAAAAATAAATTTGTTGTATTATTAAAGATTCTGTGAAAGTAATGAATCAAATATTGAGAAGTATTATTTTGAGTACAACCACTTACGAATACATCGTAATCGTGTGGCGAATACGAATACATCGTGTGGCCGGTCGAGGGGAGGGGGGTCTGAACGCATAGACAGTCTGCTTTGTTCGTGGGCCCAACGTGCAGCAGTAAAAGTGTCAGCCATCCAAATCAAAACAGTTTCAGCTGTCTGTGCACAAACGCTGACTCTTAATGTATTAAAATTCAGTAAAAGAAACATATGTATAGGAAGCATCGCCCCTGGTCCTCAGTCCTGTTCCTTTCGTCTTCGAGTGCTGTGCAGCGTGGCTTGTCTTAGCGTAGGCCTAATTTCAAGTGAAGTTCACAGGCGTAATATTGTGTGTATTTGTTTCTAACACTAAGACAACCGTTTGCAGGTGTATAACCTGAACATCAAGCTCCCTCTTTACCATCCCGATCTCAATTCCATCGATTTAGTTTGGAGTTCCATTAGAAATCATGTTACGAAAGAAAGCGTAGGTACCCGTCTATGAGTTAAAGAAAATGTATGCCGAATATTATTTTCTAAATATTGCCAAAATCAATGGAAGAAGTGTTGTGAACACGTTAAGAAAATCGAAGAAGAATTTATGAAAACAGACAGGTCGACGAAAGCAAAAGTGGACAAAATTATCGTTTCTTCGCAGGGCAGTTCCTCTGAGTGTGAGAACGACAATGACGTCACACAGCGAAGGCTGCAGTGACATTGATGACTTATAGCTCCTCCTTGCTGGGGGAGGGCGACGAATCGCGTGCGCGCAGTAGGTCAGATATTCTGGCACTGTAACTGCGGAGGGAGAAACCCGCGAAAGTAAGCACCTCCCAAAAGGGAGATTTCAAACTTGTCCCCCTATAGTAGATTTACTTGCATGTGAAAGATCCTAAAGGCTGGTCTACAATAGCCCGGGAACGGCAACGCGAGATACGTGCGCTTCACAATAAACGCCAACGGGAAGAGGAATAGCGCTATGAACCTGTAGCGGCAAAAACGAGTACTTCAGGAAAAGTCACGGAACGTAAACTCTCTTTGTCACCGAAACCAAAGCACTTCTAGCTGCGCTACCCTTGCGCTGCGGTTTTTTACGTGTGGTAGTATGAATAATGAATACTTTAATGAAAGAATAATAATTAAAGAAATAATTAATCAGAATGAAAAAATGCAAAAACTACTAAGAACTTATGGAAAACACAACTAACAAACATTTAATCAATACACAAAAAACTCCAATGTACTTAAACGAAACAAAAAAATTATTTTGTGGGAAATTGTAATTCTATGTATTAATATGAATAGAAAACGAAAAATACTGAAATCACTAAAAAGAACCAAAAGAATTCAAAGACGGCTAACTAAATCCTCCTCAAACCCTAACCTCGCAAATCCACGCTGTAACTTCAACACCGCTCCAGACCAGTTTCGCGCGCAGGCCGCGCACTCGATCAGCTGGGAAGCTTCGCCTCCATTTGCTGTACTCTCATTGGTCGAGAGGCTTCCCATTCCCGGGCCGAGATAAATGTTGACCATCTTTCGCGATCCCGTTCCCGTCAAGCTTCGCGTTCCCGTCATGTTGTGATCGCCTGCCTGAGATGTCCGCCTTTCAACTTTCTTTACGTTCGCGTTCGCGTTCGCGTTGCCGTTCCCGTTCTCGTGCTATTGTGGAGCAGCCTTTAGTGAAGCCTCTGAGCTAAATTCAAGTCGCCTGTTTCGTCGCCCGAGATAATACCTTCTTTCTCCACTAGTTGGTGAAATGAGCATAGCAAAATTTGCGTGGTCACACGGAAGAGCAGGCCTCATGGCCTGAGTCTCGCCACGTAAAATAAGGCATCAATTCAATTCAATTTTAAAGACTCCATTTTTAGGAACGAGGTCTTTTAGGAAAGTATCGGACTTTTTTCTTTTCCGAAAACCATTCTGATTTGCGTCAAACGCGCTTGCATGAGCCAATCTTGAACCTTCGTGCGAATGAGTGAATTTTTTCCCACCTTTCGATTGCGTCTGTTGCTAGCAAGCACCATTTGAGCAACGTAGTGTGTAATGCTCTTGTCGGTTTTTCATTGCACGGCGGAGCAAAAGCAACTTCGTGTTGAAGTCTCACAGGACATACTGGACTCCACAGTGTCCCTGACTTCATGAAGTCGCTTACCACACATGCCAGGAGTCGGGAGCTTAGAGCTTGTCCCGGCTGAAGCGGTACTCCGCTGGTGAGAGATACCTGGTTGGAGAAAACCTCGCTAGCCGACGTAGGTCGGCGCCACTGTCCGGCGGAGAAAGATCACCCCCTCCCGCGGCAAAATAAGCACTACACTTACGGGACACATTGCCTTATCACTGAATCTACAAATAATCAATCGACCGATGTCTGACGTGGAAACAACATATTGCAACGAAAAATGAAGAAGTAAAACTGAAATTTCATCAGATTGCTTGGTTAATTCATCGGCGTGCACATTTGTCTCTGCAAAACAAAATACTTCTCTACAAAGCAACGATACGACCAATATGGAGCTAGGAAATCCAGATATGGGGTTCTACAAATCTAATATCGATGTTCTCCACAGATTTGAATCAACGTCTAAGTCTACGTCAAATAGTCAAAACACCCTGGTACGTATCCAACAACACCATACAACGAGATCTACAAATTCTCGTCCGTACGCGAAGAAAGAATACAATGCAGCATCAAATATTAAGCGCGCCTAAATAAACACCCGAACACTCAGGCCATCAATCTTTCGAATAATAGTGAAAACATTGAACGACTCAAGATTCATCACATCCTGAACTTGCTTTTCCGATCCAAGTAATTATCTAAGGGATACTCTGCAAACCTTTAATATCTTTCTTTATATTCATCATCAAGAAGAAATTTACTGAATGTTTAATTTAAAAAACAGAGTGTAAATTAGCACTAAATAAAACGTTAAATGCTTCGGTGGAGACCGTCTGATCCACTTTATACTTCGACCGCCACGGTGAAAGTGCTACTGCACTGTCTACTTTAATGTTTATTTTAATTTTGCCACGTCACTCGCGGTCTCCGCGAATGACGGTGAAGGTGGGTCGCCTTACCTTTCAGCTAGCTCAGGTGGCAGAAAGGTGGCCTGAAAGAAATGGGATGGCGAGTGGACATTGTTTCAGCAAGAAATAACATATCTGAATGAGGTTAACATACAAAATTTCAATGATTCAAAAAGAGATTAACCTAGATTTACACTACCATGCACGAGCTCGTGAGTTTTCCCCATAATGCAAACCAAAATAAACGAAACAACAGAAATTAAAATTAAATTCTTACAATCAACAACAGACAACATGCATTACACAAAAAAAAGCTCTGACTAATTTTATTAACGGCCAATGCGCGGCCTGAAATATTTCCTTCCCTGCTTGTTTTAAGCTAACTGCAAAAGTTCATTCCGTAGAGCCTGAGGGGCAATTGAGCGCTTTCAGCGAAGCTCTCGTACACATCACCGTCTGGATATTTTCGTGGTCATTGCCCCATTCAGCGGGGCGACGTCTCAGAAAGGGACGCTCCTCCCGAGCGGCCCGGCGGCGGCGGAGGTGGAGGCGCCTGGCGGCGGTCAGGTCGTCTGGGTCGCGCGGTTCTGGGAAGGGCCGGCGGCCGGGAACAATGCTCCTCTCAGCTGGTCGAGCGGGCGCCTTCAGGTAGCGTTTTCGACGGGCATTGACGGAAGCGGTGGCGATCTTTACGATTAACAGTCACTTCCGCGTGCTTATGCCAAAGATAGACTAATAATCACGTCTACTTCAACAAAATCAATTGTTTTGGTTCATCGAATCGTGGCCAAGCACGGCACATTAAATAACTTGAACCGATAAAACTGTGGTTCAGAAAATTGATCAAGTCCGAAAGAGAAACTTTCTCTTGAAAAGTCTCGCCACAAGATAAAATCAAGACCCCGAAGGGCAGTCACAGAGTGCCTTCACGAAGTCTTATTAATAAGCGCCTCAGTCGAAAGTCGAAAGCAGAATGCTACTCAGTCAAAAGTCGAAAGCTGAATGCCTTTGGATATTTCTTTCTGCTCGCTGCCTCGGTCCTCCCTCCAAAAAATCTCTAAAGTTCGAGAATGTTCTACTACAATTTTGAACCCGTTCGGCGATAGGCTACAGGAAATTGCGCAGTGAAATTGCTTCGTCCAATCGCTGAAGGCGTTTGAACAGGGATCTTTAATGGAAAATTCCCAGTATCTTCTGTCTCAAGTCTCTCTGTCTTACTTGTTTATTTGGACGCACGTGCAAGCCTATACATGCGTCGTAGAAGTGGCCAAGGGCGAGCCTAATTTTTGTTGTCATCCACTGGGTGGCGCCCAGGGGCTTGAAGGGGGTGGGTACGTTCTCTTAAGGAACGCTTCCCGGAAGATAAACACGCGAAGGGTGGTCGGGCACAAAGAACGGGGGGCGGTGGCGGAGCCGGCGCAGCTCCGCGTGACAGATTGGGACGGGGAGTCCCGCCAAAAATTCCCCGGCGCCAGTGGAGGCGCCTTTCGCAGATTATTGACAGAGAAAATGTAGAAATTAATGCTATTTAATTAAGTTGAATATTCGGTAACGCTACAATATATTTCTTAATTTGGGTTTATTAATGGTGAGTCTCCACATATTGTTTTATATCGAGAGCTACTATTTTATAACATGCTTATCATATTTTACTTTCCCGCCATTACTTCGTAAGCAGAGATGGTATTGTAAACCCGCGCCGGAAAACAGTGCATTTTCGGCACAAAAATTCTTATAGTCGGGCCGTGGTGAAGAAAAAGGAAATAAACCTTCCTTTATACAGTAAATTACTTGCTCTAACACGTTGTGTAGTCAGAATCCATGTTTCATGAGCCCTTGATACCGAAAAATCGATTGACGGCAAAACTTCTGTCCATGTCCGGCCGGCCGGCTGTCTGCCTAAAGAGTTCAGCCGATTTTCCCCAAAATTCCTCAAGCACTGTAAAGAAACTCGAGGCCTTCCAGGAACTCGAGTTTGAAACGCATTATTTGATTTCTGAGCGTAATTCACATGAAACCTCAACAATTCCAAAATTTCTCAAAAATACCTCAATTTTTTAATTAAACTTTGTCCTCGGATAGCGCGAAGGACGCTTAAGAGAATGGTCCAGGTTTTTTTTTCGTTAAAATCCCTGATTTTTTCGAAAATCTAAAAGTTTAATTGTTTTCCGGCGTCTTCCTCCAACTACAATATTGAAGATAAAGACTTTAATGAAGTCTGTTCTTTAATGACAGAACTTGAAATTAGACCATGTACAATTTATCGAAAATATGAGTAGGTTTTGCGTAATTTTGGGTGAAATATAAGGCAATTTTAAAATTTTTTGAACATGTTTTTCTCATTTTACATTTTTACTTTCTCGTCTTACGAATACTTCGTAAGAAGAGAAAGTTATGTAATCGTGCGCCGGAAAACGACGAATTTTCGCCAGGAAAAACTCTTATAGCTGGGGGTCTAGTAACAAAAAAGTGGATAAAACCTACTGCTAAATTTAGAAAAAAATGCCTCTTTCTCGTGGTGTAGTCAAAATCCATGTTGCTTCTTGATACTGCGAAATCGATTGACGGCAAAATTTCCGTCTGTTTGTCTGTGGTCAACGTTAGCGCCTAAACCGTTCAGCCGATTTTCTTCTAAATAGATATTCACAGATTGTTTTGACTGATGTCAAGGCTCAAGGCATAAGCCTTTTCTCAGCCGTATGCTAGCTTTTCGGGACTCGAGAATCCACTGGCAGGGTGAAGAGGGGACGAAGAACCTCGCCGTCTGCGCATGCGTCATTGCTCGTCGTAATGTCGCGGCAGACGCTAGAAGCATTTTAGCGTCCAAGCAATCGGAGGCCAACTTGTATAAACGCGCGGAATTCAATCATAGGAAATCATTTTAAAATTAATACAAAACGTGTTTCGCTCAATGTGTTTCACTCACTTGGAAGATTATCAATACAATATTTAAGCTTCTTTGATGAATATTTTACGTGGGGATGCTCAGCATCTTAGCGTCCCTCACTGTAATTTACAAACAAATAGGAACAATATCCACTTTTTCGTTACCAGGACCCCGACAGTTTTTCTGCCGAAAATCGCCAGATTCCGCCGTAGCATTACAATTTTTTTACAAGTACATAGTAAGGGGAGAAATCATAACAGGCGACGAATCATGACAGACTTCCAATATCAATCAATAACAACCAAATCGAATATGTATAAATCTAAGAAAAATAATATCTTTCGAAAATAAGTCTGACAAAGAAATAAGTCGAAGAATAACCCTCACGTGGGAGAAGTTCTGGAGTCTTGCATTCCGGAACAAAATATATTACACCAAACAAATTACAGAGATGTATTTAAAGAAAAAAGTTATAGACTCATGCATACTACTTACTTTAATCTACGGATGCCAGACTTGGTTCTTAATGTCTGCACAAAAAATGAAATTAACAAGATGTCAAACAAAAATTGAAAGAAAATAATGAACATTACACGAAAAGATCATACACCAAGCGAAGCCATATGAAACAAAACAAAAATCCAAAACGCAGTGCAACAAGCTGAAAAACTAAATGGAAATGGGGCGGACACGCCATTAGGCAAAAGGATTACCGATGAGCACATGCAATAACGTTGTATACTGCGATTTTTGTAGGAAGAGCTCTCAAGATAACTCAAATCCCATCTTCGCGATGGAATATGTCACGGCGTTTCGTATCATTCACAGTCGTTCCGCTAGATTTCGCACGATCGCGACCGTATGAAGCAGTGCTTGCGATCATGCGACTTCTACCGGCAAGACCGAGAAAAGACGCGAAATGCCGTGACATATTCCATCGCGAAGATGGGATTTGAGTTATCTTCAGAGCTCTTCGTACAAAATCGCAGTATAGGTTGGAGACAAGGGAGACAGAAGAAAAGATAGGACAGCTTTATTTTATTTTATTTATTTACGTCAAAAACAGTTAAAACTGCGTGTGACGAGCTATGGGGAGAAGTGAATTTTGTGCAAATTTTCATAATTCTGTGGTCTCTATCCTAAACCATATTCTAGTCGAATTTTGAATACAGAAAAGAGAGGTTTTTTTTCGAGTTTTGTTGACAAAATATTCGATCCTATATAATAAAAGATATTTTCAAAGGTAAATTAGCTATAAATACCTACCCTGAACCTTCATGTTCTTCATGAAAGAATAATACTTTTTGCCGCGATAATATGAAAAACGATCATTTGAATAACTATATTTCCCACTGAAATTCAGAAGATGTGCACAAATAATGAAGTTACATTTATGTCCAGAAGCAAAACAAGGGACCATCTCAGCATTTGCTCAAGGATCAGGGAAACTGGACGAAAACCTGATCGAGATGGGGCCATCAACCTTTACAGAAACAGCAGGACCCAAGTGGAAAAGACTGGCTCGAGATACGACGAAGTGGAAGTTTTACACAAAATAAAAACAAAAATTGTAATTATGTTTAACCCGGCAGTAGGCACGCCAAGTTTTGTAACAAATTGAGGCACTCAGGGTGCCTCAGTCGCCGCACAGTAAAAATGTCAAGAAAACAATTAATTACAAGCTATCTTATTTCTTTAATAAATACGTGTTTATTTCCAAGTATTTATACATAGTTTGGAAACAAGTACAAATAAAAGTTTAACTTTTAACCATGTTCTTTTTGCAAACAACTTTCACAAAGCAGGAGCTCACGCATTTTCTTCTCATCGCGAATAGGT
>JAHLJT010009666.1:0-31652 GCA_031308135.1 Acheta domesticus
TTCTGGTCTCTGCCAGTCTAGCATCCAGCATTGAAAAATCTTGGAACATACGTTTCTGCCAGTCTAGGTGCAATTGAGATATAATAAAGTTTGTACAGGGTAGTTATGATTAAACTTTCCCTACAGAACATGGTTTCACAAGGGAAAGAAATATAGAACGAATACCATACTTGCTAGTATTACTGTCCATGGTATGGGGTGCATGATTTCTAGAGGGTCCGTAGATACAGTATCTAGATTTCTATGCTTCACAGTGCCACCTGCCAATTCCAAATATGGCCACCAGGTGCCATGCCAGGTACAGAGATGAATAGATGCACACACCGGATCGGTCGCCATGCACTTGTTAACTACTTAACATGGATTTGAACGATCGGAACAGGGCATTATCAGTGAAACTCTTTAATCAAAACAACAGCAATGCTGCAGATGCGCTTCGAGAGTATCACCAGCTGAAAGGATTAAGGAAGAGTCCTCTTTCTTCACCTGCTTTGCGGAATGCGAAGTTCGAATCAACTTGGGAACTGGGTGTCGCTCCAGTAAGAGGATGAATCACCAGTGGAAAGATAGGTAGTTGAAGAAATCGCTGTTGCTATGACCAACAACGCTGCACGCAATTCCCATGCGTCAAGCTGTGCACGCGCTGTCCCGACAGTGAGCATCCCGAGGGCTGCTGTACTGAAGGTGCTTCGAACCATGGTCAAATAGTATCCATACAAAATCCATATCGTACAGGTGCTTGCACCATCGGACACACAACAGCGTGTTAACTTTCCTCTCCACTTTCTCGCAAGGCTTGAAGTTGACGAGGTCTGGCCTTGGACCATCCTATGGACAGAGGAGGCACATTTTTTCTAAGACAGGTGAGGTGAACACACAGAATTGCCGAATGTGGGGGATCTTCACTGCCAGGCATTGTGCATGAAGTTCCTCTGCATGGTGATTGTGTCACCGAAAGGTGTGGCTTGACGTCGACATTCATTGGGCCCATTCTTTTTTGAAGAGGGCGCTCTCAAGGACCCAAGACGTGCAGCGTGACTGGCCAGCATTACCGCAATATACTTTGCCAGCATGTCATACACGCCCTACAGGAGAGAGGCACATTGAATTCAACAGTTTTCAAGCAAGATGGGGATCCGGGATCCACCACACATCGCTCGTCAAGTGCAACTGCTTCTCCGCACTACATTAGGTATCGATCGCATTATCAGCAGATCGTTTCCAACGGTTTGGCCGTCATGATCACCTGATGTCACTCCCTGAGATTTCTGGTTTTGGGTCTGCCTGAAAGACAGGTTTTACCAGGGGAACATTCACACGTGTACTGTTCCGAAGCGCAGCATAGCAAAAGAGGTATCTAGCATACCTGTAGACATGATTCCGTCATCAGTGCAGAATGCAATCCTGCGCTTTCACTCTTCTGGGCACTGGTGGGCGCCATATTAAGCCTCTTTTGTAACGATAAAGGTACCGGTATGTAATGGTTTAATGCGGCACATTAAAGGTGTTTCCATTGAATTGCGTGTTCATTCCGTCATTTCCTTCCCCATGTCCTTCACAATGTTCACAGTATGTTTCCCACACTTAGCGATTAAATGGGAAAAGTTTCATTATAACCACCCTGCATGTAATGTCAATTACACGATACTAATTTTTATACCTTGTATTAGTTTTGTTTACTTAAATTTAATACGTTCAAAAAGTATGTAGGAAAACAAGCATTAATCTTGCAATTTATCTAGGCAAAGTAAAATAATTTAAAAAACACAATGTTTCAACATGACGGACAATGGACACAGGTCAGTGCACTGAGTATCTATGGTATAATCTTCAATTTACACCAACACTGTATAAACGAAAAATTAATTTTTATAAATTAAAAGCTCTCGAAACAAACCTGCATTAATAAATGAACACAAATCAAATTTCACCAGTAATATCAAATTATTGTCTGATTATAAGTACTCGACACTTGGCAAGATAGTGAGTTAAAGAACAAGAATCACTTTTATCCAAGTTCAACCTTTTCTTCTAGCTCACCACCACGAGCCAAGTTTTTAACATTCCTCGGGTCACTGAGTACAACAGACTCTATAATGTGCAACCAGTATTATAATCATTTAATGTTTCTGATACTGAGCTTTAACCTCATTTCACTGAGTTTTTTTGAAAACATTAGACTTGGACCTAAAAAAGGGGCACATGCTGACTAGATGCAAGATTATTGGTCAGCCAATTAATTTGAAATATTTCCCTGCAATCGTGATACCCAAGAGAATTTTTCAGAGCAGCAAACGTATTCCATTCACATGTGGAATGTCACTAAAACTGTGCCATGAACTTCACTTTTTATCACAGGGGGAAAAAAAAGCCCCAATAATGATAAGCAATGCTTGGCAATAATATACTTGTGGGAATCATTCAAATGAGAAAATTGTTTGCTGTAACTGTTGAACACAAAATTACAATAACGAATAAAATCTGACTTAAGGTTACATTGTCTTCTTTGTTTTACTAACTTTTTATGCAGAGATGTTTTTAAACATTTAGTAAAAACACACAAATTCCTTAACATATTGAATGTAACTACGATGACAGTACTGGAAATAACTTTGAAAAAAAATTGTGCCCCAAGTAGGGTGCAACAAGAAAAAGGTTAATCAGATAATAAGCTAATTGAACATTAAAATGCATCATTACTGATGAACACACTCTGGATAAATTAGAGTTCAGAATCTTAAATTGTATCATCACATTAAACTGCAAAAATGTTTATCAATTAACTAATTTTTTCATGACCACACAAAACCTTAATTTATTCCTTTTCTATCTTGTGCTTACACACATTCTACTTTCAGTATTTAAAAAATATCTTTATTCATGAGCCAACATATTCTGTTCTGTATGTTGTTACAACTGGCTTATCTTTTGTACACACTTGCTTTTATCCTTATGAATACTTTACAATACTGCTTTCCTACCTGTATGGCTTTCAAATTTAAAAATAAATGCGCTTGTAGCTTCAAACTGTATACTACAATTCAAGAGATTGGCAGGAAAGGGCCTTATCTTGCATCAAGCCTTTTTAAAAGAATGAGTTCTGTCATTGACCTCCTTTCATTTTCCCCCACAATATACAGCATACATCATCAAAACAAATAATTGCTACATAAAGGACTTAAAGATAACAATTTAGGCAAAGAACAAGTTTTGGGGGGAAAAAAAGAAGATTTTTTTACGTTAATGTTTAATTATTTTTTTACTATTATGATTTTCATTTTCTACAAACAAAAACAAGTTATTGGAAAACAAAATCACCAAATTATAATTGTACCAAAGTTTGACTTTCTTTGATGAACATTAAGTGAAATTCCAAAAGAGAAACTAATTTGTAATTCATTATTTGAGGTTTTGGAGTTTTACATGAGAGAACAATTATCATAGGTAATACTTTGAGTACTTTGGAAATTATCGATAAATCTCTACCTCGCAAGATAGACAATTCGCAACTTATTATTGGCAGGTAGAAAACCAGATAGAAAAGGCGATAAAGATTTTGAGATACACCGTCCTAATTGGGGTATTTTATATGTATAGTTAAACACTATCTTAGTTTTAAGTTCAAAGAGTGGAAAAGTCAATTTAATTAAAAAATTCTTGTAATAAATGGAATCTCGAATTTGATTATACCCTTCTTTCGCCCAATACATGTTCAGCTGGATAACCCCTCGAAATTCACTGACCCCCTTTGATACTCCATCAACCCTCCAAGGGGTCAATACCAATCGCATTGGGAACCCCTGTTCTAGATAGTCCCATGTCACTCTGAGAAATAAGAGGATAAAGATTTCAATCCAATGTTCCTCACCACAAAGTAGTCTAGAAATGTCTTCATACTACAGTGACATTTGTTACACTCACACAAAATGTAACAATCAATATGGGAAGTATGTTAGTATTCTTATCTACTTTTGTTCAAAATCAGGCGCAGGCTTACCTAGAGCTGACTCCACCAATAATAGTTTATAAAAGAGATTATGTAACAAAACCTTTCTATGGAAATAAACAAAGGTAACAAGCCAAATTTTTAAAACATTTATCTGTATGCACATAAATATATATTTATATGTTGTTATTAATATTACTTAAATTACTTTAATTGCAGAATGTCATTAAAATAATAATACATGGTATACTTCAGGAGAAATGATTTCAGCACCCCCATTCTACTTCAATTTTTAATTGTCTAAGTTTACTTTTACTCCTGTTAGGAGAGATTTTCCTGTTATAACTTACTTTGTGATAATTATTTCAATAATGTGAGTGCATGAATTAATTGTGTGTGCACATGATGGTTCAATTAAAGTTTCTATCCTTCTTGAGAACTAGCTTCAGACAAGGGACAGGGAGTTCCTTTATCCAACAAAGGCTTCAAACTGCGGTCACTGCAGAGTTGCCAATGCTTATTAAAGAAAAAATTTAAATCTGTACAGCGAGACGCAATTGAAACTGAAGAATTGCCAAGCACCATGTGACAGAAGTCACCTCCGGCACCACTACTTGTTTGGTTATTGATTAAGTCTGCATATCTACAATGTCTACTGCTCTCACATTTTGTTTCAAATTTCTAAAAGATTAAGGTAACAATTTCATTTAAAATGTTATTAAAGAACAAAACCTCTTGAAATATAATTCCATACAATGACCTTGGCACAACAGGCATTGCATTCAAAAAATGTTTTGCAGAATTACGTTATGGTTACTTTGTGCTTATGTAGTACTATTAGAGGTTGCCTAATTTTCCATTTCAGCATTTTTATGTCCCAATTTTGTATTTTAAGACCTCCAATCATTGTGTTTTTCAGCAAAAATATTTATTTATCCACAAGAAACTAGTAAACAAAACAATGATTAATGTATAATTTAATGTACATACATTTAATAAAAACGTTTACTTATCTCCTAGGGAAAAATTACTTCAGCTAAAAATGTGGTGTCTGATTAACTCCAATTATAAAAAGGATGCACAAGAATGCTATTTTTTTCCCTCCATATTTCTTGATATCTTTCTGATTTTTACCATTACTACCTGTCAAAATCACAAAATACAATTAAAAATTAATACGTTTACTTACCCAACGGTTGTTTTTGGGAAGAATGCTCTAACCCAGTTTCTCTGGAGATTCTCCAATGCTGGCATATCATGGAGTGGAAATACTTGGGAAATTATCCCAGCAGATAAACATTTAGGAACTACGTAAAAAATGGAATGGGAGAAAAAGCAGTTCCAAAAAAATCATATAAACACAAATCTCATATTCAGAACATATAAATTCATAACTAACCCAATTGCTTGGCCTTCAATAAGGCGCAAACCACCCAACTGATCCGCTGAAACCAGCTCGCAATGTCTGAAGAAGATGCAGCACTAGCCACTGACGCTCCTGAGTTGAAAAGAATCCTGATTCATTTTCAACACCTTCAAAATAAGTTGCTTCTTGTTGTACAAATTCTTTCAGACCTCCCCCATAGTCTGATTTAAAGTGTTTTTGGTAAATGCACTTCTTCAGCAGCTTTTGTAAGTCTACAGCATTAAAGAAAAAATACTAAAGTAATCATTAAATAAAATAAAGTATTAATATTATTTTATTTCTAGTACAGAATAGCTTATTTTATTGTGTATCCATTAGTTCTTGATCACATGTCATGTTTCAAAAAAGCTTTGAACTTACACACTGAATGGTGCTGTAAGGTAAAATCCATAACTGTCCGATGAGGCATGATGCGAACATGGACTACTAAACCTGGAGTTCCTGCACGTAAACGAGACAGCAACCACATCAATGTAAAATCTTGAGCTCCAGGTGGAAACATAAGGACACATCACACTCCTGTATAATAAATAAACTTTAGATTAACAAAAAATTTCACCAAGTAATAATTAATCTGTTTCTCACAGAATGAATGATTCAAGGTATTTCACAAAAAAATACCTGGGTTGGGACAGTTTGAATCCACAGCCTTCTTGGAGTCATCAAATGACCAGTGCAAGGAATTTTTCTTCGAAGTAATAGGGATGCTAAAACAAATATATTTTCTGAAATTTCTTTGAATGACTATACTATACAAATGTCACTGAAGTTAGAGAAGAAACAAATATAATTTCGATCATTCGAAATCCAAAAGAAAAATTAATTGAGATCAACTCACATTAACAATTTTGAAGATGTATGTTTAGTTCAATGATATAACATGACCAGAAAAAATGCTATCGAATACATACCATTTTCAAAAGTTTTCTTTGCGTTCATCATAAAACGATGTTTTGAGCACCTTCTGGATCTTCTGGCTCCTCTTCAGTCGCCTTTATTACTTACATTGAAATCTCGCATTTCTCCCTGAGATACATCCATTTGAAACAGCAGAACCTGCGAATCGGTACTGCCTTCCTTCGTTGATATCACAATAACGGGGAAATGATAACAGTAAAATACCACACTATCAAACAACAGGTGATAACTAGCCGCACAAACTTCGCCCTCGTTCGCGTCGCAATCACAGAAATGTTCATGGATATTCAGTGACCAGCTCGTAGGCAAAGGACACGCAATACTTATCTATTTTCTCGTGTGTACCAATGAATAACGACTTGTTCACCAGAGCCCGCTGTAGATATCAACATGGCGTCAAGTTTTTCTATACTCCATGGATATTGGCCTGATTAGACCAGAGGAGTATAAGTATGGATTAGACTGCGATTTTCGTAATTTTGCCCTGGTAACATATCAGGTGATTCGCTGCCATCCAATCGCGAACTTATATTTCGCTACAGTCACGTCACTACGGTGACGTTCAAGCTCCCCGATTGAAATAAAACTGTCAAACACTTGATTCTCTTTAGGGGCAAAGTTACAAATTTTTGCAGTATACATACCAATTATACCAAGGAGGTTATAATACATGGAGGCGACATCGGCTCCCAAAAGTGAAGCCAATCGCTGGTGTGTCCGCCATGTTTTGTAGCCCAAAACATTGGAGTGCGTCTCGGCTTGCTAGCTACATTCTTTGTGTTTATTGCTTTTGCGTTTCTCTGTACCGCGAGTTATTTATTTTATTCTTGGGAGAAAACATTTAATGGACATTTTTTCTCAGTGAAATAAATTGTTTGGAGGTATATTTCATATAAACAGCCGGCAATATTTTGAAGGTTTTGAAAATGCCTAAAAAATGTTCTAAGTCATATTTACGGTTATATTTCCACATTTTTAGGTCATAAATGCTTACATTTTTCCGACATTTTTAGAGGTCATAAACATCTGGGCCTACCAAATACTATAGACAATACAGAACAGTTCCTCGTTCTTTCACGCAACCGATGGAAACAAGTTTCCACTAGCGACCCTAGTGTCAGAACCTGGTAATGTAGCGCCAAATAGAAATGTCAATGTGATTCTTACGGAAGAAATAAATATTTTTTAATCTACCTAACGAAATAAGACTTATTTTTACCTACTCTCGCTGTGATTTAATTATATTGAAGGGCTCAAATTACGGAAAATTATAATGTACAATGTGTTATAATGGACATGAGAACATTGAACATTTAATGAACATATAATGAAAATTATTTTCACGAATAAAGTTGTTACAAATGCAAGATTTTTCTTTCCTAAACACTTCCACTGATACATTTGGCTTTATTTCCATTTGCTTCCTTTAAAAAGCACTGTATTAATACATTGATACCTCTGCTTTCATACAGATTATTACACCCTTACATAAAATATTCTGCAAGTGAATATTAATGATTTGCATTAATTGTTTTTTTTTACGTCAAGTTTACTTTGACGTAAACAATTTAAAAAGTGTTTATTGAAAACATATTCAGTCTTAGAAAACTAATAGCGAATTCATTTAGGTAGAAAAACGTGGCATTCACATACTGTTTAATCAGAATATGCGAGTTTCTTAATTTATACTTTTCATCCAAATTCTGTTAAGCATTTCTACAACCATCATATGGCACGGTACTACACAACCAGCCACATACATAGGACTCAGCATTTTCCTTTACGAAACTTGTAGGAATATCTTCAGTGTTATCCATTTCTGCAATGTTCGTTACACATGGCATTGGGAATGGCAATGTGCAAGTAGTCTCCCAATTAAGTTATGTTATAGTTTTTAATGCATTTTATTACAAAGAGAAGTCAAATTGTATTTAACTAGCTTCATTCATGTTCAAGATTCTTTCAATTTTTACCTGTTTTTATCATGAGGAAATGTGAAGAACGAACGCGAGTTCTGCTGTATTTTATAATAAAGCCAAAAACTACAGAATTGTTTCCTGCCATACGTAGAATGATGTAAAGAAGAGTATTGTAAAATATGTTTTCCATAAATCGACCAGAAAGGCAATCAAATGAAAATAAATCAGGCAGACAAGAAACAGCAACAGAGCACTGAGGTTAGGGTGTATGAGTTGTTACCAGGTTCTGCCACCAGATGGATGTTTCTCGATATATCGCGAAGTGTCCCTTATTGTCTTTATAGTATTTGGCCCTACTCATGCACGTTGCATGGTCAGTTGACTCTGCAGTCACCACCAATGCTGACAAAATTTGAAAATTAAATACTGCAGTATTATTGAGAATCAATGTTAATAAAAATCAATAATTTCACACTGTAACTATTTTGTTGATTAGCGACTTGATTTTGCTTTTCCTTTCTGTAAGTCTGTCATCAGTTGTATTGAAAACATTAATTATACCAACTAAAATAAGTTCTAATTAAATGTGAAGATTTTGATCTACTTTTACAAGTAAAAATACAAGCTAGTTGTGCTACAACAGAATTTATGTTCTCGCGTTATTTCTAGATTGGCAATTTTTAAAATATACACAGAAAGCGAGCTGGAAAGGAGACTAGCATTATTTTTGTTTGCTTTTTGTTCTAGTTTTTTGCAGTCTTTTCATAAACATGAAAATTTTAAGAAAAATGTGCAGTAATTTTTATGAAAAAAATTGTTTAAAAATATTGTATATTTCATGCAAAATTTTGCAGACTACTCATATTTTCATAAAATTGTACATGACCTTATTTCAAGATCTGTCTTTAAATATCATATTTCATTAAAAAAGCAAACAAACAAAAAAACTATCTTCAATATTGGAATTGTAGGAAGACTTCAGAAACAATTCGGATCTAATGAAATTTTCAAAAAATCAGGGATTTCAACAAAAATGAGACCTGCACTGTTCTTTCAAGCATCCTTTATACTATCCAAGGAAGTCATTTACTATAAATAAGAACAAGATTTACCCACTTTTTTACCTAGCCTGGCAATCAGAGTTTTTGTGTTAAAACTGTTTACATTCTCGCCCCTACATTGTAAAATTATTTTGCGTTATTTAATAGTAATGTCACAATTGTAAACATTAAAATAAGTAAAATTGTACATCTGAAAAAATATTTTGTATTATCTGATTACCTTTTACAAAAAAGGTTCATTACAAAAAAATTAAATATGTTCCCTCTTTGAATTCCTTGAATCCCCTTGAGTTCCTGTAAGAAAGGCTATATTAATTATACATATTTGTTTTTATGAATACAATATTAAATTTGCATTAGAAAAATATTTGTTTTGAAAACATGTTCAAATTGATTTGGCTTCAGGAAAACTAAATTTGAGCATATTTTAAATGTTGTTCTTGTCCATAGATTTCTCCTCAGTTCCATTATTAAAGCCTTAAATACTTCTGTGCAAGGCAATTGGAATGTAAATTTATTATTGGGTTTGTTCAGGCAATTTGTTACCATTTCGATCCAGAATTTTTAAATATTCAGGCTCCATCCAAATTTACAATTTTCATTACTTTATGTCAAATTTGGAACATGATTAGCAGTTTTCACATCAATTTATGTGACATTAGTTTCAACTCCTTGCTTGTTGAACCTTCTAAAAGCTGTTGTACTCAGACTGTGTTACCCCTCTTTTTTTAAGATGTACATAAATTAAATTCTTATCAGCTTTACACAATTAATGAAACCATTTTCAAAAATATTTCTTCTGACAATGAATTTTGGGGAGGTTTAATATATTTTCCAGGTCAGTTTTGCTTCATTATCTGAGTATTTCTGTCTGTTAATTGCAAATAATTATATATAAAACATCTTTCTTACGGAAATATTAAAATATGAATAAATAAAATACATGGGTGGAATGATAGACTTCAGGCTTTTTGGGCTAATTGCAAAGCGGGTAGCCTAACCGAGCTTGCAAGGGGCTGGCTTCATTTTCCGCATTGGGAAAGGTCGGCCATGCTGCATCCATGTATTATAACCTCCTTGAATTATACACTGTCACGGCATGGAGAGCTTCTGGAGGGCATTCATATTATGCCAAGTTGTGAACTGGTTATCTTGGTGTGTCAGTTACAATAAACGGGTTTCCATATTCTTAAGATACTAATCTATGGGTTTGCCAACACTTATTAGGCAGCGCTGCTGATGGTATTCGACGCTCAAACGACAGTGTGCAAAGCAAATGCTCCACAAGTAGTTTATCCTAGTCACTTAATCTGCCTTGGAGAAATTATCTACTTCCATTTTATTTGCAATTGCCAGAAATGCGGCATTTCTGGCCTCGCGGTTCTGGTAAAAAAGATACCACAAATATTCCGATACTATATATAACCAGTCAAACTTGTCAGTTTGTTCTTCCGTTATTCAAGAAGGCTTCTGCATCCCAATCATTTTTATAAATAATAATAAGTTTACGTTGATCACTGCGCAAGTATAAAGCAGTGCACAGTCCTTCAGTGTACTGTGGTACACACGAGTTGCGAGCCGGGGGATCGCTGTGGTGGGGAGCGCTTGAGCATGCCAGTAAACCAAATTACGAAGTCTACAAGTGTCGAAGTCGAAGTCTACACGACTTCGTGAACCAAATATTCTTGTTCAGCTGGCATCGCCAGTGGCTAGCGAGTAGGTATTGCCAGTCACTAGCGGTTACACGTTGCCAGTATCCGCGTGCCAGTTACTGGCAACCTCAACTGGCACGTATACTGGCAACGTGTAAATCAGCCTAAGTCTGGAAATTCGTATACTTCAATTTATTTACGGAGTACGTTGACGGCCTGACGAGACGTCCATTGACATTTAATCAGATCTATCCCTGTCAAAAGTTTAAAGAAAGAATTTGGAGCCGTTTTTAAGAAAATCTTATTTTTGTAATTTTTAAAAATAGCACATATTGCACGCAATATTGCCCCAAAACTACTAAAATTTACAAAAAATGTATATGCCGATGAAAGAACTCACTTTGGAGAACAAATTTTATTTGGAGGAAAAATCTCTATCTTCAATTTTGTAGTTGTAGGAAGACGCCGAAAAAATTTTGAATTTTTTCAATTTTCGAAAAATCAGGGTTTTCAACCAACACGAGACTTGTGCCATTCTTTAAATGATCTTCAGACTATCCAACAACAAAATTTAGTGACGATTGTTGGCGCATTTTTACTTTCCCATATACGTACGAAGTGATTTACGTAGTATAGGGAAAGTTATGTAATGCTGCGCGAAAAAATGGCCAATTTTCGGCGGAAAAAAATTAATTGCCGGGCCGTGATAACGAAAAAGTGGATAAAACCAGTTGCTAAATTAAGAAAAAAATCCCCTAACACGTGGTGTAGCCAGAAACCCTGTTTTGTGGTCCTTGATACCGAAAAACCAATTGAAAGGAAAACGTTCGTCCATCCGTCTGTCCTGTCCGTCACGGCCATACTCTGTAGAGTGTAGCGCCTAAACCATACGTACGATTTCTTCCAAAATGGATATTCCCCGGTCGATCTGATTCTAGTCGAAGCTTTGAGATTTTGAAAAAGATTCTTAAAATTTGGGGGTACTTTATATGAAGCCCCCGGGGATTTTCAAAATTTTCTCAAAAACGGCTCCAAATTTTTTCTTTAAATTTCTTGTATGAATAGAGTAAAATACACTTATTAACATGGCATAGGTCCGATTTTCACGGTTAACTCTGAATTTTCGAAAATTGTGAAAGTTAAAATTTTTTCGGCGTCTTTCTCCAACTACAAAATTGAAGATAGAGATTTTTCTTTTAAATAAAATTTGTTCTGCATATTGAGTTCTTTCATTAAGGTCATGTGCATTTTTTGAAAATTTTAATAATTTTCGCGCAACATTGCGTGCAATCCGTACAATTTTAAAAAATTACAAAAACAAGTTTTCTCAAAAAAGGCTCCACATATTTTCTTTTAACTTTTGGTAGGTATAGTGCCTAATGTATTTTATAAGATGTCAAAAACGCTCTATTCTTTCGTTTTTTCAAAAATTACAAAAATGTAATATTTGAATTAGCGGCGGTTTTTTTTACATTATTATATTTACGAGTACATATGCTTTAAATAACATCAAGTAAAGTTTCTCGAAAACAACCGTTTTCTGGGAAAAAACTGAAAATTCCGCATTTTCAGAAACACTCAAACGCCATTTTCTCATATATGGCTGCAAATTTTTTCTTCACACTTTTGTAACGGATAGGGGTAATTATACTCTTATACATGACATAAGTTTGTTTTGAGTTATTTTTTTGTTTTTTTCAAAAATTATACAAATATCATTTTGTTGAAAGATCTCTCACATCATATATATGCACATTACCAGCAATTTGTAAAGATTATTATATTTGTGAGTGTAAGTGCTTGAAATAACTTCAACTAAAGTATTATGAAAACTCAAAAATTTTCTGTGAAAATGAGCTTCAAGTTTTGCGTATTTAGTTGCGCTAAAACTTTCTTTAAAACGGCACAAAATGCTTAAAATAAAATTGCCATTGAGGACTAAGTTTTTGTGTTTTTAATATTCTAAAATGAATATTTCCGTTCTACCATTAGGAAACCGAAAAATTAAGAAAATATCAAAAAAATGTACTTTGGGATGGATGGATAGATGGCAGCTGGAATGAGTATGTGGCAATTCCGAATATCTAGCGCAGACCCAAGGAAATAGAAAATTAATACGGGAAAGTCTGTACCATTCTGTAGCACCACTAGTTTTTAAAATTTTGAAAATAGAACTTCATGTACAGTACCCCCCAAATCGGCTGAACTATTTTGTCGCTAGCGTTGTTCACGGACAGACCATAGTAAGACCCGCTAGTAATATGCCTTTAAGCATGCTATTTTTTTATAGCGACCATATCAAACAGTGCAGATCATGCGAGATCTAGCAGATCATGAAGATAGGTCCTCACGCGCCAAGAAATAAAACCCAAGTTTATGTGGTGTCTCTGTGCTTGTTTATCAGTTCTGTCTGTCTGTCTGTCTCTCTCTCTCTCTCTCTCTCTCTCTCTCTCTCTCTCTCTCTCTCACACACACACACACACACTCACTCACACACAGCCGAAGTAGCGACGAAGGAAACGAGAGAGCCACAGCACGTCACTTCAGAAAATGTTTGTGAGTTTGTGCCATAGCCAGTGGCGTAGCCAGGTAATTTTTTCTGGGTAGGTTCTAGAGCTGATTTACTTTTTATTTATTGCAATATATCAAAATGACAATTATTGTCTAATGTCTCGCCGTTCACTTATTATTATTAATATTATTATTATTATTCCACTACATCACGACTAAAGATGTTATGAGTCGGCTCAAAATAAAATCTACTCCAGATTGCAACCAGCAAGCTAAGGAGCAGATCTAGGGACTGTCGGTGCCTCTACAATACTTTGCGCAAAATATGGGCTGTTCCAAATAAAGCTATTTCTTGCACTTCCCAGTCTTTTTGAATTACCTGGGACTTTAGACAAGTTCTTACACAAATTTTGCGGAACAAATCCCAGAGCTCCGATAACTATCGGTACGACCTGTGTTTTAACGCCCCACATACGGCTGATCTCGATTTCCAAACTCTTGTATTTAAGACGTTTCTCTGCCTCCTTAGTAACGACGTTTTGATCGCAAGGTACAGCAACATCGACAAGTAAACACGATTTGTTCTCCAAATCCCGGATGACTATATCCCGTTTGTTTGCTGCTATCGTGCGATCAGTTTGAATTTGTTGGTCGTACAATATCGTACACAATTCAACAGACGTCACCGGTTTCGGTGAGTGTTCGTACCACTTGGGGCATGTGTTTGGAACTTCGAGGGCGGTACAGATCTGCCAGTGGAGGTAGCTACACACCCTGTCGTGTCTTTTCAAGTATTCGGTCTTTGCTATGATTGGACAAGCTGAGACAATATGATCAATGGTTTCTACGTGTTCCTGACAAATGCGGCATTTATCATCTTGGGAAATTTTGAGAACCGCTTTATCATAATGTCGTGTTCTCAAGGCCTGATTTTGGGCAGCTATTACAAGTGCTTCCGATTCTGGCTTCATTCTTCCCCTTTTAAGCCACATAAATGATTGATCTTTATTGATCTGCACCTTGTCCATTAGTTTCAAATATTGTCCGTGGAGTGGTTTGTCTCTCCACGATTTCTTTAACATTTTTTGTGTCTCACAATTTCATGTTAAGTAGCATCAGAAGTTCAGTGTCTCTGTCATTCTGGGTGTCTTGCATAGTCTTGTTCGCAATGCTTCTTGCTACACTTACAATGCCTCTGTTTCCCATTCTTCGGTCAGATTTCATGACCTGCCTCATTAGAGGGTCATCTTGATGGCTGACTACATACTTTCCCATCCCGGTTATTGCATTGTGCCAGGAGGCTTCAATTTGTCTGAGGCCTCTTCCTCCTTCCTTACGTGACACATAAAGTCTATGTACATCAGCTCGGGGGTGGGCAACATGATGCATTGTAAGCAGTTTTCTGGTTTTTCGATCCATGATGCGAATTTCCTGTTCAGTCCAGGGTCTACTAGTACGAAACTGTATTCGGCTACAGGCACCGCCAAAACTACCTATTGCTGATATTTTATTCATTGAGTTCAGAGCGGACTGCAGGACAAGTCTCACTCTTCTGTAATACCCCTTGCGAATTCTCTCTTTTCATGGTTCGTTCGAGATGGTCTCACATTCTTCAATGCCAGATATTTGTAAGTTTTACCTGGCTCAAGATCTTGAATCACAGTGTGTCTATCAACTTCAGTGTTCTCTGACGTGGTCATTTTGCCTCTTTTTAAGTTGACTTTTGCACACTTGTCAAGACCAAACTTCATGCAGATGTCATTGCTAAAATCATTGATGACAGACAGCATTTGGGAGAGAATCGCTTCATTCTTAGCAAACACTTTAAGATCATCCATGTAAAATAAATGTGATACAGGCCTTTCATCACCATGGAGCTTGTAACCAAAGTCAGTGTGCGACAGCTGTCTCGATAGAGGGATCAGACTAATGCAAAACAGCAGAGGGGATAGTGAATCTCCTTGAAAAATTCCCCTGTTAATCTGAATACTTCTTGTTTCTACTACTCCCTTTCCGCTGTGGATTAGTAACCTGATGCTCCATGACTTCATACTAGCCTTGCAAAACTCAACAAGTCTAGGATGAAATCGATAGATCTCCAGGGTCTTCAAAATCCAATCGTGAGGTACACTGTCAAAGGCCTTCTGGTAGTCAATCCAAGCCATGCTCAAATTACGTTTTCTTTTCTTTACGTCATTCAAGATGACTTTATTCAGTAGCAAGATTTCCTTACAGCCATAGGAACCTTTACGACATCCTTTCTGTTCAACTGGCAACAGATGGTTCTTCTCTAGGTGCCTATACATTTTGTCAGCTATGGCTGCAGTTATAAGTTTGTACATTACTGGCAGGCAAGTAATTAGACTGTAGTTCTTCGCCAAAGAGCTGTCTCCTGCTTTGGGTAGCAAATACGTGATGCCGCGAGTGAGCCGTTCGGGGAGTTCCTTAGGGTTTTCTAAAATTTTATTAACAGCCTTTGCTATATGAGAATGTAATGATGTTAATTTCTTAATCCAATAAATCTGGATCTTATCAATCCCAGGGGATTTCCAGTTTCCCATGTTCTTAATTGTTTGGCATAGGTCCTCTTTCGAGAATCCTTGAACATGTTCCACTGTTTCCACGAGTCCATTGGCAGCATCAACTTCAGATTGGAGCCACGATGCGTCTTTGTTGTAGGATCTGGTTTCCTCCCAGATTCCTGCCCAAAATGTTTAGACGTCATCTTTTGAAGGAGGGGCAGCATTGCCATTAGGTTTTTCAGTCAGACTGCGATAGAATCTCTTCGCGTCTGTTGCAAACAACCGTTCTGTACACGGAAATCTTCTCTACGTTTGTACCGTTTTATTCGTTGAGCCCATGCTTGGATTTCTCTTTTAGCTTTTCAGCTACCATTAGCCTTGTTGTGTCATTGTCAATTAGGTATTTTTGTTCAACATGAAGTATTTTTTGTTGAACTTTATACGTGTGGTTTGACTTAGAAGATGCCTCGGCTAGGAGTGATAATTCACGCCGTGTGTCGGCTATCCGTTTCGTAATTATTATTATTATTATTATTATTATTATTATTATTATTCCATTACATCACGACTAAAGATCTTATGAGTCGGCTGAATATAAAATCTACTCCAGGTTGCAACCAGCTACCTAAGGAGCAGATTCGGTGACTATCAGTGCCTCTACAATACTTTACGCAAAATGTGGGCTGTTCCAAATAAAGCAATTTCTTGCACTTCCCAGTCTTTTGAATTACCTGGGAGTTTAGACAAGTTCTTACTCAAATTTTGCGGAACAAATCCCAGAGCTCCGATAACTATCGGGACGACCTGTGCTTTTACGCCCCACATTCGGCTGATCTCGATTTCCAAACTCTTGTATTTAAGACGTTTCTCTGCCTCCTTGGTAACGACGTTTTGATCGCAAGGTACAGCAACATCGATAAGTAAACACGATTTTTTGGCCAAATCCCGGATAACTATATCCGGTTTGTTTGCCGCTATCGTGCGATCAGTTTGAATTTGTTGGTCGTACAATATCGTACACAATCCAACAGACGTCACCGGTTTCGGTGAGTGTTCGTACCACTTGGGGCATGTGTTTGGAACTTCGAGGGCGGTACAGATCTGCCAGTGGAGGTAGCTACACACCCTGTCATGTCTTTTAAGGTATTCGGTCTTTGCTAGGATTGGACAAGCTGAGACAATATGATCAATGGTTTCTACTTGCTCCAGGCAAATGCGGCATTTGTCATCTTGGGAAATTTTGAGAACCGCTTTATCATAATGTCGTGTTCTCAAGGCCTGATCTTGGGCAGCTATTACAAGTGCTTCCGATTCTGGCTTCATCCTTCCCCTTTTAAGCCACATAAATGATTGATCTTTATTGATCTGCACCTTGTCCATTCTTTTTAGGTATTGACCGTGGAGTGGTTTGTCTCTCCACGATTTCTTTAACATTTTTTGTGTCTCACACTTCATGTTTAGCAGCATCAGAAGTTCAGTGTCTGTGTTATTCGACGTGTCTTGCCTAGTTTTCTTCGCAATGTTTCTTGCTACACTAACAATGCCTCTGTTTCCCATTCTTCGGTCAGATTTCATGACCTGCCTCATTAGAGGGTCGTCTTGATGGCTGACTACATACTTACCCAACCCGACTATTGCGTTGTGCCAGGAGGCCTCAATTTGTCTGAGGCCTCTTCCTCCTTCCTTACGTGCCACATAAAGTCTATGTATATCAGCTCGAGGGTGGGAAACATGATGCATTGTCAGCAGTTTTCTGGTTTTTCGATCCATGGTGCGAATTTCTTGCTGAGTCCAGTCCACTAGTCCAAAACTGTATTCGGCTACAGGTACCGCCAAACTACCTATTGCAGATATTTTATTCCTGGAATTCAGAGCGGACTGCAGGACCAGTCTCACTCTTCTATAATACTCCCTACGAATTCTCTCTTTCATTCTGTCATTCGAGATGGTTTCACATTCTGCAATGCCCAGATATTTGTAAGTTTTACCTGGCTCAAGATCTTGAATCACAGTGTGCGTATCAATTTCAATGTTCTCAGACGTTGTGAGTTTCCCTCTTTTTAAATTGATTTTTGCACACTTGTCAAGACCAAACTTCATGCAGATGTCATTGCTAAAGTCATTCACGACAGACAGAATTTGGGAGAGAATCGCTTCATTCTTGGCAAACACTTTCAGATCATCCATGTAAAACAAATGTGATACTGGCCTTTCATCACCATGGAGCTTAAAACCAAAGTCAGCTTGCGACAACTGTCTCGATAGTGGGATCAAACTAATGCAAAACAGCAGAGGGGATAGTGAATCTCCTTGAAAAATACCCCTGTTAATCTGAATACTTCTTGTTTCTACTGCTTCCTTTCCGCTGTGGATTAGTAACCTGGTACTCCACGACTTCATACTAGCCTTGCAAAACTCAACAAGTCTAGGATGAAATCGATAGATCTCCAGGGTCTTCAAAATCCAATCGTGTGG
Source organism: Acheta domesticus (assembly GCA_031308135.1). Classification (NCBI taxonomy): domain Eukaryota; kingdom Metazoa; phylum Arthropoda; class Insecta; order Orthoptera; family Gryllidae; genus Acheta; species Acheta domesticus. The sequence continues at coordinate 18,431 of JAHLJT010009666.1, forward strand.
TACACTATCAAAGGCCTTTTGGTAGTCAATCCAAGCCATGCTCAAATTACGTTTGCGTTTCTTTACATCATTCAAGATGACTTTATTCAGTAGCAAGATTTCCTTACACCCATAAGAGCCTTTACGACATCCTTTTTGTTCAGCTGGCATTAGATGATTCTTATCTAGATGTCTATACATTTTGTCAGCTATAGCTGAAGTTATAACTTTGTACAGTACTGGCAGACAAGTAATTGGCCTGTAGTTCTTCGCCAAAGAGCTGTCTCCCGCTTTGGGTAGCAAATACGTGATGCCGCGTGTGAGCCATTCCGGGATTTCCTTTGGGTTTTCAAAAATTTTATTAACAGCCTTTGCTAGATGAGAATGTATTGCTGTTAATTTCTTAATCCAATAAATCTGGATCTTATCAATCCCGGGGGACTTCCAGTTTCCCATGTTCTTAATTGCTTGGAAGAGGTCCTCTTCCGAGAATTGGTGAACATCTTCCACTGTTTCTACAAGTTCATCGGCAGCATCAACTTCAGATTGAAGCCAAGATGCGTCTTTGTTGTAGGATCTGCTCTCTTCCCAGATTCCTGCCCAAAATGCTTCGACGTCATCTTTTGAAGGAGTAACAGCTTTGCCATTCGGTTTTTGAGTCAGATTGCGATAGAATCTCTTCGCGTCTGTTTCAAACAACCGGTTCTGTTCACGGAAATCTATTCTACGTTTGTACCTTCTTATTCGTTGAGCCCATGCTTGAATTTTCTCTTTTAGCTTCTCAACTACCATTAGCCTGCTGGTGTCATTTTCAATTTGGTATTTTTGTTCAACATTGAATATTTTTCGTTGAACTTTAGAGGTGTGCGTTGATTTAGAAGATGCCTCAGCTAAGAATGATATTTCACGCCGGGTGTCGGCTATCCGTTTCATAATTCTGTTCATCCATGGGGGTACAGAGCTGTTTACTCTGTTTTGCTGTCGGCCGTCGGTGTTCTTGGCTGGCCCCAAAATTATCTGAGGTACTAGATATCCAGTTGCATATATGATGTGATTGATTTCAGTAATATCTAGATCTCTGCCTGGGGTCTCCACCACCTCATTTAAGACAGAATTAACTGTTTCTATCACTCTTTTAGCTTTGGCATTTTCGTATATTCTCCTCAACGGTTCGCGAGATTCAAACGGAAGTTGACTAACTCTTTCTATTTCGCGCCGAAGGAGATTTCGCATCATGTCCTTATCGTGTAATTCATTGCCAGATGAGTTTTCACCACTGACGTGTGTTTCACTGGAAAGCGATGAACCTTCCACGGGATCATCATTTTCAAGTTCTACATGTTCGTCATGTGGATTGTTCGAGCGAAGTACATATTCCGCATTTCTCTCAATGTCAGCAAGTTGATCTGCTGTGAATTTTCCACTGCTGAGTATGTATCGTCGTTGACTGGCAAGCTTCTTTGAGTCTAGGGTAGGTCTCATATCTGGGTTCCGCTCTCTCCATACCTTGAAAACTTCTATTTCAGAGCCCCCATTTTTCGCTTTTGCGTAGTAAAAGCACCACATCACCTCCTTTACTTCATCCCGGGTCCATCTCTGACGATGGCTTCGAGCTACTGCCGGCTCTGGGTCCCTGGGACTAGCATCCGTGGGATGGCCAGACGTCGACAAGGTGACATTAGCTCGGTTTCTGAGCAGGTATGGGACATTGGTAGAACAAGGCACGTTAAGATTCATTACATTGCTTGTTCTATCCATTTTGCTCATTGGTTTGAATTGAAGATTCGCAGGACGCAAGTTCGAGTTCACAGATCACACTTAACCCTCGGGTTGTTTCCTGCCATCCGTTACTGCGACCCACAGTGGCCTCGGGGCATCCCCCCGCAGGGCCCAGCAAGGGGTCCCTCCGATCGCCAGTCGGCATTACTAAACCCTACGGGATTTTCACTGACTGCTGAAGGCAGCCTCCTTCGCTGGCTAATGCAAGGTTCGGGCCTCCACTCTAATCAGTGGCCTGGTGTGCCAAACCAGTTTCTCTCCTGTACCCTCTATGGGCCGACAACAGGAAGTCCAAAGGTTCATGACCCTTCCCTCTCTACTTACTTCCCACTCTCCTCAAAATGGAGTACTTCTTCGTCTGACCCCTCACCTTCAACCTATTCAGCAAGGGAGGCCCTACCAGTAGCTAGGCTACCACTGACATAGCTTTAAGGCTCATGGGGGTACTCAAGCTCCACCACCAACTGCAAGGTCGTGTACTCCCTAGGTGGAGTTATTATTATTATTATTATTATTATTATTATTATTATTATTATTATTATTATTATTTTTCCATTACATCACGACTAAAGATCTTATGAGTCGGCTGAATATAAAATCTACTCCAGGTTGCAACCAGCTACCTAAGGAGCAGATTCGGTGACTATCAGTGCCTCTACAATACTTTACGCAAAATGTGGGCTGTTCCAAATAAAGCTATTTCTTGCACTTCCCAGTCTTTTGAATTACCTGGGAGTTTAGACAAGTTCTTACTCAAATTTTGCGGAACAAATCCCAGAGCTCCGATAACTATCGGGACGACCTGTGCTTTTACGCCCCACATTCGGCTGATCTCGATTTCCAAACTCTTGTATTTAAGACGTTTCTCTGCCTCCTTGGTAACGACGTTTTGATCGCAAGGTACAGCAACATCGATAAGTAAACACGATTTTTTCGCCAAATCGCGGATAACTATATCCGGTTTGTTTGCCGCTATCGTGCGATCAATTTGAATTTGTTGGTCGTACAATATCGTACACAATCCAACAGACGTCACCGGTTTCGGTGAGTGTTCGTACCACTTGGCGCATGTGTTTGGAACGTCGAGGGCGGTACAGATCTGCCAGTGGAGGTAGCTACACACCCTGTCATGTCTTTTCAGATATTCAGTCTTTGCTAGGATTGGACAAGCTGAGACAATATGATCAATGGTTTCTACTTGCTCCAGGCAAATGCGGCATTTATCATCTTGGGAAATTTTGAGAACCGCTTTATCATAATGTCGTGTTCTCAAAGCCTGATCTTGGGCAGCTATTGCTAGTGCTTCTGATTCTGGCTTCATTCTTCCCCTTTTAAGCCACATAAATGATTGATCTTTATTGATCTGCACCTTGTCCATTCTCTTTAGGTATTGTCCGTGGAGTGGTTTGTCTCTCCACGATTTCTTTAACATTTTTTGTGTCTCAAATTTCATGTTAAGTAGCATCAGAAGTTCAATGTCTCTGTCATTCTGGGTGTCTTGCATAGTCTTGTTCGCAATGCTTCGTGCTACACTTACAATGCCTCTGTTTCCCATTCTTCGGTCAGATTTCATGACCTGCCTCATTAGAGGGGCATCTTGATGGCTGGCTACATACTTCCCCAACCCGACTATTGCGTTGTGCCAGGAGGCTTCAATTTGTCTGAGGCCTCTTCCTCCTTCCTTACGTGACACATAAAGTCTATGTATATCAGCTCGAGGGTGGGAAACATGATGCATTGTTAGCAGTTTTCTGGTTTTTCGATCCATGGTGCGAATTTCTTGCTCAGTCCAGTCTACTAGTCCAAAACTGTATTCGGCTACAGGTAGCGCCAAACTACCTATTGCAGATATTTTATTCCTCGAATTCAGAGCGGACTGCAGGACAAGTCTCACTCGTCTATAATACTCCCTACGAATTCTCTCTTTCATTCTGTCATTCGAGATGGTTTCACATTCTTCAATGCCCAGATATTTGTAAGTTTTTATTATTATTATTATTATTATTATTATTATTATTATTATTACGATTAAAAAATTATAAGCTTGATATGGAAGAGAATAAATGAAAATTGCTTTACAGCAAGCTTCCTATGAAAGAAAATAAACCCACCCCAAATCAACAGCTGTGCTACTACTCGTTACAAAGACATTCATATTAGTAATGAATCGTTTTATATTGCTGAAGAAATAGTTTTATTTTAAAATAGAAGCCAATATTGTTGTTTTTAACGATTGTTAATAGAACAGGATTAAAAGGATTTCCTAAAATGTACAGTATTATTTTGGAACATTCTTATAAACTATTTCTTTTAATTTAATCTATAAATATTGGGAGATGGGAGCTTCTCCAGCTGGATCGAAAGCATTGATCAGTCCCCGCCCGTTATCACTTTTTTATTGGTGTCAAAAATGTTGATCGATCAGATCAAGTCTTGCCACCCCTCTCCATCTTGTTTGGTCGGCGGTAATTATGCACGCGTGAAACATTGAGAATTCAAATACGTGTGAATTTTATGACGCAAAATCTTACATTCGAGATGCACCCTCAAAAAAGAAAAGGCAAAAAGAAAAAAAAATGGAAACACGAGTGTTTTTCTGCAGTTAGTCACTCGCCCACACCGCGCACCATCTGCTCCCAACGGCGACGGCGGCGGTAGGGCGAGCACCACGTGTGCAGCCGGCGCGGCGGCGGCGACTTCTGCGCCAACCGACGCCCGCTCGAGGCAGGCCAGTCGTCGGAAATCCGAGCCCTGCGGGAAACAGCGGCCGCAGCAGCGACTTCCCGTCCGCTCTCGGCCTTTAAGCTTTGATTCTCAGCAGGCGGTGCGCGTCTCTTCCAGAGGCATTCATATTCTGCTCATCAAGGTTAGATTCCATCTTGCAACGGGCTACAGAGTTGCCAAGGGTAGTGGTCGTAACACTCCGTGGTAATACTGCTAGACAGCTTGGGAACTGAGTTCAAATACCAGCAATTTCGTAAGAAATTTGCGATGAACAAAGAATGCTGGTAACGTTTCAGCAAGACTTCCTTGTTGCCCAGAATTGCTTTACTCTTTTACTTGGTTTGCTTGCCGTTTCATGCCTCCAACTAATAATGGATCCTTGCATCATCAAGCGTTTTTATCGGTGGCCTGTCTAGTTCCCAACCCTTCTGTTAGGGATCACATTGTATCTTTCGAAGTAGAGTGTATTTATTGTTTCTGGGCGGTGAGGGTGTTCCTATCCCGCTGGAACGTGTCGTGTCATTTGGCGCTGATCCACGTACGTCGGCTTGCGGGTAGGGGGATTTCCCTTCCCAAGAATCTCCGCTGGTGGGTCATCGCGCCTGACCGGGACAAGCTCTAAGCTCCCAATTTATCTCCCGATATGTGTGGTGTCGTTGTACATGTAAGAGGTGAGAAGGAAAAGATGAGGAATGAAATATCTGGCAATGGCCCGGCATTCGCCTGACAATGATCGAAGAAACCAGAAAACTACCACTCAATTAAGCCGATCGCTAGAATTCTCGTTCGGGTAGTGATTGGATTCGCTCCAGCTAGGGAGCTAGTGTCGAAAATCACCACCACTACCGCGATTCAATCTCAGCGACCTCCCGGGGCTGCAGATCGAATTTCTTTCGAAGAAAAGATTATAACATTTTCTTCGAAACTTATTTCTTCGAACCTTATTCATAATTACACAATGCTGCATTTTATAACTTTTGGAACGATGTTTCATGTCAGAAATGTGATTCTAAACCTAATTTTCATTCTGATTTCAAATCTGGGTTTAGTTTTTCTGGTAAGGATTTCTGGACATTTCGCTTTGAAATTTTAACTAAAATCGCATTGTTTTTGACAAGGAAAATTACTTTTAAAAAATAAACTCTATGTTTGGCAACCTTGGTAGAATTAAAATGTATTGCATTAGGTATATATTTACTTAAAATGCTAATTATTGTGAAAAAAGTTTAAATATTAAGCATACAAAAGACAGAAGATATAGATAATTTAATTTTTTTTCATTTAATTCACTTCAAGTCCTTCAGACCTGATGCGTAACTTCTCTTTCTTGTTTGCCTCCCTTCTCTAGTACCGTCTTTGGCATTAAACAGTAATCAGCCATGAAGATTGTATTCCACCTTTCCTGGTATCTCTTTTCCATGTCTCTGACGTTCTGGTGAAAACGTTCTCCTTGTTCAACACTGATATCGTCGAGGTTCGCAGGTAAACATTAAAATGAGAAAGTAGAAAATGAAGTTTTACACTCATGTTGCATCCTAATGCCATGAAATACTGCAACAGTGTTTTAACAATGGTTTTGTAGTTTGGAACTTTTTTGCTATCAAGAAACCACAACTTGTTTATACGAACCCCCAGCCCTTTTCTCCACTGGCTTCATTCTACTTTCAAGCAATTGTCGTTCACTAAATATCTAATCTGCGGGCTCACATAGATCCCTTCTTTAAGTTTCTCAGAAGATACCTTCGGAAGTGTAGTTACCAAGTACTGGAAGCGGTCACCATCTTTTGAAAGTGCTTTAGTTAAGTGTTTCATTGAAGCAAGCGTAATATAAAGTAGAGGTAGTAGTATCTTGCTTGACTGAACAATTGGTTCATTGATTACGTACTTCCTTTGAACAGGGTTAGAGAATTATAATTTTCGGTCAGTCTGTTATCTTCCTGTGCGTGTCATGGGCTCGGCTATCCCATTCACAAATGAAACATGGAATTTTTGTGTGGCCAGTTTGTTGATCAAGTAACATTTCAACCACTTTCAAATTCTCACAAATTGTTCAAGAATTTTTTCATAGTTAACGAATTTCAACACAGCTTTGATATTTTTATAAGTTTCCTTAAGGTGTACCGAATGGGCAACAGGTATTGAGGCAAACAAATTTCCATTACGTAAAGTACACCTTTGAAGCTACATACAATATTGGCGAGTCTGAAACATCCACTGACTAGCATCATAAGTTACATTAAAGAAATTCATTTAACCCTCAATATCACAGCAAAAAAATCGTACGGCCTTCTTCTTTAAATAATTTTATTAATTCCTATTCTCCGTTTTCCGTGCCAAGAGAACGTCACTGCATGTGATGATCTTTTGTTTCTGGCCTTAGGAAATCAGCGGCATCTTTTGTCAGATTCAAATCACAAGTCAAATTTTTAAATTCATTTTGACTGAATAATTTTGGTGCGAAATCTTCTTCCGACTTGTAATCATTACCACCATCGCTTTCATTTGCTGAGCTACCCTCAATAACTTATCTTCAAGAATGGTAGGTGGAAATAGAACAGGAAGAGATTCGCTATGCGGAACTGCCTCTAAGACGGAAGGAATGTTGGCATATTCTATTAATGCATTTCTTTTTGCGTTCTGATCTTGAATATTAGCCATTCAAAAATACAAATTGTGTACATGATTTTGTAGCTCATTCCAAACCATGGGAAATGCAAAAGGCTTTGATTTTTCATCCTTTTTCTCCGTTGTCTCACTCTCAAGATCAAGGGAATACTTTGTGCGGTGCTCAGCAAATTCAGCTTTTGCCTTAGTCGCCTAGCCTCATACCGAAATATGCGTAACAGACATTCTTCACGAATCTATTATGTCCTATCTTTGCTTAACAATTTGGTAGCTGCCACAAACTAGAACACATTTGGGTTATTGAAACTCGTTTCTAAAGAAACTGCACGAATAAAATATTACAGAACATCACAGCATTATTGAATTTAAAATATCACATAGTTTTTACAGCTAGCCTGGCTCCAACCCCACCCTCAAGTCACCCCCAATTACCTTCACTTACAAAAATCAGATTTTTTGTCAATAAACAATTTCCCCTTTATAAAAATTTACTTTTCAGTGGGAAATGAGATCACTTGATATGCAACAAGGCTGTATGTGATAGAATAAAAAGCTAAAAATACGTAGATCTGAAATTAGCGAAGGATGGATTAGAATAAACGAAAATTAGATTATCATAAACAATCGTGTGACATAGTGATATTAATAAGTAAAGACGGATCTTAATGCCCTAAAACATTGCGAAAAATGATCAATAAAATACTCTAAAATGTTTTTAAAATGTCCAAAAAGAAAAGGACTAGTGATGCTACAGAATAGCACAGACTTACCCGTATTAGTTTTCTATTTCCTTGGGTCTGGGCTACCTATTCGGAATTGCCACATACTCTTGCCAGCTGCCATCTATCGCCGCCCAATGTACATTTTTTGACATTTTCTCCATTTTTAGGTTTCCTAATGATAGAACGGGAAAATTAATTTTAGAGTATTAAAGAACACAGAAACCGCGTCCTAAATGGCAATTTTCTTTTAAAAATTTGGATCCGTTTTTAAGAAAAAGGTGTTTAAGCGCTACTAAAAATGCGAAATTTGAAGCTCTTGTTCAAAGAAAATTTTTGAGTTTTCAAAAAACTTCGTTTGAAGTCATTTGAAGCACTTACAATCACAAATACAATAATGTTTACAAATCGCTGGTAATGTGCATTAAAGATGTGAGAGATCTTAAAAAAAATAACATTGTGTAACTTTTGAAAAAACAAAAAATACCCCAAAATGAACATTACGTCATATTAAAGAGTGCAATTAGCACTATCCGTTCCAAAAGTTTGAAGTAAAAATTTGCAGCCATTTTTGAGAAAATGTCGTTTGAGCGTTTCTGAAAATGCGGAATTTTGAGAGTTTTCACAGAAAACGGTTGAGTTCTCGAGAATTTTTACTTGAATTTTTAAAAGCACATGTACGCATTAATGCAATATTGTGAACAAATCGGCGCTAGTGTAAATATTAACAACGTGAGAGACAAGACAAAAAAATACATTTTTGCAATTTTGAAAAAACAAAAGAATAGAGCAATATGGCGTTGATATCATCTCATGTAGTACATTAGGCACTATTAGGCCCTTAAAGAAAAAAATTGGAGCCGTTTGTGAGAAAATCTTGTTTTTGTATTTTTTTTAATTGCATATATTGCACGCAGTATTACGCGAAAACTACTAAACTTTTCAAAAAAATGTACATGACCTTAAAGAAAGAACGTACTCTGAAGAAATAAATATATTTTAGGAAAAACTCTCTATTTGCAATTTGGAGTTGGAGGAAGAGCCGTAGGAAATTCAAACTTTTGCAATTTTCGAATATTTAGAGTTAACCGTGAAATTCGGACCAAAGTCACCTTAATAAGTGTATTTTACTCTATTCTTACAAGAAATTTGCAGAAAAAATTTAGAGCCATTTTTGGAAAAATTTTCAAAATATCCGGGGGGTTCTTGTAATGTACCCCCAAATTTCGAAGAATATTGTTCAAAAATCTCAATGCTTCGACTCTAGCCAGATCGACAGGAGTTTCTTCAATTTGTAAAAAATCGTACGCATGGTTTAGGCTCTGGTGATGTTCACAGACGGACGGACGGACGTTTTGCTTTCAATTGATTTTTCGGTATCAAGGACCCACAAAACAGATATCAGGCCACACCACGTGTTAGGGGATTTTTTCTCTCAATTTAGCAACTGGATTTATCCTCTTTTTCGTTATCAGGGCCTGGCAATGATTTTTTTTCTGCCGAAAACCCTCCGTTTTTTCGCGCAGCATTACCTAACTTTTCCTATACTCATATTACTCCGTATATATTATACGTATGTATACGGGAAAGTAAAAAATATAATAATTAAATACAATATTTTATACACATCAAAAGTACTCGGTTTTTACATGCATTCCCTCATCTTATTAAGCAAAACGAAATCATATATTCCTTTTCGCATTTAACTCAATGGACGCAATTTAAAATAGTTTTTAAAATAATTTCTAAAAGATTAATTTTAAAACTTGTAACAAATGCTCGAAGAAGAAACTAACAAAGAAATACGAAATAATATACAAATTCTAACTTACGTAGCATCCAACTGCTTATGTAAAATGAATATACATTCTGAAAGCGCAGTAAATTGGGGGCGGTCGACTATTTTTGTCGCCAAATAACTCAAAAAGCACTCATATTTATGTAAAATTCAACATGATTTTTTTAAGATATGTTTTTGATGAACCATTATGAAATTTGTGGTGATACAGAATGGCCCCGACATTCCCGTATTAGTTTTCTATTTCCTTTGGTCTCGGCTAGCAATTCGGACTTGTCACATTCTCTTGCCAGCTGCCATTTATCACCGCTCAAAGAATATTTTTTTGGCATTTTATTAATTTTTCGGTTTCCTACTAATAGAACGGAAATATTATTTTAAGAATATTAATGAGCAGTAAAACCTCGTCCTAAATGGCAATTTCCTTTTTTTACTTTTTTTACTTGTCTCCGCTGTATTACATAAATTTCTCTTTACTGCTTAAACGGTAGCGAGAAATAAAGTAGTGGTACTAAAACTGCTCGTACTTTCTCGCCCGCACTTCCATGAAAAATTACGCGAAAAGAAACCCCGTGAAGATGGCCAGAAAAAAACTCAAAATTCAGAATTTTTTCATGTATACGTTTGTCCACCGTTTGACCACGTTTGGCCACCCTTTAGAATATTTTTACCAGCCTCCGTTCACAAATTAGAACAAAAACAAATTTTTCTGGCCAACTTCACGATTTGACGAAATTACAAGATTTTGCCCAAAATATTAAAAATATCAAAATTTGAAGTACGCTTTTGTTTGTCCATCGTTTGACCACCTTTAATCACTAACTACATTATTTTTACCACGTTTCCTCCAGCAGATATTCGCGAAAAACGTATTCCACTGCACACAGAAACCGTGAAGATGGCCAGAAAAAGTTTTAAAATGCAAATTTTTTTGGTCGATTCGGTTGTCCATCGTTTGACCACGTTTGACCACCCTTTAGAAATTTTTTACCAGGCCGGGTTCAAAAGTTATAGACAAAAAACGTTTTTTTTTCCGCCATTTCTCAAAATCGACAAATTAACAACAAACAAATGAAACATTCGAAACTTGTAATTTGCATTCGTTTCTTTACCTCCTAATGACCTCTTATTCACCTTCGGACGTGCTTTATCACCAACGGAATACCCAAAATAAATTTTCAGTGATTGTCCATCACTTAAAATACGTAAACTGCGTGTATTTCAAGAAATACAGGCGAAAAACGATATTTACATATTTTTTGAAGTGCATGCAGATCCTGGTATTGTTCTTGCAAGCGACATTACAAGTAAGTGAATGTCACATTTTGTTTCATTATAAAATTGTGCAGTCTGTCGAAGATTCTCAGAGCTCTTTTCTGCTGATGACATGATAATGGCAATAAATACAAGTATTGGTTGAATTCTGATGTCCAAGTCTCTGTGACGTCATGGGATTTGCTGGTGTTAGCCTCTGAGGGAAGGAGAGTGGATACCGAAACTAGGTGCGTTTCCCACAGACCATGGAGGTCTCAAAGTCATCTGTCAAACAAATCCAACGTCTCTTCCCGCCCTCATCCGCATCGTGGCATGAGGCCCCTCAGATAGGACCGGAGAGTGGATCTAATCCTCACATAAATAATTAAAAACATTACCAGTTTCTTTACTTGCTTTCCTATTGTCAATTCTTTCTAATTTAAAATAATACTCGGAGGAATTACTGAAAATATTTTAGCTCTTACTGTTGAGATGCATTTTTAGTATTTAATGAAATTTCGCCGTTAAATTTAATATGCTACAAGGACTGATTTTATATGAAATATGGAAAATATATGAACTTTTAATCAAATACTATGTGCAAGAACCTGCCCCCTATAGAAGTGCGGAAACCCTCACTTGCCATCGTCTTGCAGGCCGTATTCATTAATGTTGTGCCGCTATCAGCGTGTCAGTCGGCAGAGTGTTCATTTACTTGAAGGGCACTGCAGGTCACCGAGGCATAGGACTCCCGAGCTCTCTCCCAGTCTCGGCGATCGGCGGTGCGGCCGTGGGCGGGGTAGGAAGGGCACTGCCGCGCTTCTCGGAAGGGCTGCTGAGAGGTGTCGATGGAAGGGGCGTGGGCCTGCGAGCAAGACGATCGGCGGACCTAGCCCCCCCCCCTTCCTTCTTATTTGAGGTATTTCCGCTGTAATCCGTACGAAACAAACGTTTTTAGTATTTCATGTTAAACCATGTATCCAGCATCGTGAGTACTGCGAGTCAAAATTTACCACAAGAGCCAGAACATATTTTAAGATTAATTAAATTATCGATAGAGGGTAGAGGAAAAGGTACAGATAATCACTGCTGTTTAAGTAGTTCTGTTCTGAAGCAAAATAAAGCACAGAAATGTAGTCTGGTGTACAACTCCTCTCAATGGCCCTCTCCCGACTTTCGTTACTTGTCCTTCAACAAATATTAATAAAGAAACTAGTAAATAAAGAAATAACGTTTCTTACCCACAAAAAGGAAATTCACTTTCGTTTCGTTTCAGTAAACAAACGAAACGAAACTGTCTTAGACGATCTGTTCTTTCTGTAACGAAACTAAATTCGCGCAGACTTTTGTTTTGTTACTTGCAACGAAACTAAACTCATGAGAATAGTATATTCTTCAATGAGCGTAGAATGATAGCTATTATTCACGAATAGATGTTTACGACACGAGCGACGTAGGAGCGAGTGTCGGAATTTCTACGAGTGAATAATAGCCATTCTACGCGAGTAGAAGACTATACTTTCTCTACGACCTGGAAATATTCAGAATAGATTTTGAACAGATTTTTATGTTTTATTTTAAACTTATGAATACATTAACGAAATACATAAACCATGTCCGTCTGCGATTGCTCTAACAACGTACATCGCAGAAGGCCATGCATAAACAATTAAACGAACATAACATTTTCAACGAAGCTTTAATGGAATCTAAGAATTACCTACATCAAACAATTGTAATATAACAGGAGAAATACAGCCATAATATAATACTAAGCCTGAATTTATTTGCTAACAAAATTGATGGTAAAATTACTGCAGTTAAAAATATTTATCACTCATTGCGTAGACTCTTCAGCAAAATTGACGTCAGTAGTAGTATGCGAAGTTGTTGGTAGGAATTTTGCATGCTTTATTACGCTCTACAGATTCCAATATTTTGTTTGCAGTATTCGTTTTATTTGCCATAGAATCATCTATGTAGCCTTCAGCTCCCGACGTACTTTTCCAGCCGCCGTGTCGTTTCAGAGACGCGATATCTCCACCTGCATCAACTAACAAGGTGGCAGAAGATCTACGGAAACTATGACCAGTGTATAAATTTGCATTCGGTAACTTTAAGTACGTAGCTATTTGTTTCCCCATAAGTCCAAATTTATTGATACCAATTTTCTGCACCGTGCACTTCCCGTGTTGATAGTTCAAAGAAAGTGAAGGTGTTTGCACATTAGCCGGGCGAAGGTCAGCACATTTTTTACATATTTTATAAAAGTTACCAGTAACAGTAAATTTTCTCATTGTTTTGGTTTTTGAATTGGGTATTGTTACTAAATAGGCTGTTTGAA
>JAHLJT010009667.1:0-13647 GCA_031308135.1 Acheta domesticus
GTTGCTGATAAAAACAGCACATTTAGAAAATTAAAAACCTTCCTTAATTGGTGAAAACATTGTTTGAAAGAAGAAATTCTGTAACATCCTGCCCTCTGTTCAATGGTCTTTGAAAATAATTTTTGAGACACTATAACATGATATTAATTGTTCAAAAAAAAAGAAATGTATTCAGTAAAATATGAGAATAGTGAGTGTGCTTTTGACCTAAAAGAAGGTTGCTGATTGTTTAAAAAGAAGGACATTTACAAAATTAAAAACCTCTGTAAATTGATGGAAACATCGTTTGATATATATTATATAACAATAAAATAATTATGCAAATGAACTGAAATGTTTGCCATTTTATTCTTTTCAGAATGTAGAATTACCATTACCCTCTTGCCCTAATTTAAATTTCTTTGATACAAGAATTTCATATTTTTCCTCAGTAGCATCACCCTAAGGTATCTTAAAAACAATCAATTCAGATTCTTGATAAGAGAACATGGGAAGCAAAATACCTTTGTATTTGTTATGTTAAATATGGTGACCGTTTAATAGAGGTATTTCTTTTTGAGTTTTGTTCTTTTGATAAAAGAACTTATTAAAAAAATTTGGCCAAGATTTTTTTGGCAAAATTTAATGCCAAATAAAGGGTTTTGTATCCATGTTTTGTTTTCTTGATAATAGAATATGGGAAGAAAAAGCTGAGCATTAGTTATGTAAAATGACCGTTTAATAGAGGTCTTTCTTTTCCTGTTCTGTTCACTTGATAAAATAACTAATTAAGGAAACGAAACTCACAATTCGTTAGCTTAAATTTAATAATTGCAGAATAAAGGTTTTTGTTCACGTGTAAAATTTTCTTGATAGAACATGGAAACAAAAACGCTCAGCAATAGTTATGTATATTCCATAACCGTTAAATAGAGGCTGAGCTTTTCCTGTTTTGTTCCCTTGATATAATAACTTATTAACAAAACCAAGTTAAGAATTACTTACCCTTAATTTAATAAACGCTGAATAAAGGACTTTCTTCGTGTGTTTCTCATCTAGATAGGAGAATATGGGAAGCAAAGACCTCACTATTAATAAGATTTAAATATCATGACTGTTTAATAGAGGTAATTCTTTGCCTGTAATTTCTTTTTATAAGAAAATTTGTAAACAAAGGAAAGCTTTTTTTCGTTATACGAAATATAATGAACAATTAATAGAGGTCTTTGTTCATGTGTTCTTTTCTCTTGTTAATAAAACTCATGAACAAAAACAGGCTTGTAATTTGTTAAATTAAATTTTTGGGACAGCTGAATTAAGGGTTTTTTTTTTTTTATTATTATTATTATTATTTTTTTTTGTTTTCCCGATAGGACAACTTGCAAATATAGAAGTTCAGCATTTAAAAGAGATATATATTTTTGTCTGTTGTTCCCTTGATAAAATAACCTACTAGAAAAACTGATTTTAATGTCCGGTGAATTAAGGTTTTGGTTTGTATGTTTTAATTTCTTGATAAAGGAAAACATGGGAAGCAAAATATCTCAGTACAAGTTATGTTAAATATCATCACCGATTAATGCAAGTTTTTCTTTTAACGTGTTGTCCTTTTTATATAATGACTTAATAAGTCAAGTAAGCAGAAATTTTTTTAGCTATTCTAATTTATTTAGAAATGAATAAAGGTTTTTGTTCATGTTTTGATTTCTTGATAATAGAGGCAAAAAACCTTTGTAACAGTTATGTTAAATTTGGTGGCCTTTTAATAGAGGTTTTTCTTTTCGTGTTTTGTTCTTTTAATAAAAGAATGTATTATTAAAAATTTAGCCGAGAATTTATCAGTTGAAATTTATTGACAGCTGAATAAAGGTTTTTGTTTATAAGTTTTGTTTTCTTGATAAAAGAAACTTAGAAGCAAAATACCCTAGTATTAGTTGTGTTTAATATGGTGACCGCTTAAGAAAAGTTTTTTCATTCGTGTTTTGTTCCTTCGATAAAAAACTTATTTTGAAAATTTAACCGAGAAATTATTAGCTGAAAATTAATGAACGCTGAATAAAGGATTTTTTCGTTAGTTTTGTTTTCTTGATAACAGACATTAGTAGGAAAAAAACATTGTATTAGTTATTTTAAATATTGTGGCCGCTTAATAGAGGTTTTTCTTTTCTTGTTTTTTTTTCTTTTCATAAAAGAACTTATTATGAAAATTTATCGAAAAAATTGTAAGCTGATATCAGTGGCCGCTGAATAAAGGTTTTTGATCATACGTTTTTTTTTCTAGATATGAGACTTTGGAAGCCAAATAAATTTGTACCAGTAATGTTAAATATAGTGACCACTTAATAGAGGTTTTCCCTTTCGTGTTGTGTTCCTCTGACAAAAGAACTTATTATGAAAATTGATTGGACAAATCATTAGCTGAAATTGAATGACCGTTGAGTAAAAGTTTATGTTCATAAATTTTGTTTTGTTCATTAGAGAACATTAGAGCATAAGACAGTTGTATTAGATATGTCAAATAGAGGTTTTCCTCTTCGTGTTCTATTCCTTTCAGAAAAGAACAGAAAAATTATTTTATTAGTTATGTTAAATATGATGACAGCTTAAGGCGTTTTACATGTCGTGTTATTTCCTTTGATAAAAGAACTTGTTATTAAAATTTATCAAAAAAATTGTTAGCTGCAATTCATGGCCGCTGAATAAAGCTTTTTGTTCATACGCGAGATTAGCGGGATTTTCTCCTCAACCAGGTATCTCGGGGCACCGCTCCAGCCAGGACAAGCTATAAGCTCCCGACCGGTCTCCCGGTATGTGTGGTAGTGTAGTGCACATTAGTGTAAGAGAGGAGAGGATAGGAGAAGGAAGAGGAAGGAAAGCACGGTCCGTGGCCCGTTTGTTATGGTACTGCTCCAGCATTCGCCTGGTGTTGATCAGAGAAACCACAGAAAACTACCAATCAGAGCAGCCGGCCAGTAGAATTCTCTTCCTAGACAGCGACTGAATTCGACCTAGCTGCTAGTGTCGAAAATCCTGCCGCTGTCGGGACTCGAACCTAGGACCCCCCGGTCAGAGGGACTGCAGTGACATCAGGTTGATGCACTGAGCCATCTCTGCCGGTTTAGTTTTTAGAACAACTTGCGTACCCATGCAAGAAGCTGGGTACTACACCCTACCCTCGTCCTTGTTTTTCCATTTCCATATTAAGCCTGTAATAAATATTTTTCAAGGCCCTCTTATTCTCTGTCACTTGTTCTATGTCACCTTGTAATTGATAACGATACACCCTTGTCAATACAAACTATTCTTATATAACTTTATTGTCAAGCAAAGCAAGCAAAGATGTGTTTTTTAAACAAATCCTTCATGTGTTTAAAGTCAAAGTGCAATTCGTCACATCTCCGTGAAATTCTCTTTCTTTAGAGACCTTATTTATAAAGTTTGGTTGCGAGTGAGAGGCGCAAAGGGAAGGTATACTACTGAAATAATATAGGAGATGATGATTGTCGTACAAACATGTGAACTCAATGACCTGCAAACAAACACAGCAGCATTGCCTTCACACGTCTGATACAACCAATATTTTTCAAAAATTGGGATTAAAGATAAAGAATGACATTACTAATACTTTCCACATTTATTATATTCTCAGTGCCCAAGAACACTTGACACACTGAACATTCCTGCAGTGCAGAGGTTGATCCAGACAGACCATGTGCATCTGAGCATCTTCATGTGGGAAACCTCTCATTATCAGCAATAAAAACGTTTTGTAAAATATGTAAAATGATAGGAATTGCCATCAATACACTCTTATTTTGCCACATATAGAGAAATGTGTTGAACATGAAATATAGTACAAATTATGTAACCAAAAACATGGATATTTTTTGGATTTGGATGTGTTAGAATTGCCACGATTAACTAAGATTACAATTTTGAGAGCTGAATATATGAGACAAAAATTGTTATCACATAAACATTTTTTTAAAGTTTAAATATTTCTAAAACAAATTTTACATTTGGCAGTTGCATTGATACTATACCCTTAACTGTACAATACATATTCATAAATTTGACTGTATCATGGTAAACTGCATTTGTCCAGCAATCAGTCGAGTCAGTGAATTTAAGTACATAAGGACATTGATTGATTGGATTTTAAATGGAAATGCCACATTTTTTATCTTGTAAACAAACAGCCATATTTAACTTATGTATTATATGAATTACAACACCTTTTTAGAACCAAACAGTTGCTGATAATATATTATGGGATTCGGATGAAGAATTTTTAGGTTTTACCGCCGATGAAGAAGGTGACGCGCTAAGACAACTCGGCAACACCGTTGCGCGGCAAGCGAGAGACAGTCGAACTGAGATGGCGAGTGAGGAAAGACGTGTTTTGAGTGCTCTGTAGAATTAAAGCAATGTAACGGCTATGTACTAGTTTAGGTTCTAATAATAATGTAATTTTATATTCAAAGTGAAGTGACTCGTGTTTCATTGAATACCGCCTCCCACAATTTGGGGGCTCGGCCGCGATTGAGTTTGTGAGGTGTGATGAAGCTACATTTGATATGCCATTTTCGATGATGCTAATGACGAACTTTTCCATCTGCTTTTGTTCATGATCCAGACGACGTGTTATTTTGTGGTATCTGTGAGTGACGACGACGACGATTCATCAGAGAAACAAAATAAGTTTTTCCAACGGCGAATGGACTTAGCAGAACAATACTATTGTGTGGTTATATCGTGATTTGTGTTTTGTGAGGAAGAAGGGGAAGCGGTATTGCAGCAATTGAACACGATTCAAAAGTTTGTTTCGAGGCTTCAAATAGAACATTATTATAACGTTAGAAAATATCCAAAAATGACGAATCTGGGCGCAATTCAGAGAATAAATGCGAACTTAACCTCTGCACCTGTAAAAGCCATCAAAGCTCTCCACAACCTCATTTTTGAAACCGTCCCATCGGACAGAAAGAATCGGAAGCGCTTGAAAGAATTTTCGGGATTCACTTTTGATGAAGAATCGGAAGAGTATGATTCGAAAATTAAATTCATTCGAGATACATTTTCGGAAGCAGATCTCGGTGCTATTTGTAACATATTATGCATTGATAGTGGGGCAAAAGACGAAATGATTTCTGAAATATGTTATCATTTGACAAATGTAACCGAATTAGCAACAAAAATTGATGACGATAACGAGAAAGAAGACGACGAAGATGAAGAACCCGATGATGGTCACAGTTCAAGTGATAAAACAGCACGAACATTAAGAGAAGTAACCGCTGAATTCGAAAAGAGGTTAAGAATTTTGGAAAAGAACAAAGATGAAGGTTCCAATTCGGGCAGCGAGAGCGAGTTGCAGTCAGTGGCTTCTCGTTATCAACAAAGTTTCGCGTTGACATTTCGAGACATAGAGGGCGCCGTGAGACCGTTTAAGGGCAACGATGGATACCCGATAAAAAAATGGATTTCAGATGTTGAAGAGACAGCAGTGTTAATGAATCTAAACCAACTGCAGACGTTCGTATTTGCGAAGAAGTCTCTTGAAGGTTTGGCAAAGCTTTTTATTCAGAGTGAGAAAGGTTTGACGTCATGGCCTGCGTTGAAGAAAGCATTGAGGGATGAATTTGATGTGAAAGCAAGCACTGCGGAAATCCATAAACTACTAAATGGACGAAGAAAAAAGAGAGAGGAAACCTTACTCGAATACTTTCTGGTGATGAAAGAGATTGCCAGCCGAGGCGATGTGGATGATGACTCCTTGTTTCAGTATGTGATTGATGGTATCGAAGATGATTCCGGAACGAAGCTTTTACTGTACGGAGCGAACACCATGAAAGAGTTCAAGGAAAAGATGAGGCACTACGAGACCGCATTAAAATCATTGCCGAAGAAGACGAACAAACAGTACAACAATAGCTCCAAAAATATCAGCGAGAAGGAGGTGAAGCACTCTAACACTTCGAAGGCCAGAGACTCAGAAGGTGTTCCTGGATTACGGTGTTTTAATTGTGGTGGTTATGGTCATAAGTCAAGTGAATGCAAGCACAAGGACAAGGGGAAGAAATGCTTTAATTGTCAGGAGTTCGGTCACGTCTCAGGGGAATGTACAAAAGAGAAGAAACGAAACGAAAAGCAAACTATGGCCGCCAGCAGTGATACGAAGTGGAGTAATAATAAGTTTAAAAACGTTCTGTTGTGTAACCATGAAGTTGAAGCACTTATCGACTGCGGCAGTCAACTCAACTTGTTGCGACGAGAAACCTACGACTCCATGAAAGCTCCAGTGCTACAAAGAACAGATGTCATCTTAACAGGATTTGGGAAGAATTACGTCTCTCCACAAGGTTATTTCACAACTTCTGTTGAAATCGACGGTATCGCTTTTGAGACAGATGTTTACGTTGTTTCGGGAGACACTATGAAACTGAATATGGTGGTTGGTAACGATCTTCTGGACCAAGCCGAGGTTTTGATAAACAGGAACGGAGTTACCATCACAAAACCGAAACTCGAGGCCCATCTCATGCACATTAGTATAACAGATAAGCCAGAACTAAACATTGAGAGCATCGTGAACGAAGAAAATAGAGGACGCATTCAAGAGTTGGTAGCCCATTACGCTCCAAAGAAGACGAAGAAAACCGATGTCCAAATGAAGATTTGTGTGAAAGAGGAGCAGCCGACATACAGCACACCGAGGCGATTATCACCATCAGAGAAGGAGGGCGTTGAAAATCAGATTCAGGCATGGCTTGAGGAAGGAATAATTGAACCAAGTTCGTCTGAGTATTCCAGTCAGGTAATAGTCGTCAGGAAGAAAAACGGCTCTCATCGAGTTTGTATCGACTACCGAAGGCTGAACAAAATTATTGTGAAAGATCGTTACCCGTTGCCGTTAATAGAAGACCTCTTGGACAAGTTGCAGAACGCCTCTGTATTTTGCACATTAGATCTGAGAAATGGATTCTTTCACGTGGATGTCGAGAAAGAAAGTCAAAAGTATACCGCTTTTGTTACGCATTCAGGCCAGTTTCAATTTAGAAAGGTCCCTTTTGGTCTGTGCAACTCGCCTGCAGTGTTCCAACGTTTCATCAATTCCGTGTTCTGGACGTTGACTCGGGAGAATATTTTGTTCATTTACATGGATGATATCATTATACCAGCGGTGGACGACAACGAGGCATTAGAGCGACTAGACTGCGTGTTGAAAGTAGCTGCAGATTACGGGTTAGAGATCAACTTTGAGAAAAGTCAATTTTTGAAGAGAAGTGTGCAATTTTTGGGTTATACAATTCAACGTGGACAAATTCAACCCTCTTCGGAGAAGACGAAAGCGGTACAAGAATTTCCACAACCAAAGACGATCGCAGCAGTACAAAGTTTCCTGGGATTAACGGGATACTTTAGAAAGTTCATTCCGAACTATTCCGTGATCGCAAAACCATCGAGTGATATGATGAGAAATGACCAAGAATTTAGATTTGAAGAAAAGGAAAGAAGTGCTTTTGAGGCACTTAAAAGCATGCTTGCATCAGATCCTGTTCTGAAGATTTACAATCACAAATACGAGACGGGACTCCATGTGAACTGTACATCTATACTGTTCGGTTTCTCCGACTGTATCGTCGCGAGACTCAAGAGGGCCATTAAGCGCATCCGGTTTGGGCTAAGTTTGAAGCTCAAGGCGAAGAATCTCGGACTCTATGGAATTATCAAAGTTGAAGTTAATGACACCAATGAGGTGTGTCGGAAAGGTGGTCACGAGGGCCCCAAGATCGCCACTACCTGCGCCGAATACATGCAGCCGTGGCCAGACGGTTATTCGTCATCCGAGCCGGATGACTGTCAGGACGGCCGAATATGGGATTCGGATGAAGAATTTTTAGGTTTTACCGCCGATGAAGAAGGTGACGCGCTAAGACAACTCGGCAACACCGTTGCGCGGCAAGCGAGAGACAGTCGAACTGAGATGGCGAGTGAGGAAAGACGTGTTTTGAGTGCTCTGTAGAATTAAAGCAATGTAACGGCTATGTACTAGTTTAGGTTCTAATAATAATGTAATTTTATATTCAAAGTGAAGTGACTCGTGTTTCATTGAATACCGCCTCCCACAATATTATGCTTTATTCTGGTCTGTAGACTCCTACAGAATTGTCAGGTGCACATATGATGCACAATTGCACATATGATGCAACTTTGTATCATACCCAAAATCTTTAACTACCTCAGACCCAAAATTCCTTAAAGTTAATAATGATAAGATAAGTGAAGGTTGAGTATAATCAACAAATTTTAATGATCATAATTTATTAGATTTTCAAAAATAGTTATTCTTAAATAGTTTACACACATTCATTAATTATTACACAGTATCTTGTCTTGTCTTCAGATCACCAACACATGACTTTTTCAACACTTCCACCTTCATCCACACAACCTGTGAATAAAGAAAGAACACCCATCAATTCACTGAAATACAAATTCAGATTGATTCATTTTCCTAACTTATACAATTTTACTACAAATAATTCAACTACATGATTGCAAACATTGTGGAAATATTTCCATCAAGGATAAATCAGATCAGACAATCACATGGAGCCACAATAACAAAGTGTTAAATAACTAAAAGCCTACTCTATCTTCATACAGTTACGGTTAAATGAACTTGGAAAGAAATAATACAATACAATGAAAACTATACCTTGCAACCAACAGCAGAGAATGCCATTGCCACTATTGCAGCTTCTCCCTAATGTCCTTAAACTCTAATTACAGTACTTGTAATTATTCATATACTGTAAAATACATGTACTTGCATTACAATGTTCCCACCCTCAATGGAACCAATATGCACAATTAACTGCTAGTATTGCACCAGAATGGCACAGACTTTCCTGTATTAGTTTATATTTCCTTTGGCCTCAGCTAGCAATGTGGACTTGCCACCTACCATCTTTTGCTGCCCTAAGTACAATTTTAATTTTCTTGATTTTTAAGTTTCTTAATTGTAGAAATGAAAAATTATTTTAAGAATTTTCAAGAACAGTAAAACCTTGTCCTACATGGTGATTGTCTTTGAAAAATTTGGAGCTCTATTTAAGACAATGGTATTTTCTTAAATAGGGCTCCAAATAGGCCGTAAATGTGAATTTTGAAGTTCTTTTTCACAGAAAATTTATGAGTTTCAAAAAACTTCATTCAAAGTCATTTGAAGCACATTACCTCACATACACTATTGTGTTTACAAATTGCTGGAAATGTGAATATTAATGTGGCCAGAGATCGATGTTTTTCCCCTCAAAAATTACACAAATATAATTTTTTTTTTTAATCTCTCACTCCATTAATATGCACATTTCCTGTAATTTGCAACCACTATTGCATTTGTGAGAAAAAGTGCTTCAAATAACTTCAAATGAAATTTTTTGAAAACTCAAAAGTTTTCTGTGAAAGCTTCAAATTTTGAATTTACAGTAGCATTTAAATGCCATTTTCTTAAAAATGGCTCCAAATTTTTCAAAGAAAATTGCCATTTAGGATGAGGTTTTACTGTTCTTTAATATTTTTAAAATAATATTTCCGTTCTTTTATTAAGAAACTGAAAAATTACGAAAATGTTTAAAAAAAGTACTTTGGGTGGCAATAGATGGCAACAAGAGTATGAGGCAAATCCGAATAACTAGACGAGGCCCAAGGAAATAGAAAACTAATATGGGAAAGTCTGTGCCATTCTGTAACACCATTAGTTTAAAAAGTGACACAAATGTAATGCTTTTGAAATATCTCTCACACCGTTAATATGTAGATTTCCAGCAATTTGTATACATTTTTCCATTTGTGAATGGAAGTGCTTCAAAAGAGAAAATAAAGCTTTTTGAAAATTGAAACCGAAAAACATTTTGAACTTTCACACTTTTTGAAAAATCAGTTTTAAACGAATATGAGAGCCATGTCATTCTCTTAAACCTCCTTCACACTATCCTACAACACTGTCATTTTTAAACAGTTTGTAAAATGTCCCAGAGGGTTCGTGTAATGTACCCCTCACAGCCACATCGATTGAGGAATATCAATTTCGGAGAAATTCGGCTGAACGGTTTAGCTGTGAGCATTGTTCCACGGACGGACAGAGGGACAGAGACAGAGACGGGCAGTTTTGCCGTCATTCGATTTTTCCGAGCCATTTAACATTGATTCTGGCTACACCACCTGTTAGAGGTTGTTTTTTTTCCTTCTAAATTTAGCAACTGGATTTATCCACTTCGTTACCAGACATCTGTAATAAGAGTTTTTCTGCCGAAAATTCGCAGTCCCTCGCGGATT
Source organism: Acheta domesticus (assembly GCA_031308135.1). Lineage (NCBI taxonomy): Eukaryota > Metazoa > Arthropoda > Insecta > Orthoptera > Gryllidae > Acheta > Acheta domesticus. The sequence continues at coordinate 10,324 of JAHLJT010009667.1, forward strand.
ACATAACTTTCTCTTTACTGTGTAAGCGGTAACGAGAAAGAAAAAAGAAAAAGAAAAAAGAGAGAAAGAAAAAAAAACGCAGGATCGTTCTGACTGGTGGCAATGCAAGCCTGCACACAGCGGCCCAAACAATTCTGTTTCTGAACAAGCAAAACATCGAACTGATTGGTCATCCACCATACAGTCACGATTGTGATTGGCACTTCTTTTTGTTCCTATACGTGAATAATAACTCCTTAGTCAACATTTTTCAACGCCACAAGAAGCTGTCGATGCGTTGAAAGTGCGTGTTCTGGGGAAACCTCAATCGGAATGGAAAAACTGACAGAAAAGGGGTTCAAACCACGGTGTAAGATCTATACGTGTGTTCACTCCCTTTATGAGACTATACTGTGATTTTCATAACTTTTGCCCCTGACAGGAATCAGCTGTTTCGCTGCCATCCAACGGGAGCTTATATTTCGCTATAGTGACGTCCACTATGGTGACGTTCAAGCTCCCGATTGGATGAAATCGTCAACAGCTGTTCCTGTCAGGTGCAGAGTTAAGAAAATTAAGCAGTATAGTTCTCGCATTCAAGCGCTGCGATCTTTGGGTCTCATTTGGGCAAGGTCGTGGTTGGTCCATGGTGGAATTGTAAAGTCTAGAGCGAACAGTTACGAAAATTGGTAGGAAATGTTTTGTAAAATTGTGTAATAGCCACGGTTTAATAAGTATATTTTACCCAAACCGACTGTACGAACAAGCGAGGAACTAGCCTTAAACTGGCTTCAGAAAATAGGCCCCAAAGCACCACACAAAGGCGGCTAGTTGGCACACCTGTATATCTTACACCATGGTTCAAACCACGAAGTCTTCGGGTTTGAACCACGAAGACTTCGTGGTTCAAACGTATGCAAAAATGCATTGATAATCGAGGAGAATATTTGAAAAACAACAAAATCATTTTGAAATATATATCTTATCTTGAAATATATATAGATATATAAAATATATAGTATATATTATAATATATATATAAAAATATTATATATAAATATATAATATATATATATATATATATATAAAATATATATAAAATATATATATATTATATATTATATAATTTATATATATAATTATATTATACATATATAATATAATTATATATAATTTGTTATTACGGATACATATCGACCAACCTTCGCACAATTGCGATAATTAATCTTAGAATTTCTTACCTTACTTTCAAAACAATTGACACCAAAAGCGTTCTAAGAGCAATTTAGCATTGTAGAGCTAATCAGTTTCTTTCACAATTATCTTCTCTTGACCACTTTCTTACAGTGATTCTGCAGGATCATGGGGGTTCTTCAGAATTTCTGTAGTGGGTTTACCCATGTACTTTGTCGGAACAGAGAGAGAATAAGGCTCTATGGCAGGCGTGGTCTCCGCTTCGTTAAAAATTCCACTATGATGAGATACAGGCGTCTGCTCCAGCAACTTCAGAAAATCATCTCCACAACCAAAAGAAAACAGGAGCAACGTCTGGGTGTCCATTTCACCTGAAAGTTCTCTAGGAACTGGTTATCGAGAAACACAGCAGCTCTTGGTCGGAAGTTGTGGTTGGTGATAAAGGCAGACGTCGCAACTTGGCTTGTCAGTCACGACTCCACTCGCTGGAAACGGAGATTACCCTAATATGTGTGATAATTTTCGTGAATTTTTTACTAATTATTAGTACACAACTCGCACACTTTTTTCTTATTAATTTCACTATTACTACAAAATTTCACTTTTACTATTTAATACTAATTTTATACTTTTTGTTTTTACTTTTGTAATTATTGTACTATCCATGTAGTTTTGATTTCTTTTACCATTACTAGAGTATTGCATTTTGTTACTTTCGCTACAACTAGTATGTAATAATTCCATTTCATTCTTTCCTGGTATTAATTTTGTGGTATTTTAACGTATTAGATAATTATGAAAGACATATACGTCTTGTCCGTCCATCCATCTGTCCGTCTGCCCGTCCATTCGTGCGTCCGTCCGAACGTTCGTTTTCTGTCCGTCCGTCTGTCCGTCGTCAGTCCGTCCATCAGTTCGTCTATACGCCCGTCCGTCCTGTCCGTGCCGTTCGTGTGTCCGTTCGTCTGTCCATCCGCCTGTCCGTCTGTCCGTCCGTCTGTCAGTCCGTCTGTCCGCCTGTACGTCCATCCGCCTGTCCGTCCGTCCGCCAGTCGGTTCCCGCCAGTCCATCCGTCTGTCCGTCCATCCGTCCGTCTGTCCGTCCGTTGTCCGTGCGTCCGTTCGTCTGTCCGTCCGTTCGTCTGTCCTGTCCGTCCGTTCGTCTATCCGTCCGTCCCCTTCGACAGCCCGTCCGTTCGTCTGTCCGCCCGTTCATATGTCCCTCCGTCCGTCGTCATTCAGTCCGGTCGTCTGTCTGTACGTCCGTCCGTTCGATGTCCGCCCGTCCGTTCATCTGTCCGTCCGTCAGTTCGTCTACCCGTCCTTCCATTCGTCTGTCCGACGTCCCTTTTCTGCCCGTCCGTTCATCTCTCCGTCCGTTCGACTGTTCGTGTGTCCGTTCGTTCGTCTGTCCGTCAGTCGTCTGTTCGTCCGTCTGCCCGTCCGTATTTCCGACCGTCTGTCCGTCGGTCCATCTGTCCGTTCGTCCGCCTATCCCTCAGTCGCGCCTGCCCGTCCGTCTGTCTGTCCGTCCGTCTGTCTGTTCGACAGTCTGTCCGACCATCCGTTCGTCTGTCTGTCAGTTCGTCTGCCCGTCCGTTGTCTCTCCGTCCGTCTGTCCATCCGTCAGTCCATCTCTCTGTCCGTCCGCCTGTCCGTCCATCGTTCCAGCTGTTCGTCTGTCCGTCCGTCTGTTCGTCTGTTTGTCCGTCCGTTCGACTGTCTGTTCGTCTGTTCGTCCGTCCGTCCGTTCGTCTCTCTGTCCGTCCGTTCATCCGTCCATCCGTTCGTCTGTCCGTCCGTCAGTCGCTTCGATTGTCAGTCCGTCCGGTCGGCACTCCGTTCGTCTGTCCGTCGCTCGTCTGTCCGTCCGTCCGTTCGTCCGTCCGTCCGTTCGTCTGTCCGTCGTTCGTCTGTCCGTCCGTTCGTCCCTCCGTTCGTCCGTTCCTCTGTCCGTCCGTTGCCTGTCCGTCCGTTCGTCTCTCCTTCCGTCCGTTCATCCGTCTTTCCGTTCTTCTGTCTGTCCGTCCGTTCGTCAGTCCGTCGTTCGTCCGTCACTCCGTCCGTCTGTATGTCTGTCGGTCCGTCCGTCCGTCCGTTCGTCTCTCCGTCCATTTGTCTGTCCGTCCGCCCGTTCTTCTATCCGTCCGT
>JAHLJT010009669.1:0-11473 GCA_031308135.1 Acheta domesticus
GATCAAGCGACCACAAAAAGCCAAAGGGCCTTTGGCACGAGGCCTTTGCACGGGGGCTTTTTGTCGCCCGAGATCATTAGAACGAGTTAACGCCCGCCGTAAAAACATGATTTCAGTTTTTACCTAATTTGAATGATTCAGATTAACCAATTTATTAATTAACTAGCTGTTAACTCGACTCAGTTTGTCTTGTCACATTTACCTCCTGTTATTCTCTTTCATAATCCCCTCCATAAAAGAACATGTAGCACCATTCAGCTGTTTTGACATTTCCCTTGTAACCATGATCCTCTCGATCCAGGTATTAATCGATCAACTTTTCTTGAACGATGACCTTGCTTCCCCCTCTCCAGCACGATAAATTAGTTGACGGCCGAAGCTCGCACCGAGCACTGATGACATTCCAAACACATCTTCACTGACGCGAAATAGAAACTATTTTCTGTTGAAGACGTGATTTTCTCAAAACATCTAAAGAAATGACCGAAACAGGTGAAGATTCATTATAGAAGATACATCGAACTCCTGAGAAAGTTAACGCAAATTATTGAGAAAGTTGCAAAGACATGACTTGATTCTCCCGAGATTGGCATTGCTTCATAAAATCTAGTTGCTGAGTAATACGTTATGCAGTGTATATCGAACTCCGTATTGAAGGCAATAAACAAGCAATAAAGTATCGACAAAAAAAAATTACTTTTGACCGTCTTCTTTCGGCAAAGTAGAAAGGCTAATGGAGTGCAGTTCAATTTTAATGTGTATCTCTTGTTCCTCCCTAAAACTATAAGAAAAACAGCTGATTGGATGTTTCGCAACAATCGATGAATGGAAAGCATGAATTTGCTTTTTGACTTCATTAATGTTGTGCTGCTAAGAAAGTAGCACAACTGGGACTATATTCAGACTTTGACAGAAACAAGGATTTGTCGTCAGACTGAGCTTTTTACTCGCAATTTTCTACATCGAAATTTGAGGTGCTTTATAGCAATATTAATCAGTAAAGTATCAATTTATTCAAATCCATTCTTGCTTTAGAAGAACGCAATTTTCTCTCTGATTGGAATATTATCGGAGTACGTGGTCTCCCAAAGGGCACCAAGAGATATTATTTTTACCGCTTCCATTCATGCAATATCTCGCTTGAACTTTTGGCTACGATCAAAATGCAGTAAGAATATAGTGTAGTAAGAGTATAAACAGAGGGAGGGTGAAATCAACCAATGATGGGACCAGTTGATGTACAAGATATTTAAGATCCAAGTAAAATCAAATTTGAAGATGTTACACTACTTCTTTAGATAATACTCTCTGAAACTCATGCAGAATATCACATTTCAAAATGTTCAAAAGGAAGTAAAATTTAATGCCAAAAGACAATGTGTTTCGTCAATTTTAATGTAAAAGTCAGTGTTCGTTTCGTCATTCTAAAACGATTTAACAAGTTTCAGTCGAATCGGAAAATGGCCGAAAAATTGTGGCCGATTTGACATGGAATGACCCGAAAGCATTTAAATAATATTATTTTTTTAAATATAGGATAATTACAACTCAGGCATTAACATATTATATTTTATCTGACTTGAAAATGATTTCAGGAAGAAAATAATTTCCTTCCGATTCTGTTGAGTGGTAGTTTAAAAAATGCTGGGTAAAGGAAATAACCTTGAACAACAAACACGTGAGCAAGCCAAAGTTTCACTGCACTCGAATTAAGTAAACAAACTTGCGCTATCGCGTTTGCTTGTTTAATCTCTTCACATGTGAAGTTAAATGCTGATTTACTCAGTTGCTTAAATAGCTCCAGTAATCTGTGTTCAATATGTGACAAATATTTGTGATTTTTTTAATCATTCCAACCATTCCAGAGACTTCAGAAGAATTAATTTTTTCTATTCCTGAAAATAAATATAATATAACTCTAAAATAATTACTATTTTATTAATGAATTATTGCCTTAATTGTGTGTAAACATGATCACTATTTTTTGGATTCCTGGACCGCAACAGGATAATAAAGCATTTGTTTTTTATTTGTTCCTGATAGATCGGTTTGAATCACTTCGCTATAAACATTTCTATAGTTCAAGGGTTAATTTAATGAATATTCAGATGAAATACACCTATATTTCTTACATTTTGTAGATTACTTCTATCCACCTTACTACATTCCCTACACCTCATATAACTCAGCAAAATCCTATTCCGAAAATTTTCCTAAGATGACGCCTTCAAAATTTAGAACATGGGTTTGTGTGACGTCGCTATCGATACCCAGGAGATCGATGGTCGGTGGTCGAGGTATATTAAAAAGGGCGTCCTATGTTCGAGATGTCGATGAGGCAACGATGCCCGAATATGCACCTGGTTGGTGATCGGTATTATCATAAGTAAGATCAAGAGAAGTGCTGTGATAGCCGGTAAATTTACGACTCGGGTAGCGAGGAGTGAATTTACCGGCTATCACAGAACATCGAGTGATATTTAGTGTGACTATTTCATGAAATAAACACATTATATGATTTGAAAGGATAATTTAAATCACTGGATTACAAAAAACGAGAAATATTACTCAAAATTACAACCGAAAAATGAAAAACTTTCATTCAGCTCCGACTTATCATTGCCTCCTGAAATAACTTATAATCAAATAACATTTGAATAACAGTTTAATGCAGAAAAATATTTCAAATATGTTTTAATTTTATGGTAATAATACTTTCAAGAAACAATTGAGGCACTGAGAGCACAAGTGTACTAACCCACATTCTTTGTGAATGTGAGTTATTGACATGAACTGATAATATAATACGAAATTAATGTCGTATTATGACTAACACTATGACATGTATTATGATATTAACTAACACCATACTATTTTCGGAACAAGATAGCTTGAAATATTATAACATTTTTAATGTTCACTTGTCATGAAGTTCTGACGATTGCAGAGACAATACCAAATTGATTATTACATTGTATTGGTAATTCATACGAACTCTTTTTCTGTTAATGGTTATGAATTTAAATTACCCTCTTGTTTAACATAGAATCCGTCATGGCGTAGCTACGTACTCGAAGGTCCAGATGTAGAAGATTATTTATGTATGTATTACAATAGAATTTAGATTTAACCAATGTAGAAATCATTCTTCATTGTATGCCATTGACTTATTCATTCTTGGGACGCTGTTCTGAATACGAATTCGTAAAATTTTCGTCCGAAAATTTCATAAAGTAGAACGGCAACACTGCAAACCGAATATATGTTTTGTATTACAAACAAACCAAGTTATTCGTACATTTGTTTTGTAGTTTTTCCAATTTCACATTGGGTTGTTCACAAAAGAACATTTTCCGAATTCATGTGTCAGTACTATCCCCGGACGCGCGGCATGTGTCGGACGAGTAGCACCAGTGCGAGGCGTTCAGTTGTCGGTAGAAGCGGCGAAGACCAACCAAAACAATAACAATATTGCATTTTAATTATTTTATGCGAATGATCTTATTAATATATATATATATATATATATATATATATATATATATATATATATATAAACATAATGAATCTATTATATATTAAACAGCAGAGAAATAGTCACAGAACAACGAATAGATCGAAAAGATTGCAAAGAAACCGCTAATACTTGTGTTGCCAGCTCTCGGTGATTCAAGCGGTCGTAGCGATTAATTATTCCTTCGCACATCGATAAGCACACATGCTAATCTCCGAGATCGGAGAATCTCTGCTGTTCGGCGATTTCCCAACATGCCTGGCGAAACGCGCCATTTAAACGGGATTGTTTTGGCACCTTTAGTTGTGCCAACACGGCTCTAATAATGGTTATGCTTAATGGGAAAACTTTGAGATATTGCAGTTCATCTAAAACAAAAACAAACAAACATTTAGTTCCCATAAGCTTTGAAGAAAAACTTTTGACGGCGCTAATACGAAAGTTATCAAATGAAACTAAGTTCGTCACGTCAAACGAAAAATCAGAATATTTCAAATATTCGTCCCAATCCAATGATTTTTTTGTTTTACTCAAAAATCGCTTATTTTCACCGTGCGTTGCCAGTAAAATAGGATTTAAAAATTAATATAAATCCTTTCTAAGGGTTTTCCCATGTGTTCCTCGAACATCATCGCTCCTAGAGAAATATGATGCTGCTTATTTGTTTAAAAATAAAATGACATACCATGTATAAATAATTTTAATGAATGTTGAGAATTTTGGTGTGGAATCTGCCAATGTTTAACAAATAATTTTTAGTTAATATGGTAACTGTTTAAATGAACAGTAAATGAGTCCATTATAATTTACATATATTTAACTTATACCAACTTTCAATAAGCGAACTTCAAATGTTTATTATTATTTCTCTACACCACGACGTAAAGATGTTATGTGTCGGCTGAATATAAAATCTACTCCAGGTTGCAACCAGATCTAGGGACTGTCGGAGCCTCTACAATACTTTACGCAAAATGTGGGCATGTTCCAAATAACGAAATTTCTTGCTCTTCCCAGTCTTTTGGATTACCATGGGAGTTTGGACAAGTTCTTTCACAAATTTTGCAGAACAAATCCCTAGATCTCCGATAACTATCGAGACGACCTGTTCTTTTACGCCCCACATTCGGCTGATTTCGATTTCCAAACTCTTGTATTTAAGACGTTTACTACTATTATTATTATTATTATTATTATTATTATTATATTTAAGATATTTTCTTTTATGTGTTTCCAACCCATCAATGAAGGAATTCTATCGTGAAGTTGCTCGGAAGCTACCAACAGAGATACGCCAAACATCTACCTTCCCTCTGCGTCCCGTGTGTGCAAACGAGCCGAGCGCCGCCCAGACCGCCAAATGTTTAGCTCTTGACCTGTTGGTCGGGGCGCGCTGCGAGAGCGCTCTGGCGGACGGGCGACGCTGCCGAGCGCGGGATCCCATCAGCCGCGCGCACTCAGCGCCCGGCGCGGCGCGGCGGCCTCCCGCGGGGCGGCGCGCGCGGCACCACGCCGCTCCGGACGCGGCCCCGGGGGGCGGCGGCGGGGAGCCGGCACTGCCAGGTTAGGGGTTTTGCCCCCTACATGTACGAGGTTTTTTGGTGTTTTAGGGGGGGATTTATTTGGCGGCGAGGAGCGGGCCCCGGGGGCGGCGGCGGAGAGCCGGCACTGCCAGGTTAGGGGTTTTGCCCCCTAAATCTACGAGAGATTTTGGTGTTTTAGGGGGGGGATTTATTTGGCGGCGAGGAGCGGACCCCGGAGGGCGGCGGCGGGGAGCCGGCACTGCCAGATTAGTGGTTTTGCCCCCTAAATCTACGAGAGATTTTGGTGTTTTAGGGGGGGGATTTATTTGGCGCGAGGAGCGGGCCCCGGAGGGCGGCGGCGGAGAGCCGGCACTGCCAGGTTAGGGGTTTTGCCCCCTACATGTACGAGGTTTTTTGGTGTTTTAGGGGGGGATTTATTTGGCGGCGAGGAGCGGGCCCCGGGGGCGGCGCGGAGAGCCGGCACTGCCAGGTTAGGGGTTTTGCCCCCTAAATCTACGAGAGATTTTGGTGTTTTAGGGGGGGATTTATTTGGCGGCGAGGAGCGGGCCCCGGAGGCGGCGGCGGGGAGCCGGCACTGCCAGGTTAGGGGTTTTGCCCCCTACATGTACGAGGTTTTTTGGTGTTTTAGGGGGGGATTTATTTGGCGGCGAGGAGCGGGCCCCGGGGGCGGCGGCGGAGAGCCGGCACTGCCAGGTTAGGGGTTTTGCCCCCTAAATCTACGAGAGATTTTTGGTGTTTTAGGGGGGGATTTATTTGGCGGCGAGGAGCGGGCCCCGGAGGCGGCGGCGGGGAGCCGGCACTGCCAGGTTAGGGGTTTTGCCCCCTAAATCTACGAGAGATTTTTGGTGTTTTAGGGGGGGAGATTTATTTGGCGGCGAGGAGCGGGCCCCGGAGGCGGCGGCGGAGAGCCGGCACTGCCAGGTTAGGGGTTTTGCCCCCTAAATCTACGAGATTTTTGGTGTTTTAGGGGGGAGATTTATTTGGCGGCGAGGAGCGGGCCCCGGAGGCGGCGGCGGAGAGCCGGCACTGCCAGGTTAGGGGTTTTGCCCCCTACATGCTACGAGGATTTTTTGGTGTTTTAGGGGGGAGATTTATTTGGCGGCGAGGAGCGGGCCCCGGGGGCGGCGGCGGAGAGCCGGCACTGCCAGGTTAGGGGTTTTGCCCCCTAAATCTACGAGAGATTTTTGGTGTTTTAGGGGGGGAGATTTATTTGGCGGCGAGGAGCGGGCCCGGGGGCGGCGGCGGAGAGCCGGCACTGCCAGGTTAGGGGTTTTGCCCCCTAAATGTACGAGATTTTTTGGTGTTTTAGGGGGGGATTTATTTGGCGGCGAGGAGCGGGCCCCGGGGGCGGCGGCGGAGAGCCGGCACTGCCAGGTTAGGGGTTTTGCCCCCTACATCTACGAGGTTTTTTGGTGTTTTAGGGGGGGATTTATTTGGCGGCGAGGAGCGGGCCCCGGGGGCGGCGGCGGAGAGCCGGCACTGCCAGGTTAGGGGTTTTGCCCCCTAAATCTACGAGAGATTTTTGGTGTTTTAGGGGGGGATTTATTTGGCGGCGAGGAGCGGGCCCCGGAGGCGGCGGCGGGAGAGCCGGCACTGCCAGGTTAGGGGTTTTGCCCCCTACATGTACGAGGTTTTTTGGTGTTTTAGGGGGGGATTTATTTGGCGGCGAGGAGCGGGCCCCGGGGGCGGCGGCGGAGAGCCGGCACTTGCCAGGTTAGGGGTTTTGCCCCCTAAATCTACGAGAGATTTTTGGTGTTTTAGGGGGGGATTTATTTGGCGGCGAGGAGCGGGCCCCGGGGGCGGCGGCGGAGAGCCGGCACTGCCAGGTTAGGGGTTTTGCCCCCTACATGTACGAGGTTTTTTGGTGTTTTAGGGGGGGGATTTATTTGGCGGCGAGGAGCGGGCCCGGGGGCGGCGGCGGAGAGCCGGCACTGCCAGGTTAGGGGTTTTGCCCCCTAAATCTACGAGAGATTTTGGTGCTTTAGGGGGGGATTTATTTGGCGGCGAGGAGCGGGCCCCGGAGGCGGCGGCGGGAGCCGGCACTGCCAGGTTAGGGGTTTTGCCCCCTACATGTACGAGGTTTTTTGGTGTTTTAGGGGGGGATTTATTTGGCGGCGAGGAGCGGGCCCCGGGGGCGGCGGCGGAGAGCCGGCACTGCCAGGTTAGGGGTTTTGCCCCCTAAATCTACGAGAGATTTTGGTGTTTTAGGGGGGGATTTATTTGGCGGCGAGGAGCGGGGCCCCGGAGGCGGCGGCGGGGAGCCGGCACTGCCAGGTTAGGGGTTTTGCCCCCTACATGTACGAGGTTTTTTGGTGTTTTAGGGGGGGATTTATTTGGCGGCGAGGAGCGGGCCCCGGGGGCGGCGGCGGAGAGCCGGCACTGCCAGGTTAGGGGTTTTGCCCCCTAAATCTACGAGAGATTTTGGTGTTTTAGGGGGGGATTTATTTGGCGGCGAGGAGCGGGCCCCGGAGGCGGCGGCGGGGAGCCGGCACTGCCAGGTTAGTGGTTTTGCCCCCTAAATCTACGAGAGATTTTGGTGTTTTAGGGGGGGATTTATTTGGCGGCGAGGAGCGGGCCCCGGGGGCGGCGGCGGAGAGCCGGCACTGCCAGGTTAGGGGTTTTGCCCCCTAAATCTACGAGAGATTTTGGTGTTTTAGGGGGGGATTTATTTGGCGGCGAGGAGCGGGCCCCGGAGGCGGCGGCGGGGAGCCGGCACTGCCAGGTTAGGGGTTTTGCCCCCTAAATCTACGAGAGATTTTTGGTGTTTTAGGGGGGGATTTATTTGGCGGCGAGGAGCGGGCCCCGGGGGCGGCGGCGGGAGAGCCGGCATTGCCAGGTTAGGGGTTTTGCCCCCTAAATCTACGAGATTTTTTGGTGTTTTAGGGGGGGATTTATTTGGCGGCGAGGAGCGGGCCCCGGAGGCGGCGGCGGAGAGCCGGCACTGCCAGGTTAGGGGTTTTGCCCCCTAAATCTACGAGAGATTTTTGGTGTTTTAGGGGGGGATTTATTTGGCGGCGAGGAGCGGGCCCCGGGGGCGGCGGCGGGGAGCCGGCACTGCCAGGTTAGGGGTTTTGCCCCCTAAATCTACGAGATTTTTTGGTGTTTTAGGGGGGGATTTATTTGGCGGCGAGGAGCGGGCCCCGGGGGCGGCGGCGGAGAGCCGGCACTTGCCAGGTTAGGGGTTTTGCCCCCTAAATCTACGAGAGATTTTGGTGTTTTAGGGGGGGATTTATTTGGCGGCGAGGAGCGTGCCCCGGAGGCGGCGGCGGGGAGCCGGCACTTGCCAGGTTAGGGGTTTTGCCCCCTAAATCTACGAGAGATTTTTGGTGTTTTAGGGGGGGATTTATTTGGCGGCGAGGAGCGGGCCCCGGAGGCGGCGGCGGGAAGCCGGCACTGCCAGGTTAGGGGTTTTGCCCCCTAAATCTACGAGAGATTTTGGTGTTTTAGGGGGGGGATTTATTTGGCGGCGAGGAGCGGGCCCGGAGGCGGCGGCGGAGAGCCGGCACTTGCCAGGATTAGTGGTTTTGCCCCCTAAATCTACGAGAGATTTTTGGTGTTTTAGGGGGGGGATTTATTTGGCGGCGAGGAGGCGGGCCCCGGAGGCGGCGGCGGGAGAGCCGGCACTGCCAGGTTAGGGGTTTTGCCCCCTAAATCTACGAGATTTTTTGGTGTTTTAGGGGGGGATTTATTTGGCGGCGAGGAGCGGGCCCCGGGGGCGGCGGCGGAGAGCCGGCACTGCCAGGTTAGGGTTTTGCCCCCTACATCTACGAGATTTTTTGGTGTTTTAGGGGGGGATTTATTTGGCGGCGAGGAGCGGGCCCCGGGGGCGGCGGCGGAGAGCCGGCACTGCCGGTTAGGGGTTTTGCCCCCTACATGTACGAGGATTTTTTGGTGTTTTAGGGGGGGATTTATTTGGCGGCGAGGAGCGGGCCCCGGGGGCGGCGGCGGAGAGCCGGCACTGCCAGGTTAGGGGTTTTGCCCCCTAAATCTACGAGAGATTTTTGGTGTTTTAGGGGGGGATTTATTTGGCGGCGAGGAGCGGGCCCCGGAGGCGGCGGCGGGGAGCCGGCACTGCCAGGTTAGGGGTTTTGCCCCCTACATGTACGAGGTTTTTTGGTGTTTTAGGGGGGGATTTATTTGGCGGCGAGGAGCGGGCCCCGGGGGCGGCGGCGGAGAGCCGGCACTGCCAGGTTAGGGGTTTTGCCCCCTAAATCTACGAGAGATTTTGGTGTTTTAGGGGGGATTTATTTGGCGGCGAGGAGCGGGCCCCGGAGGCGGCGGCGGGAGCCGGCACTGCCAGGTTAGGGGTTTTGCCCCCTAAATCTACGAGAGATTTTGGTGTTTTAGGGGGGGGATTTATTTGGCGGCGAGGAGCGGGCCCCGGAGGCGGCGGCGGGGAGCCGGCACTGCCAGATTAGTGGTTTTGCCCCCTAAATCTACGAGAGATTTTTGGTGTTTTAGGGGGGGGATTTATTTGGCGGCGAGGAGCGGGCCCCGGAGGCGGCGGCGGAGAGCCAGCACTTGCCAGGTTAGGGGTTTTGCCCCCTACATGTACGAGGTTTTTTGGTGTTTTAGGGGGGGATTTATTTGGCGGCGAGGAGCGGGCCCCGGGGGCGGCGGCGGAGAGCCGGCACTGCCAGGTTAGGGGTTTTGCCCCCTAAATCTACGAGAGATTTTGGTGTTTTAGGGGGGGAATTATTTGGCGGCGAGGAGCGGGCCCCGGAGGCGGCGGCGGGGAGCCGGCACTGCCAGGTTAGGGGTTTTGCCCCCTACATGTACGAGGTTTTTTTTGGTGTTTTAGGGGGGGGATTTATTTGGCGGCGAGGAGCGGGCCCCGGGGGCGGCGGCGGAGAGCCTGCACTGCCAGGTTAGGGGTTTTGCCCCCTACATGTAACGAGGTTTTTTGGTGTTTTAGGGGGGGATTTATTTGGCGGCGAGGAGCGGGCCCCGAGGGGGCGGCGGCGGAGAGCCGGCACTGCCAGGTTAGGGGTTTTGCCCCCTAAATCTACGAGAGATTTTGGTGTTTTAGGGGGGATTTATTTGGCGGCGAGGAGCGGGCCCCGGAGGCGGCGGCGGGGAGCCGGCACTGCCAGGTTAGGGGGTTTTGCCCCCTACATGTACGAGGTTTTTTGGTGTTTTAGGGGGGGATTTATTTGGCGGCGAGGAGCGGGCCCCGGGGGCGGCCGGGCGGAGAGCCGGCACTGCCAGGTAGGGGTTTTGCCCCCTAAATCTACGAGAGATTTTTGGTGTTTTAGGGGGGGATTTATTTGGCGGCGAGGAGCGGGCCCCGGAGGCGGCGGCGGGGAAGCCGGCACTGCCAGGTTAGTGGTTTTGCCCCCTAAATCTACGAGAGATTTTGGTGTTTTAGGGGGGGGATTTATTTGGCGGCGAGGAGCGGGCCCCGGGGGCGGCGGCGGAGAGCCGGCACTGCCAGGTTAGGGGTTTTGCCCCCTACATGTACGAGGTTTTTTGGTGTTTTAGGGGGGGGATTTATTTGGCGGCGAGGAGCGGGCCCCGGGGGCGGCGGCGGAGAGCCGGCACTGCCGGGTTAGGGGTTTTGCCCCCTACATGTACGAGGTTTTTTGGTGTTTTTAGGGGGGGGGATTTATTTGGCGGCGAGGAGCGGGCCCCGGGGGCGGCGGCGGAGAGCCGGCACTGCCGGGTTAGGGGTTTTGCCCCCTACATGTACGAGGTTTTTGGTGTTTTAGGGGGGGAATTTTTTTTGGCGGCAAGGAGCGGGCCCCGGGGGCGGCGGCGGAGAGCCGGCACTGCCAGGTTAGGGTTTGGCCCCCTACATGTACGAGATTTTTGGTGTTTTAGGGGGGGGAATTTATTTGGCGGCGAGGAGCGGGCCCCGGGGGCGGCGGCGGAGAGCCGCACTGCCAGGTTAGGGGTTGGCCCCCTACATGTACGAGATTTTTTGGTGTTTTAGGGGGGGAATTATTTGGCGGCGAGGAGCGGGCCCCGGGGCGGCGGCGGAGAGCCGGCACTGCGGGTTAGGGGTTTGCCCCCTACATGTACGAGGATTTTTGTGTGTTTTAGGGGGGGGGATTTATTTGGCGGCGAGGAGCGGGCCCCGGGGGCGGCGGCGGAGAGCCGGCACTGCCGGGTTAGGGGTTTTGCCCCCTACATGTACGAGGTTTTTGGTGTTTTAGGGGGGGAATTTATTTGGCGGCAAGGAGCGGGCCCCGGGGGCGGCGGCGGAGAGCCGGCACTGCCAGGTTAGGGGTTTGGCCCCCTACATGTACGAGATTTTTTGGTGTTTAGGGGGGGGGAATTTATTTGGCGGCGAGGAGCGGTCCCCGGGGGCGGGCGGCGGGGAACCGGCACTGCCAGGTTAGGGGTTTGCCCCCTAAATATACGAGATGTTTTTGGTGTTTTAGGGGGGGGGAATTTATTTGGCGGCGAGGAGCGG
>JAHLJT010009670.1:0-22866 GCA_031308135.1 Acheta domesticus
GTCGTCACAAGAAAACACGACAGGCATACAACTGACTCTTTTGTGTCACTCGAGAATCAATCAATATCAATCACAGTGTGCAATATTGGCTGTCGCAATGTTTTTTTTTTCGGCCTTCCGATGATTATGGTACTCTCCATGCACGGGTAAAACATCCTGTTTATGAATGGATCGGACTTATGAATGACAGCAAACCGCGATTATTTTTCAGCAAACATATTCAACAACATCCAATATTTTACGGTTTCCTCTGTCTAGGAAAATGGCAGGAAAACAGCTAGCACTGATACCTTTGCCCGCCTGTGTTTTGCAGATGTATTAAATGAACTACATCTTGAAACTGTTTCAATGTGTTATACGAAGAATTTATTGATTAATTATTTTGTGTTTCTGGGCGCGGGAGCTGCTATGGTTATTAATCCCGTAAGTGTGTGTGTATGTTTTATTCCTGGAGATGACATGATATTCCTTCGCTAGCTGGGGGCTATCCAGCGCCGAAGTACTCATCGACTTCAGGTTTTTTTCTCTATCCAGGTATCTCCCAACAGCGGGACACCTCCTCAATCAGGAGAAATTCTATTTCCCCGACTGGTCTGCCGAAATGTGTAGTGTAGTGCATGTAGTAAATGTATGTGTGTATAAGTAAAGGGTCAGGATAGGACAAAGAGAAGGAAGAAAAGATCGCGCGCGGTCCGTTGCCCTTTTGTTAGGATACTACTCTGGCATTCGCCTTGTGTTGATCGGAGAAACTACGGAAAACTACCGATCAGAGCAGCTAGCCACTAGAATTCTCTTCCAGACTGTGCCTGAATTCGACCTAGCTGTGAACTAGTGTTGAAAATACTGCCGCCGTCAATAATCGAACCATTGGACCATCTAATTAGAGGCAATGTAGTGACATCAGTTGATATCTTCAGCCACTTTAACACCCAACAGCTAAGCCGATTTATGAAGAATGATATGGCTAAGAGAGACAGGAGAGGAAGAAGTGAGGAATGGTGAAACAGGTACAGAGGTTGTGTAAATGAGGCATAAACCAGAGGAAATAAAAGGACAGCAATGTATGAAAGTTAGAGTAGAGTATGAAATGGAAAGAAGTTTAAAACGCTGTATCTAAATCTGAAATGTATACTGAATAAATGAATGGTTATGATGAATGATGATGAGTGTCGCTTACAATTATTTCTCATTGTGTCCTTCTTTTATATAAAATACACAGTGTAAAGCAATGCCGCCCCAACCCCTGGTGGAAGCCCGTTAGCCCACCGCAGAGAGAGCCGAGGGGAATATACAGCGAAGCCTACCGGAGACAACAGCTGACCGCTTAGCCACCGTGCGCCTCCGCGAATAATTGATGAAAGGGATGATGGCATGATGCACTGAGCGTGATGTGGTGATTTGGCATTCTCTTTCACGTACGCGTGAACACACATATGCGAGTCCTCTTCGCACACGTATACCCCCACGCAGTAATGCCGTCAGCCAGCTCCTCAATTCAGACGGAAAAAGATGACTGACTTCGGGATCGGTTGATCACTAGCCTCAGAATTGTATGTCGATTTGATATTTAGAAGTTAAGATTGATCAGCATTTTTTTAAAAAAATTCCTTTTTTCAACCTTGCGTCAAACTGATAACTGTGGACATAAAATGAGTATCAGAATGACCAAATGGAAAACATGAAAAACTGACCCTATACCAAAATATTTAATTCTATTAATTACTTCAAAGAAGTATCCAAATATATTGAAAGATATTGTGATAAATTCCAACATAGTGAACCATTGTGCGAGAGAATAAACCAAGAACTTCGTTTTGGACTATATATTGGATTTCTACTATCTTCATTATCACGTTAGAAATTGTATTATATATAGTGTTTTCTGCAATTTCGTGACGTCATATTTAAAGTAGAAATGATTTCGATTGGTATAAAACCCAAAATAACTGGGATATAACACCAACCGACTATGTTATCAATACTATTCATTGAAAATGTTCATAACCTTTATTCAATATTGTATTAATTTATCGCAGGGAAACCTACAAGCTCATTCAGCCATACACGGCTGATAGAGAGCGGACCGGCGATCCCATTTAATTCAATGTTTACACTCCTGCGCGCCGAGCGACGCGCCATTTCATCAGCGCAATCCACACGGCCGCGCGGGCGAAATGAACGGAGCCCCTCTCGCCGCGTGACATTTACCTCCGGCGCAACACCCTGCGACGCGCGGCACGGACCAGCCGGCGACCCCACACCCCCGGCGCGCAAGCCACCCTCAGCCACCGCCGCCCTCCGACGCCCACCGACGCCCTCCGACGCCCTCCGACGCCCTCCGACGCCCTCCGACGCCCTCCGACGCCCTCCGACGCCCTCCGACGCCCTCCGACGCCCTCCGACGCCCTCCGACGCCCTCCGACGCCCTCCGACGCCCTCCGACGCCCTCCGACGCCCTCCGACGCCCTCCGACGCCCTCCGACGCCCTCCGACGCCCTCCGACGCCCTCCGACGCCCTCCGACGCCCTCCGACGCCCTCCGACGCCCTCCGACGCCCTCCGACGCCCTCCGACGCCCTCCGACGCCCTCCGACGCCCTCCGACGCCCTCCGACGCCCTCCGACGCCCTCCGACGCCCTCCGACGCCCTCCGACGCCCTCCGACGCCCTCCGACGCCCTCCGACGCCCTCCGACGCCCTCCGACGCCCTCCGACGCCCTCCGACGCCCTCCGACGCCCTCCGACGCCCTCCGACGCCCTCCGACGCCCTCCGACGCCCTCCGACGCCCTCCGACGCCCTCCGACGCCCTCCGACGCCCTCCGACGCCCTCCGACGCCCTCCGACGCCCTCCGACGCCCTCCCGACGCCCTCCGACGCCCTCCGACGCCCTCCGACGCCCTCCGACGCCCTCCGACGCCCTCCGACGCCCTCCGACGCCCCAAGTTGTCGTACTTGATCGCTATCGGACATCAGACATCTCGACAATCCGCGTTATCCTCAATCACCATTCGTCGCACTCCTCACCATGATAGTATGGAAATGACACTTCTTCTTAAAAATTGTACATAAAAGAATTGAGAAGTACGTCTATCTACAAATAGTATGTTTTCGTTAACTTTAAGTATGAGAATGGGCAATATGGTCATCTTGCTTCTCTTACATTCCCATTTCCTTATTTTAAACCTTAATCCTTCCCAAATACCATGGTATTAGCAATAACTAGTGTTATACTGAACCATGTGCGAGCTGAAAAACTAGCTTCCTAATCGGTAAAAGTTACCGTGGATGTCGTTGATTCTAAGGGCTACCTCGGCAATATGATCAGTAGAGGAACGAGCAGGGTCCAATAGACCACATCGACCTAGCGTGAGGGGACTAATGCGGGTTTTCAATGGATAAGGACCCAGGGAGCTTTGACATACGGAGGAGGTCCGGGTAGGTACTTTTAAGTGCCGTAGAGTACCGTAGAGTTCCGAAGGGAGTCGGAATAGAGTATCTAAGGTACAAAAAGTGGTGGCGTTCTTTATGTATCCGTTTCCGCCACGATTATTATATTCCGACGGCGATATTCCGCAGGGGAGATCAAACTGTACGATTTTTTGGTGTGTTTGGAACCAACAGTATCAAAACCCAATATTGATATACTCAAAACTTTAAATAAAATGTCATTTATTATCATTTCTTCTCAATTTATGTATGCTACCTGGTGGTTCTATCGGGTGAGAGAATATTACATTACGGCGTCCATTAAGTTGTACTATTCTGTGTATCTAGAGACTGTAAAGGCTATGGTTAGAATGATCATAAACGTCATTTCAAACACCCAGCAGAGGTAAGAGTAGGTACGGTTGCACTGCACCCGACGCATTCCAGCAAACAGCAGAACTTCCAAGTTGGTAGAACTGTATGAAATGAACTTGTGAAATAAAATTGTTCAGCCAAATCGATCAATTCAACATGTACTACTCCTGTTTCGTTAGCTTTCTAAGAAGCCCTGAAGAAAACTTCCGATATCATCTCAGGGCAGTTCAGAAATGGTTGAAATATACAGCTAATTGTTCGAAAACAAATGTCTGATGTGATCCGGACGCGTCAACGGCTAAGGACGTATCCCGTAAGTGTAATACATTTTTTATCGCGAGAGGTGACGATGATCTTACCCTCGTGGATGGTGAGATCTGGCGCTTACCTACCGTCGGGTAACTGGGTTTCCCTCAACCAGGTATCACCCTACAGTGGGGAACCACCCCAACAGGAACAAGCTGTATGCTCCCGATCGGTCTCCCGACATGTGTCGTAGTGTAATGCATGTAAGTGTAAGTGTGTGTAAGTAAGGGGTAGGATAGATCAAGGAATGGGAAAAAATTATCGTGCGCAGTCCGTGACCCGTTTGTTAGGGTACTGCTGCGGCATTCGCCTTGATGCAGTTGACTGCAGCGTGACCGCCACCCATCCGCCCGATCGCGCCTCAACTTTTCTCCAGCCGATCACGAATCCACGCCGAACACAGCCTCAGTGGGACAAAACGAAAGGGGCCCGACTGCAAAGGGAGTGCATTCACATCCCCGAACGTCGTCGGCGTCTGCGGTGTCCCCCAACATAGGGCGTCCCCAGCCCTTGCCCTTGCGCTCTTCCACACAGGCGGAGAGGGCTGAGGGTGAGATTGCGGCGCCGATCGCGGCCAATCAATCGCCTGGGCGGGGGGGGGGGAAGCCCCTTCCCCACCCCCTCCCGCGCATCGACCCGCGCACTCCGCATCGGCCGGCGTTTCTCCTTTAAGCAGCGGCGCCGCGCGCAAACAAAGCGAGTTTATGGGCAAGTGGTGGGAAACCCTCAATAATTCATGGTGAGAACTGCCAGAAAAAAATGTAGGGTAAAGACTCCAGTGCCCACTAAATCAGTAGTGGTCGATTTAAACTTCGCTGCATCATAGGCGCTCTCTAAAGTTTCCTTAGAGAGAGGCGTAAGCGTGAGTATTTGCAGACAACTCATAAGTAACTCAAACTCAGTAACACAGAATAAGTAACTAAACGTATCGAGGAAAGCTCACGAGCGAATGCAGCGTGACGCCGGGCATTGACTGACGGGTTTCTCCGAGGGACGCTGTGGGGGCAGAGATCCCTGTACCTCCACCGCCCCGCCGCGACTGGCTAACTGGCGGGAAAGCAAAATGCGCCCCTGGTGACGGCAGGTGTAGTTACATATGTAGCAAGCACAAGGGGGAATTATACAAATTTGAAAATGATGAAAGTGAATTGAGGAGTCCTGACCATAAGGGGTACAAGTTCATTTAGCACACTGTGAGTTAGTGTCAAGTAAAAGCTCCATTTTATTGAGTGAACAAATGGTATCCCAATAGCTCAAACAGCCGCATTTTAGTGGTAGAAAGAAAATGCCTTCCATAGCGTTTTCTATAGTCACTCGACTTTAAAATCTACTTTTGCAGTACCTTATTTAAGCCTCTCAATTGCGAATAAAAGCAACTCTGAACTAAAACGAATCGGAGCGCGATTTAGCAGTTCTGTAATGATCCCTTCCGGTCAAGGTTTAGAAACTGCCGGGCGTCTTTCCTGGTACGTAAATAACCTCGATAAACTACGAAGATGAGTGTCAAATTAACCGCAGAATAAGCCCAAATTTAATATTCAATATAATACTTTTAATGCACAATCTCTAATCATCTCCAATGGTAGTAATTATATGACATTTTTGATATGATTGTAGTATTGTCTCTAAACATTTGTTTTCATGAAGTCCGTGCTGTTATATTTTTCGGTCATATAGGTCACCGAGATTTTTGTGTTTTGTTTGAAAATGCTGCTTTAAAGGGCCATTAGCTCGGCCGCCGTCGTTGCCACCATCACCACCACGATCTCTTGCCTCCCCGTCCCTTCTAACGCCACCCCCACGCCATGCCCCTCCCCAGTCCCACCCCGAATACTTCCAATGCCACCCCACTACCCAAAGCATCCCGAACCCCATGCTCTACCGCACCCAATGCTCCCACCGCCTCTACCAATCCCCTCCACATCACTCCCCCAAATCCATTACCCGCCATTCCACTCCCCCCCACCACACTCCCCACCCTTCCCACCTCCCGCCATCCCCCTCCCTACCCTCACTCTCCACCACCTCACTTCCCCACCACCTCACTTCTCCACCACCCTCACTTCCCACCAACTTCACTTCCCACCAACTTCGCTCCCCACCAACCTCGTACCAACCAATCTCGTGCCCACCAATCTCGTGCCCACCAACCTCGTGCCATCAACCTCGTGCCCACCAAACCTCGTGCCCACCAACCTCGTGCCCACCAACCTCGTGCCCACCAACCTCGTGCCCACCAACCTCGTGCCCACCAACCTCGTGCCCACCAACCTCGTGCCCACCAACCTCGTGCCCACCAACCTCGTGCCCACCAACCTCGTGCCCACCAACCTCGTGCCCACCAACCTCGTGCTCACCAACCTCGTGCCCACCAACCTCGTGCCCACCAACCTCGTGCCCACCAACCTCGTGCTCACCAACCTCGTGCCCACCAACCTCGTGCCCACCAACCTCGTGCCCACCAACCTCGTGCCCACCAACCTCGTGCCCACCAACCTCGTGCCCACCAACCTCGTGCCCACCAACCTCGTGCCCACCAACCTCGTGCCCACCAACCTCGTGCCCACCAACCTCGTGCTCACCAACCTCGTGCCCACCAACCTCGTGCCCACCAACCTCGTGCCCACCAACCTCGTGCCCACCAACCTCGTGCCCACCAACCTCGTGCCCACCAACCTCGTGCCCACCAACCTCGTGCCCACCAACCTCGTGCCCACCAACCTCGTGCCCACCAACCTCATTCCACCTCCGGCTCCACCGCCGGTTCCTCTGCACCGACGACCACCGCGCAAGATAGCACCGTAGCGAGTAAACAAGTGCGGGTATCAGAGCACACACGGCCGCTGTTCCGCCGGTGGAGTGGCCGGGCAGTAAACTCGCTCCGGCGGCACTAAACCGCTCGCGGGGCGAAGCTATCTCGGAATGCGGCGGATGCGGCGACAGCCGCGGAGGCGGCCGATATGTTTTGATTCTTCCCCGCCGCTGGGCGCTTTACAACAATGACACCACGTCAGGGCCACAGTTCACCAAAATGGTAGATGCATTGCGTGTTTAGGAAATAAACGAAGACCGATCATTGAGAATAAACCCAAATCTCGATGAAGCCGATTTGCCGCAAAACTTTTTAACAGTACCAATGGATTTGTGAATTAAAATTGGCTTCGTGGAAAATATTTTTAAATCATAACCTTAAGTTGCTTTATTTTGCTTCGTAAATGATGTTAAAAATATATACGTGATTACGTTTGTATTTCGAAACGTTTCATCTCAATGTTTTATTAATTTACCTCAACATGAAAGAACGTCTTCATTTACGGTGAGTCATGGTAATAATCGTTGAGGAATTTGTCTTTTCTGAAATTTGATCTCGTTTGATGTTATTGATAATGATGCGTTTACAATAATTTCAAATTATATTGATTAATTAAATATTATTAAAAATAATTCTGATTTTTTCAGAGAAACAAATTCACACTAATTTGACAAGTCTCACATTTACAGTCGCATACAAATTGAGAGCGAGTCAACGACGGACCACAGCGTGTATTTCCTCTATCTTTGTTTGGGTAAGGAGTTACTGTTTCATCATTTACGACTTTTATTATTAATAATAATGGTAATAATAATGGCGAGGCTAAAGCTACAGAGCTCGCTCTTTCGCCTAATCCCTGAAATATTAACATAACCATTCTGAATCCTTAATGGTAGTGATAGTGTTATATTTCAACGCTTACCGGAAGTTTACAAAAAAAATCAAAATCAACGCCACCTTTTTTTTTGGAAACTTCAGAGCTGTTTTATTCAGGCCTGCCCTTAACGACTAACATTTTATTTTAATATCTGACTATTTAGAGAAACATTGTGTGATTGGAGCAACGTGGTGAATGTGGATTTTAAAAAATGTATTAATCCTTGTTCGGTGTATTAGGCCTTTCAAGGTTTTGAATCATACATAATCATACATAATAATACAAATTTGGTAACATAAGGCATTTTTCACATATTTTTAACTTACAATTAATATTAATTAATTACAGAGGAGTGTCCAGGTAGGGTTCTATAGCTTCTTAAATTTATTTCTAAGTTGTTGTTATTAACTGCTTTCTTTTCTGCTATTTTACAGAGATCTAAGTCTTTGGAATGCCGATTTTTAATTCTTGAATGCGGGTATGAAGTTGAACCTAATTTAATATTTTGGGTTGCAGGGCTGGATGAAGGGTTTGTATAGAATCGGGTGAAGAGGCTGTCTATCCATTGTTTTACTGGGCATGTAGAGTGTTCATTTGAATTTTCTCGTTGCGCATATACCAAGGTGAATTCACTGTCCAGCGTAGACACTTGTGCATACTTTAGATACAGCGTAGAATGTTGATTTAAAAAAAACTAGGACGTACTCATCTGTGTTCCTCTAGAAAGTATAGAAACTGTTCAAAATAGAGATGCCCTTGCCACACCTCCAAAACTGAAAATATTTTAATATAAACACGCAAAAAATGATTGTCGGATTTCTAAATACTTTAGCATTAGCATAATTTGGTCTCAAGTACATGTGACAAATGTTGCTCCAAGTTCTCCCTTCGTTTGTGTTCAGATAGCAGAAAGGCGATGTTAATTTTGAAGTTTATCGAAAATGAGTGATGATGTGTTTCACATGTTGATTATGATATGAGTGTATGTGATACTAGTGTGATATGATATGAGTGTATGTGATACTAGTGTACAAATCCATGAAATATCATGAACTTTTCATTTCAAGATTAATTACGGATTTCTCAGAAACAAGAGGTGATGAGTAGCCATGGTTTAAGTAATGAAATGGAATAATTGATTGATTTATTAGTCTCAGAATTATTCATGACTTTTACTTACTACCATTCATTTAAAAATTGCAATGATATATTTCCTTCCCAGATGTTAGAATGCAACATTATTTTACTTCTCGTTCGTTAAATAACAATCTCACTCGCTTGCTTCGAGGAGGTATGCAAGAGTGCATGCGTTAATTCCATGGATGGCGCTACTACAGTTGCATCTAGATGCTTCATCACCTTATGGAATTGACTCTGTGCTAGACGCAGATTTGTCAAGTTCCGGACATTCGATTTTTGTGAGAACTTTCTGAGATGAATAGTAAATTTGAATCACATGGAACATCTAAAGAGTTTGTTTCATCATCGTAATACTTTATCTTCCTTGTCCACCTATATTGATATTATTTTGATTCTTCATCATTCAATGTTATTCTATGTTCTATTCTATTCAAAGTAAAATAACATATGCTGCTAATAATTTGAATCGCTTTAGAATTCGAAGCTATTATTATTTACTTATTAAAAGTTTGCTAGAGGACTGATGTTTCTAAGGGGTACTATACTCGGCATTTACCTGTATATTTTGATACAGTTACGAGACTTAATAAACCTTTCATCACTTTTCTCCCAAGAGAGAATGAGCGCAAATTAGCAGAGATGAGCGAAAATGAGCAAAAGGAAATAGATTCAGAATATTTTGATTCAGTAGACTCTTGTTGGCTCGAAGTATAATTTACAGTTGGATTAATAACAGTATTCCAAAATTTAGGCAAAAATTTCATTCTAATGACATCGTAGTCTAAACCATACCCTGAGAGCACTACTCTACACTCAGAGTATAGAAACGGGATTAAATTTCGATTCTCAGGCGCAAATGACAGAATCGTCGTTGAAGCCAAGATGAACACGGACATAATGAAAAGGAAACAAGAGCGGCCAAGAAAAGTGGGAAAAGCGCCGAGGGCTTTCAGTGCAAAGCGTTACTCATTACCCCCTTCCTCTCCCCCTCCTCTCCCCCTCCCCCTAGACTTCGTGCTTTCGCAACCTGCCAGCAGACAGCGCCGCCATTCAATGGCAAGTTACACTGTAGTTAATGCGCTGACTGGGGCACAATGAACAGCGAGGTTTACGCCCTCGCCGAGAGCAAATGCAATTACGGCTGCTTCGCACCTCCGCCGCTGCGAGCGCGCGCGATTATTTCCAAGAACGAATTGTTTTACTTAACGTCACTTTGAGGAGTACTGGCTGCAAATATTTCTTCATACGTGTTCCGAGGTTAGAAGTGTCTGCTGAAGTTTTTTTTGTAGCGGTTATCAGGCTCCAAGGGAAGGCTGCTCCAGAGACTCCAGGGACAAGTACTTGATGCAGGAATCTTATTTGGAATTATTAATTGAGAAAACGATGCTATTTATTTGCTTTATTTACTATATTGTACAAAGTAACAAAGAATCATGTGATTTCCAGAAAAAATATTGTAGCGTATCCTCATTAGTGGATTATCTTTTCAGCATGAAAATGTTTCTAACAGGACTCCGAAATTGTAAAAGACAAATGCACCAAATTGTCACTCCCAAAGAGCAATGTAATATTACAAATCGGAAATTGACACGTTTTTAGAATTTTTCTTGTAATTTAGATGTCAAATCAAGCATTTTTTACTCCACACAGATAAAAATCAAATTATTTACAAAAAATAAAAAACTTAT
The DNA here is from genome assembly GCA_031308135.1 of Acheta domesticus. Taxonomy (NCBI): domain Eukaryota; kingdom Metazoa; phylum Arthropoda; class Insecta; order Orthoptera; family Gryllidae; genus Acheta; species Acheta domesticus. The sequence goes on from JAHLJT010009670.1 coordinate 10,624, forward strand.
AAAACTGAAAAGATTACAACATACGTAAAACTGAACTGATTGCACATCTAAAAGGAGAAGTTCATGTGAATAACTTTCAGAATGTTGCGAAACATTATTTGTCCTTACCCCTATCTTAATCACACTTGAATGAACTGCACTATCACAATGGAATGGTGCCACGTTGGTGGAAGATATCTGGGAAAATCTCCGCCAGCCGACGAGAAGGTCGGCGCCGGATATCGCCAATCAGCGGGGAAAGATCACCGCCACCTCCTGTGATAAAACATGCACTACATTTACGGGAGTAATGATCTTAGCAGTTGACATATCTGGAATCACTAAATCAATCAATTCAATCATCCGGTAATACGCTGTTCTAATGATGTTCAGTTTCTTCCTAGATCCCCACAGTTTGGAAATTATAACCGACATGTACAACTGGCGGAGAACAAAGATTCACTTCCAGGTGTTGCAACGGACTCTCATACATGAGCGCCTGCTCAAAAGAGACCGTATTTTTGCACCGAAAATGTTTTTCAAAGGAATCTTGAGGGGGAAATAGGTTAAATGGCCGTCTCCCCACAAAGACCCCGAACAAAAAAGTTAAATTGTAAAATACTTGTACAACTTCTTTGATTTTGACGCTGAAGTGTCACGTAGTGATTCTGTCAGTGATTTCGTAGCAACGACCAACAACAGCTTCTCGGACGGCGTAAAATGTAACTTTGCCACCAGTCAGAATAAATGCATGAAGGGGATAATTGAAAATGCGCTTTGCCGCGTAGCGTGGGCGAGAATGCAAACGAACACACGGCATGGGTGGTAACGCGTTGTAACGCTTGTTTTTGCTAGGAACTGCTGTTACGCATAAAACAGATTGGCACGTTGTATAACAGTGTTATCAAGGACGATACCACGAGCGGGAGTTCGTGGCACGAATGCCACGACAAAATTGTCCCTCCATGCAGTTCATTTCCTCGCCACCTCCACGCAGTTCATTTACCCGCCACCAGAGTCAACGCCATCCCTATTGTAAACCGGCGGAGTTACTAATATTTTCCTTTCCAAACGCTAGTTGCGCAGAGAAGCTTGTGGCATGCTGCGGTGCTACGTCGCGTAAGCTGCCACCAGCAGAAGACCGTGACACCACTGTTGTATAGAATCATTTGAGTGACCTTGCAACCTAATTCGAGACTTAGCCTGACGTTCACTTACTGATGTTCTAGTTAAAGGCTGCTCAAGTGCTAATTGGCTCAAGTGCTATAACATAACTTTATTAATTTCTCGCTACCGAGTGGAAAAAAATTATGCAATGGTGCGCGGAAAAACGGCGAATTTCCGACGAGAAAAACTCTTAGTGTGGGGTCCTGGTAATGAAAAAATGGATATATTCAGTTACTAAATAAAAAACAAACTTCGACGAAGTGTAACCAGAATCCATGTTTTGTGGGTCGTTGATACCGAAAAATCAATTGACGGCAAAACGTCTGTCCGTCTGTCTGTGAACAACTGTAGCATCATGCACGCTCAAACGCGCAGACGGTAGAATTTCACCGGAAGCTGAACAAAGGGCTGGACATCTGGCGTGGTGACGCGCAATGACGCATCGGTTTTTCCGAGCGCGTAGCGTCGTTCTCAGGTGCTGGGACGGCAACGGTGGCGGGGGAAGACGCCAGGGCGCCTTTAAAAGCCGGGTGACGAACGCCCCACCTTCTTCTTCTTGTTCGAGCTGTGTGAGCAGGAGGCTGTGCGACTAGCACGCAGAGGGGAAGCCGGCATTAGTTTGTCGTCAGTCGTGAGACATTTAGGTTTGTCTCGGCAGAGCGGTGCATCACACCGAGGGGAAACGTTTGTTCTTTGGCGGAGTGGTAGCCGCAATGTAATATCACTTCTTGTGGTGGGCTCTATTTATTTAGTTAGTAGAAGACAGTGTTATGGCGGATGATCTTGGCTGTCCGGGTGACGCCGCGTCGAAGGCTGTGTTGCCGACGTTTCGACCATCTTGTCGTGGTCTTCCTCAGGGCTGGAATGCGCCGGGATGGTCAGCGCTCGGGTTTATATATAGGTGGGGGCCGATTACGATTGGCTGAAACCAACCGGCCAATCGGGAGGCCGCCCTTCAACATCGGGAGGGGGTCGGGTCAGGTGGCGCAGCGCGTGATCGGACGGCACGGAACGGTCCGTCCGGTGGTAAGGCGCGGCTCGGGGTCGGACGGCATGGGCCGGTCCGCGGTTGGTCCGCAAGGTGCGGTCCGGGATCGGACGGCGTGGAGCGGTCCGGTCCGGCAGGAGACCGAACGGTGGCCCATAGCAAAGGCCGCCAGGCATCGTGGAGGCGCAATCCCGCGTCGCCGTTGATGTTCCGGGGGTGTCTGGCGATCTCCATAGCTTCTTTGAGGCGTCTGGGCCACCATCGATCTTCTCTGGCGAGCACCCTGGTGTCTTCAAACAATAAGTCATGCCCGGTTTCCCAAGCATGCTGGGCGACAGCGGAGCGTTCGACATTCTTATGTTTGAAGTGCCGGATATGTTCGCGCAGCCTTTCCTCCACCGTTCTACCAGTCTCGCCGATGTAGTCGCGTCCACAGCTGCAAGGCACAGCGTATACTCCTGCTGTTTGGAGTGGCGGGAACTGGTCCTTCACCCGCACTAGAGATTGGCCGAGCTTTTGGTGGGTCTTGAAAACAGTTCTCACCCTGAACCGTCTCAAAAGTTTGCCAATCCTGTCTGTTATGCCTCGAATGTAAGGCAGAGCCACTGTTGCCTTGTCTTCCGTTTCTGTGTTGCTGGTTTCTCTTGGAGCAGTCGGGTGGTGGGTGAGTCTTAGGGCTCTCTGGATGGTTGGCTCGTTATAGCCATTTGCCGCGAAGGTCTTCTTAAGGGTTTCCCGTTCCGCAGGGAGGCTGGCCTCATCACAGATTCCGGCTGCTCGGGTGGCGAGAGTTTTCAGAACTCCGTTCTTTGTCGCAGGGTGGTGGTGCGATTCTGCATGTAGGTAGCGGTTGGTGTGTGTTGGTTTTCTATAAACTGCATGTGGCGCGGTGGATATAAAATGCGTGTGGCGCGGTGGACAAGTGTCTTCATCATTGCCCTCTTCTGGCTGGCTTCTGGAACATCTTGATGTACTTGTCAACAAGAGGGAAGACGGATCCCTGGGCCATAAAGTTTTCCGGAAGGCCACCCACACGGACCGATATCTGAATAAAATGTCGAACCACCACCCAAGCCAGAAGAGGGCAATGATGAAGACACTTGTCCACCGCGCCACACGCATTTGCGAAGAAAGCAACGTGCACCAAGAACTTGGTCATCTGGAAAATGTACTTCGAGCCAACGGTTACTCATCTCAAGAAGTAAAGAGAGCACTACACCCTAACAAGAGCGCACGCAGCCGTTCTGAGGAAGAGGAAACCAACACCATTTCACTGCCATATCTCAAAAACGTCACTGACCGCATCAACAAGATCCTGAAGCAATACAAAATCAAGACAATGTTCACGCCTACCACACAGCTCCGCAACATGTTTCGTTCAGCAAAGGACCGGAGAAACCCATTAAGTTCAGCAGGTGTTTACAGAATTCCCTGTTCCTGTGGTTCCGTCTACATAGGCACAACGCAACGCTCCGTCAACACTCGCCTTACAGAACATAAACGAAACTGCCGCTTCGGCTACACCGAAAGATCCGCGGTCGCTGAACATGCTCTTTCGGGGAAAGAACATGACATCTTATTCGACAACACCGAGATTTTATCCACAACAAACCACTACCACGCCCGCTTACAACGGGAAGCCATAGAAATTTTCAAACATCCGAACAATTTCAACAGGAAAGAAGAAGGAGTCAAAATCAGTTCCGTTTGGCATCCCGTACTCCGTAACACCAAGACAAAACCTTACAGTAACAAAATTCTCAGCGCCACTCCCATCTCAGTCGATGCCCAATCGCAAGCCAGCCCGCGAAGCGACAGCCAATCAGAAGCCAGCGCGCGAAACCACCCCCTCCGCTTCCACCATCCGCGGCCTATTAATACCGCGGACGAGACCAGCACGACGTCAGTCGCCAGTAAGCCGCTGTCCCGGACACTTCGCCCGAGACCTCGCCACTGAAGATGCCCACCGCAGTCGTGGGCGAAACGTTTGGCAGTTCCAAGCCAATTGGACCACGGCCCATCAGCCCGGAAGACATCAAGAATAATAGATGTACAAATGTTGCTTGAAACTACGATGAAAAGTTGTGTCCGTTTCATTGTCATTGCATAAATCATTTTTATTTACATTATTTTTTTTATTGAATGTTTCTCGTAATGGCAATTTAATTTCAAATATCATGATTTTTCATTCTTATTTGAAATGGTTGTTAATCACTCCGATTGGTCGAAAATCTGTACTATAATGAAGCTGTATCATTATCATAACCACACGAAATACTCGCGAAGCGAGGAGGGGATTTATCTGAGAATTTCCAAAGTACGAATGGTATTTAATAGGACTGTTCCACGCATGAAAGTACGTTCATGAGAGTTCCCAAATGCTACAATTATTGAAAATAACTGAAAGTTTGTTAAAACCAAAGTCATGTTATTTCATATCAACAAGGTTTATTTCATATCAACAAGGAGATATCTGCATACCGCGTCCTAAGATAGATAGGTCGCAACGCAGTTTATTATTGACCATTAGGGAAGAGCGGTAAGAAAAAACGGATAAAAAAGCAACAAAGTTTTTTTAGAAACACCGCCCTGATTGCGGCATTCTATACGTAAAGTTAAATCCTATCCGTTTTAATTTCACCGGTGAAATAGTCATTATAATTTGAATAAGTCGCATCCATTTAAAAAGAGAATTATACAGTGAAGTTCAAAGACAATGCATTCAATGGACAATTAAAAGGAGACACTGTGATGAATCTTCTATCTCAGTTTTCTCAGTTGCAAGTCAAATTTTTAACGTGCCCCCCTCTGCCCCGCGACCCTTCAAATGCGGCAGCCGTTTGCAAAGAGTCCTCGCTGCTCGGCCCGGCCCTGCGCCAGGCTTACGGTGGCGGCGGCGTTGTTTCTCTGTGGCGGCGAATTGAGAGCCGGGAGCTTCCTGCGCTGGGCTCTGCGCGGCGGATCCGCTCCTTTGTGACCGCACCTCGCGTTTCCTCTTTCGAGGCTGCCCGCCGGCTATCTCGTGCTGTGCGGTCTCGCTCGGCTGACGGACCGCTTCGCGACACAAAGAATAAGGGCGCGCGTTCTGATTAAAACTGCTCTCTATGTTTCTGAAGTGAGGCGCGAGGAACGTGGCAGAATTCGGCGTGGCTTTCTTTCGCTGGAGTTGACGCCGGGGTTAATGAGGAATTGGACTTTGAAGACAGAAAGGCTGATTTGTTGAATGACATTTTACAAAATTCTCTTACTTTATTATTCAATTCATCACGATGCATACATACAGTTTCTCGCAACTTATCAGCTGCATCATGGATACTTTTTCTATTCAATGAGGTTTGAATGTATGAAAGTGTGGAATCAGCACATTGGGAATAGGGAATGAAGAGTGGGAACAAGACGGAGAAGAAAGAATCGTACTCGCTCCGTGACCCGTTTTTACTTTCCGTATACGTACGTATACACGGAGTGATATACGTAGTATAGGGAAAGTTATGTAATGCTGCGCGAAAAAATGGCCAATTTTCGGCGGAAAAAAATTAATTGCCGGGCCGTGAAAACGAATAAGTGGATAAAACCAGTTGCTAAATTAAGAAAAAAAATCCTCTATCTCGTGGTGTGGTCAAAATCCATGATTTGTTGCTTCTTTATACTTAAAAATCGATTGACGGCATTCCGTCCGTCTGTCCGTCTGTGGTCAACGCTAGCGCCCTAAACCGTTCGGTCGATTTTCTTCAAAATTGATATTCCTCAGTCAATCTGATTCTAGTCGAAGCTTTGTGATTTTGAAAAAGATTCTTTAAAATTTGGGGGTACTTTATATGAAGCCCCCCGGGGATTTTCAACATTTTCTCAATAACGGCTCCAAATTTTTTCTTTAAATTTCTTGTATGAATAGACGAAAATACACTTTTTAACATGGCATAGGTCCTATTTTCACGTACACCTCTGAATTTTTGAAAATTGTGAAAGTTTGAATTTTTTTCGGCGTCTTTTCTCCAACAACAAAATTGAAGATAGAGATTTTTTCTTCAAATAAAATTTGTTCTGCATATTGAGTTCTTTAATAAAGGTCATGTAAATGTTTTTCACAATTTTGGTAGTTTTCGTGCAATATTGCGTGCAATATGTGCAATTTTAAAAAATTACAAAAACAAAATTTTCTCAAAAACGGCTCCAAATTTTTCTTTAAACTTTTGGTAGGGATAGTGGTAATGTACTCTATCAATGACATAAAAAGCCATTTTGGTCTATCGGTTGGTTTTTTCAAAAATTACAAAAATGTAAATTTTTTTACTTGTCTCTCACGTCGTTAATATTTACATTATCGGCGATATTTTTACATTATTATATTTACGAGTATATATGCTTTAAATAATGTCAAGTAAAGTTTCTCGAAAACTACCGTTTTCTGTGAAAAGTAGCTCAAATTTCGGCATTTTCGGAAATGCTCAAACGTCATTTTCTCGTATATGGCAGCAATTTTTTTCTTGAAACTTTTGTAACGGATAGTGCTAATTACACTCATTAGTATAGCGTGAAGTTATTTTGAGTTTTTTTTGTTTTTTTCAAAAATTATATAAATGTAAATTTTTTGAAAGATCTCTCACATCTTTAATATGCACATTATCCGCAATTTGTAAAGATGATTATATTTGTGAGTGTAAGTGCTCAAATAACTTCAAATAAAGTATTTTGAAAACTCAAAAATTTTCGGTGAAAATGAGCTTCAAATTTCGCATTTTTAGTAGTGCTAAAACGCCATTTTCTCCTAAACGGCACATAATTTTTAAAAGAAAATTGCCATTTACGGCTAGGTTTTTGTGTTCTTTAATATTCTAAAATTAATGTTTCTGTTCTACCAATAGGAAACCGAAAAATTAAGAAAATGACAAAAAAATGTACTTTTGGCGATGATAGATGGTAGCTGGCAAGAAAGAGTATGTGGCAATTCCGAATAGCTAGCGAAGACCCAGGAAAATAGAAAACTAATACGGAAAGTCTGTGCCATTCTGTAGCACGACTAGTTTTAAGGGTGCTGCTTCGTCACCTGTCTGGAATTATAGAAGGGAGAGAATGATTTCTGATACTGGTTGAGACTGGTTTCTGACAGGTCCTAAGCTGAAAGTCCTACGAGCGCTATAGTTTTGCGAGTACGCTTTGTATTGTCTAATTTCCTTCTTGATTAGTGTTGCGACTCCACCGAAAGATTACCTGGCAACTCTATTGTTGAATGTAATTCTTGAAGGCGGCTTTCTGTGAAACGTACCTATTTCATGTGAACATGTAAAATGTTTAAGTTATTGTATTTGATGTTCATGATAGTTTGTGTTCTAATTTAACATTTTTCTATTTTTCTAAATTGTTTAAATCCATTAGTGGATTTCGGCGAAAAAAGTTTTCAATAATATGTTAAATTTGAGATATTATTATTTTTCATGTGATTCCAGTGATAGTATTTATTATTTTATATACATTATATATCCTATTAGATTTGGTGTAATATTATGTTTTGTGGGGATATATTGATTGAGATCTTGGAAGACTAGTAATATTCTTGTTTGCTATTTCTAGTATTTTGGGTGTAAAAATCTGAAAACAGAGATGCTCTTCTAATTTTATTAATCGTGCTTTTTATCGCTTTTGATAAATTTGATTTTTATTACTGAAGTTCTTTTTAAATTTGCTACCATCTCTATAATCAACTGTGTGGCATTCCTGGCAATTCACATAATGTGATGGGGTCTTTTAAGGATTTTACATTTTGTGTGATGATACACATCTTATTCACATCTAAGGATTCTATTACAATTTGCTTGATAATGATATTGTATTTGATAATTCTTACATTGCACCGCGTCTGATTTCTTTTTGTAGCTTACTTTCACATCGTTGTACACTAGTTCTATTAGTTTTTGTATTTACTGGAGCTTTTCTCGCCTGTAAAGAATACAGCGCAGATATATATTGTTATACTATTCTTGTATAATCTGCGTACTTAAAGTTGCTTTATATTTTAGTTTTTTTAATTCTTCCTCTTTTCTAGAACTGTATGTATTATTAGAAATGTTGTGATGATGGAGTTGTGAAACGTTTGAAACAGAAATTGTTTTCCGAAAATGTACGAAAATATGAAATATTCTGATGCTTGAAATATAATAATCATTATCGATTTTAGTTGCAATTTCATTTTAGTTACTATTTAATATGACCTTTTAGTTTTGGGAAGAATGAATTTGAGATCATGATGGGCAAATATTGACAGAATTTGCTTTATATCGAGATATTGTTCTCTTGCAAGGTTTCATTCTCCATCGCTTCCCTACCTAATATCACATAAAGATTTTTTTACATTACTCGAGAATTCTTATTAAAATTTGCATTTTGCAATTCTATTTCTATATTTTAATAATCACCTTTTTTTGTTGATTTGTCTGACATTATGGGTGACCTTGCAAAGTTTGCGCTCCATACCTGCTGTAACAGCCTGAAATTGGGCCCGTGTATAGTTTTTGCTGTTCTTGATCTTGAAATTCAGTAGACTGCTGTTGGTTTGTTTGCTGTTCTTTTTGTAACTACAGCTGTTGTTGTATTGTTATCGTAACTTCGCGGAATCCGAACTCAACACCTGTTAAAATAGCCCGTGGTAAAGTCTGAAGGAAGTCTATAGTTTGAATTGCTTTCTAATATTATTTCACCTTCTGCACTTTTTTAAATTATATATTGCAATAGTAATTTGTTGCCTCTTAGGGCAGCTTGTCAGAAGCAGCTGTGTTTTTACATCTACCTAAACGCTTATATTAAGTGAAACTGATCCCTGCCGAGTACGCACTTTCACATATCAGCGGTCGATGTAGTTCGCGTAACGCATGCGAGGTATCATCCGATCGTTACGGTTGATTCTGAATTTCAACTGGTAAATTTTCTGACTATAAATTTGCGATCATTTTCGGTCCTCTCAGCACTGTCACGGCTCGGCAATGTTTGGGACATTCACTCGTAATATCACTTTTGCAATGACAGTAGAATTATCATTTCTCTGGTGAAAGGAATTTTCCTCGTTGCAGTCTGTTCATGATCTAATACTGCTCTTGCTTAAAGATCCTCATACTCTTAGCAAGTAGGAGTTAATTACAATATGATGATTCCAATGAAGGATCTGAATGTTAACACTGCAACGCCCAGAGGCATCATTTCGACTCCTCTTTATGTCCTCGTAACTTCTTTGTTTTTGAAGATAGAATTTTGTGATTTCGTGACTCATCATTCCAGCACGAGACACCGAGCGGTGCGGACCTGCTCTCTAGCGCTCCGCATAACCGACAACGTGCTATAATTTACACCAAGTGTTATAAGTGATATTACACCTAGTGTTTCTACTCAAACAAACAGTGCAAAGCTTCTATGGCATATGCCATAATCTCATCCACAGGGCAGGCAATTAGCCAAGCCCTATACACCCTGCACAATGCAGACATCAACCAAGAAGGGCATTCAGAGCTGACCTCCTTGAAACCAGCGTAGATATGGACACCAGCAACGCAGCTTCGCCAGCTCTACTCAATGGCGAGGGCATCGTCAACCAAGCCTTGACTCAGCACAACGCGTTCTACGGGACTCCACCGCCAGCTCCTGCCCCACATCAACAAAACAAAAGGTCAGTGAGTGTTAGTGACAGTGAAAGTGAAACCGAAACAAGAAAATCAATCGTTCAAGTGAAAGAGCGGGTGGAAATTCCAAATCATCCACTGATTACGAATATAATGTACCCACTAGAAACATGTTCGGCGAACTTGGTGAAGTCGGTGAAGGCCCTGAAAGCAACAGATTTCCATATCTCAAAGAAACGTGCAACGACCAGATAATTCCAGCTAACAGAATTCCACCCATTTATGTAGTCAACATTCCTAACGTCAGCCAATTTCATAAATGAACTCAAAACCAAAGTTACCAAAAATTTCGTTACCGATGTTAAAAACAATAAAATTAAAATAAATTCAAGTTCAGCAACAGACTATAGGAACATTGTAAAATACTTAATACATTCACAAAGAAGCTTCCACACGTATAAAGATCCCGCAAATAATAAATACTCGGTTGTTTTCAAAAATCTGCATACATCAATTTCCGAAGACGACATAAAAGAAGATTTAAAATCGCAACACCCTTCAATTATAAAAATTACAAGGTTAAATAAGGACAATAAACCAATCCCAGTAGTAGCAGCAGAATTTAGTGGCGCAGAACCCATTGAATCAATATTAACTATAAACTCAATTTGCAACCACAGAGTCACCACCGAAAAAAGAAGAAAACCCAAAGGTCCAATACAGTGTCAAAGGTGCTTAGATTATGGTCACACTAAGAACAACTGTAATCACAAAATTCACTGCGCATTTTGCGCAGGTAATCATACACCGCAACATGCCCCCGCAAGAATGAAAGATCCGCTTTTGTGCTAACTGCCATGGGAAGCATAAAGCAGACATTAGAGACAATTCGTGCAGATATTATAAGGAAAATTAGTGACACAAAAAGTCAGCGATATTCTAGGAAAAACAAGTAATGAAAATACGAAAGCCTCTACACCCCCACCCTCTACTCAATCCCTCTCAGACTTCCCAAATCTACCCGAAAGAAATTTAATCAATAATTTCACTCATATATCAAATCCTCAAAATCAAACTCAACCCATCACTTCGAGACATCCACGTAATAACCCTAATCAACCACCAACTCGTACTAATAATTCAATTACCCACTTCTAAATACAATTATTAACTCAATTTCATCCTGCATTGTAAATTTCATAAATTCTCTAATCCCCACCATAATAAGTGCAATTCAAAACTCAGTCTCAGCTTACTTAAGTAATAATAATAATGGCAATACAGGCCCATAAAGGATTAGTTCTAGTAAATTGGAACGCCAATGGCGTATCTAACAAAAAGACTGAACTAACCCAATTTCTCCATGCATACAATGTAGATATTGCAGACATTACCGAAACCCACCTAAATAAGAAAAACAAATTATACATTCCCAATTATTCAATTTACAGGTCAGACAGATCTGAAAGCAAAGGCGGCGGAGTACTAGTAGCAATTAAAACAAGTATAATACATCATCAAATTGACGTGTTAAATTCCCCAAGAACTGAATCCATAGCCATCCGCGCCATAATAAATAACAGCATATGGAACATAATAACTGTATATAATCCCCCAACTTCGAAAATTAAGGATATCAATTTTAGACATCTTTTTCAATCTTCGAACAACACATTACTAATTGGCGACTTCAATGCTAAGAATACTAACTGGGGATGTCGACACAACAATCAAAATGGACTCATACTATCACAAATCGCTAACATACTAAAACTCAAATTAATCACTCCCGCTGAACCTACATATTATCCATTCGACCGCAATAAAATCCAGACATTCTCGACATCGGCATTACCAACTCTAATATAACATTCTTTTCTACCCCTATATTCGAATTAGATTCTGACCACATCCCAGTGTTAATAGCCACGCAGCAGCTTGCACCACAACATGCCCCAGCACCCAAATCTAAGATAGGCAGAATAAATTGGAACCAGTTCAAAAAATCGATAGTGTAAAAATACCCGCTTTCAAAATACTCAATAGCCCTATCAAAATTGAACATGCTCTCTCTCATTTCAACACAATAATTCACACTACCAGTAGAAGAGTCTCATATAAACACTGAAGAAACTAAAAAAAACTAAAAATCAAGAGCTCCCTCCCGAAATACTCAAAGCAATCAAAGTTAAAAACAAACAAGAAGACTATGGACCCACTTAAAAACTCCTGAACTTAAAAAAGATTAAATATCATAACAAACGTAGTAAAAAGATTAATCAATACCCACAACAATCACAATATCACAAGTTAGTAGAACAACTCACCACTAAAAATAATACGCTATGGCAAGTTTACAAAAAAATACTTAATAAAAAGACAATTATACCTACACTAAACACGACAACGGGCAAAGCATACACCTCTATCAGAAAGCCGAAGAGTTAGCTGATTACTTCGCGTCAACATTTAAAACAACGTAACCAAACCCCATCCCAACAC
>JAHLJT010009671.1:0-18374 GCA_031308135.1 Acheta domesticus
GTATTAGTTTCTTCATCATAAATTCAATAAACAATGAAAATCGTGAATTATTTGCAAATTAGTACAACAGTAATTCAAATTCAGACATGTAAATTATTAAATAAATTGATAAGAAAATTTTGTGTATAAAATTTGAAAAATAAAAATGAATGAAAGAACAGGACAGAAATACATGCAATTAAATACACTTTCATTCAAAACTGAATCACATTAGACATGAATCTGCTGCTCTTTGTGTAACACAAACAAGTTTCTGATGTAAGGAAAAAATGATTCATATAAGATAATTATTTTTTCACATGATGAGATGCGTGTAGTTTTACCAATTTTTTGAAGTAAAGAATTGGTTGTTTTGCATTGCTTTTCCAGTAAAATATTTTTTGAAGTAACTATGTTTTTCAAAGTTAAATTGAATTGTCAATCTACAATACAAAAAGGACGGAACGTTAAACATACCGCCCAGCACATTGAACACAGGTAATTGGTTGAATATTTTACTTCACCGCTTAGTTTAGTAACGCTACCACAAGTTCGAGCGCAGCACTTGGCCAAGTCTAGTGGCGAGGGTTACCAGGCAGTGTGCCGTAGATTAAAGATATGTACCTCCTTAGAGTGAGATTAAAGTAAGTTGGTTAGTTGCAGTTGTGCTTCTGAAGCTGTAGCTTCATATATTTTCTTACTTTTATAAGTATTTCAAATGTTTGTTTTCGTTTTCTGGGAACACGTGCTCAGGGGTACGCAACCTCTCAACAACATTCCTTTCCAATTGCAACTGTAAATCACCAACTTATTTTAATTGGACAATAGTTAATACAGAAGCGAAGGGCGTGGCCACTGGCAACTTTTTCCACGTCCCTCACCGATGACTCATGGCTCGGCGGGGACTGAAAGTCACGAGTAGTGGAGTTTCGCTTGCTTTGTTCACCAGGAACCGAAAAATTTGGAGTTCTAGTTTAGCGTCTGATATAGGTATGTTGTATTCCTGTTTGTGGAATAGATGGCCGTGTTTGAGCAACATTAAGTGTGGTGCAGTCATTTCTGCCCCACGTGTATTTTTTTTTTTTAATAAAATAGTGTTGATGAGATAATAAAATAGAGAAAAAATTGAGTATGAAATCATTGTTTTAATTACTAATTAATTGTATTTATATTTATCTATATCTATGTAACTGTATATTAAATCCAAGCATCAGCAGTATCAACAGGTGACCAGTGTCCAGATAGTGTCTAAATTTTGGGGAAAAACACATAATTAATATTTATGGAAAACTTTGTTTTTTATAATACAGAATTTCTACTCACATTTACTCCCAAAATGTTGCAGATTGAAGGTATCAAGCAATTTAGAAGTTTGTTTCAGCTGAGGACTCTCATAAATATCTGTATACAAATTAAATCAATAAGTCAGCAAATTAAATCAATAAGTCATCTTACAATGTATGAAATAGTATTAAATTTTCACTTGCATGAGAGATATGTAGATATAAGGTATTTTATCAAAAATGGTGAAGAGAAAAGTTGCAAACTTTCTAAATGTGATCACAAAACTACTTTCATGCATGGTCATGGCAACACTTGTTTAGGTGAAGAATTCACAAAACTTTCTCACCTTTCTTTAAAAATAATTTATTATGTGTTAAATATGAATGTAGTACATCACATCTCAGTAGGCTTTTATCATGTCTGTTTAGTAAATAATATTAACTGTTGAAATATTCCTGTTTTATCCACTTAAAAATTTAAAAAGAAGTCAGTATTTTTTACCTGTGAATTTGAAGGAAATTTCATATTTAACCCATTATGAATGTATATTTGAAACATTTCAATAATGTATTTTTATCCTTTGCCATTGTTAAGAAATCAGCCTTGATATATTATGAACTAAAATGGGGTAAATTATTATTCTTTTCTTGGATAGTTTCTGAGAAAACAAGTTTTTAATTCAAATATGTTTGTTTGATTGTTTATTTAAAGTTGCATCGACAGCTGGGTCATTAGCGACTCAGAAAAAAATACATTATAACAATAATTCATACATGATTAATTGAGGTTTACATATTCGGTACATTGTACTGTAATTTACAATAATTGTTTAGAGGATTGCAAAAAAAGGAAAGAGTAGTAATAATAATAAAACTAAATGAGATATGCAAACAAAAAAAACCATGAGCAAAACAAAGTTGAAACACTTGATAAACTATTAATTACATATGCGACATTAGTTACATACATTCGTATATCAACAAGCACTAAGAGAAAGGTAGTATGCCAAAGATATTCTACTACTGAGAAAGTGATAAAGTGTGGGAAAAACCACACTTTTTTGAAGTTTTGTTCAAATGAGGAACCATTTTGTGTTTTACAGATTCATTTTAAAATTTTGGTTGAACAGATTGTATACAGGATGATAACATGCACATGGAAAGAGAACACGTGAGTATCATGTCGAGCATCTTTAAGAGTTGTCAGGTGACAAACTATTTTTTGGGTCCAGTATTGTATACGAAATTGCCCATACAATTCAGATTTGGCTGAATATTCCACTCTTTTTATAGAATTGTATAATTACTCTTTGATACTTCTCAGATTCAAGTATACATTCCAAACTTGAGTTGTGGAGATACCTCTGCCTGATGTGATGGAAATTTGAGCAATGATTGACTATGTGGGACAGGGTCCAATCCATATTGCACTGGTCACATGATGGAGGATTGGATCCATCAATCAAATATAGATGGCTTAGCTTACTGTGACCTGTTCATGTTCTCGTGATAGCCACTTGTTCCTTTCTGTTAAGCATTTTATTATGCTTAAGACTTTGAAAATTGGTTACTTTCTTATGAAGGTCGCATCTATTAAGCATAGTCCATATGGAGAACCATTTTTCATCTGAAATTTTTCCAATATATTTCACTAGATCTTGGAGTGTATTCGAAATTGCCAGTACAGTGTTTGGGATATTAGTTGTATTTTCACTAACTACTCTGGCAGTTTCCCTCTGCACTTCTGTATCTTGATTCATATCCGATACCAATATTACTTCTTTACCTGACATGGTAATGTCATGATACAGTTCTTGGATTGTAATAATCATTTCACTAAAAGTTACATTATTGTTGATGATTTTTATTGCAGTGCGGGAATTTGAGTATAAAATGAACTTTGAGTGGTTGATATTTTTAATATGTTTCATGGCAGTCAGGATGGTGCATAATTCGGCAGTAAGATGGCTGGCATAGTAGTTAAGTTGGTGTTTCACCGATATATCTTTCGTTACCACTGTTGCTCCTTGTGTATTTTTAATTGCTTTGGCATAACTGGATAAAATATGTCGTAATTGTTGGTCGGTCCAGAGTTTATCTCAAATGTTCCATTTCCTTGATGAGCGCCTCATGATAAGTCTACTGAAACATCCAAAATTATCCAAGAAGGAATTTTGTAATTTCTCTTCTTTTCTACTGTTCTGTGATCGAAATTAAGTTATATGTTCTTTTAGCTTTCACATATGTTTTTAAATAGCTGTTTTTAACTTTCTGGGTATTCATGTTTTATAATATTGTCTGTTTGTCAAGAAAAGGAATGATTCTTAAAATGTATCCCCACCCTCACCTGTCCCGCCCCTCACAGCACGAACTCTCACTGCTTCTATTCACTGTCCTTGCTCTCCCTCGTCTTGCCTGGCCCGACCTATGCCTTCCGCACCTTGTCATATTCAATTTGAATACCATTTTACCTCAATCATTTTAAGAGCAGGTGTAAACTTTCTCTTGGTATGATGGTTCATCAACGAACTTCCATTAAGATCAGAATAAAAATGTAGATTTGTTTTAAAAAAAACAAACTAACAAGTTTACTTTTGTGTATAAGAGTAAGTAGTAAGTTGAAGTGAAAAAAAAAAGAAGTCAATGTTATGCCCAACAAATACAGCCATACAGAAAAAAAGCACATTGAAAATTTAGTCCTTACAGATATTAACCCGGGCAGTGAGACAAAAATCATGAGAACAATTAATTTGCTTTCATTACTTTGAAATAATCCTGCGACATTGTAAAGACATCAGTGTTTAGAAGTCACAGACATTTCTAATTTTATACTCATAGATAATTGATTTTTCATTCTTTCTGTCTGCATATATTATCAAATTATTATTGATTTTTGTATCTAATTATTTTTGAACATTATTAATTCACACATTATCTTAAACTCTCCTACAATTTGCATTAAGCTGTAGGGTTGCTGATTATACACTGATGCCTGTACTTTATTATTTTTTGAAATGCATAAATTGAACACGAATTGCTGTTTATTAAGATTTTACTTCAATGATCTGTAGATAATGTTGCACCTATAAATTTTGAAACTTTTACATCTTTTCTCGTGTATCTTTTAACTTTTTATTACTTTCTGGTGTACAGAGTCTGGAGTACAGTTTTAATTCATCTTTAATATCCTTTTTGATATACAAATTTCTTAATGTTTTCTTTGTGAATTGCCCAATTTCGTGTTATTTGCTCTGTTTTTACAGTTGGATTTTGTTCTCTACTTATTAAATTAATTAAAAAATTCGTATCCCTTTTCTTCTTAATTTTGGTCACCGAAACAAAATTACTACTGTTATCATTAAAAAATAAAGGCATATATCATCTTTTATGGAATTTTCATAATACACACACAAATGACTGAAAAAAATTATGATTTTTTAAAAATTGTATTAAATGTTTTACTTTAAAACAAAATCATTACGTGATTTATTTCTCCTGGATTACTCTAAAAGCAGAAAAAAGTTAATTAAGAACATCAGTTTTAAAATTTACCAATAAATTGCTGTAATTTTATTTAAAAAATAAAAATACTTTATATTTGAGGGGTCCAGTGCCAAAGGTTAACAAATAAGAGTGTGGCATCTATTAGCCTGATTTAGCAAAGAAAGGCATTCTTCGTTTAAAGAAATTTTACCATATATTTTTTTACTTTCCCGTATACGTACGTATACACGGAGTGATAGACGTAGTATAGGGAAAGGTATGTAATGCTGCACGAAAAAATGGCCAATTTTCGGCGGAAAAAATTAATTGCCGGGCCGTGAAAACGAAGTAGTGGATAAAACCAGTTGCTAAGTTAAGAAAAAAATCCCCTAACACGTGCTGTAGCCAGAAACCCTTTTTTCTAGGTCCTTGATACCGATAAACCAATTGAAAGGAAACCGTCCGTCCGTCCGTCCGTCCGTCCGTCCGTCCGTCCGTCCGTCCGTCCGTCCGTCCGTCCGTCCGTCTGTCCGTCTGTGAACACTACTAGCGCCTAAACCATACGATTTCTTCCAAAATGGATATTCGCCCGTCGATCTGATTCTAGTCGAAGCTTTGAGATTTTGAAAAAGATTCTTCAAAATTTGGAGGTACTTATATGAAGCCCCCCGGGGATTTTCAAAATTTTCTGAAAATGGCTCCAAATTTTTTCTTTAAATTTCTTGTATGAATAGAGTAAAATACACTTATTAACATGGCATAGGTCCGATTTTCATGAATAACTCTGAATTTTCGAAAATTGTGAAAGTTTGAATTTTTTTCGGAGTCTTTCTCCAACTACAAAATTGAAGATACGAGATTTTTTCTTCAAATAAAATTTGTTCTGCATATTGAGTTCTTTCTAAAAGGCCATGTAAATGTTTTCAAAAGTTTAGTAGTTTTCGTGCAATATGTGCAATTTTAAAAAATTACAAAAACAATATTTTCTCGAAAACAACCGTTTTCTGTGTAAAGTAGCTCAAAATTTCGCATTTTCATAAACGCTCAAACGCCATTTTCTCATATATGGCTGCAATTTTTTTTCTTGAAACTTATGTAACGGATAGTGCTAATTACACTCTTTAGTATAGCGTAAAGTTTATTTTGAGTAATTTTTTTTGTTTTTTCAAAAATTACATAATTGTAAATTTTTAAAAAGATCTCTCACATCTTTAATATGCACATTACCAGCAATTTGTAAAGATTATTATATTTGTGAGCGTAAGTGCTTCAAATAACTTCAAATAAAGTATTTTGAAAACTGAAACATTTTCTGTGAAAATGAGCTTGAAATTTCGCATTTGTAGTAGCGTTAAACGCCATTTCCTCTTAAACGGCACATACTTTTTAAAAGAAAATTGCTATTTATGACTACGTTTTTGTGTTCTTTAATATTCTAAAATTCCGTTCTACCAATAGGAAACCGAAAAATTATTATTTAAAAAATAAAAATACTTTATATTTGAGGGGTCCAGTGCCAAAGGTTAACAAATAAGAGTGTGGCATCTATTAGCCTGATTTAGCAAAGAAAGGCATTCTTCGTTTAAAGAAATTTTACCATATATTTTTTTACTTTCCCGTATACGTACGTATACACGGAGTGATATACGTAGTATAGGGAAAGTTATGTAATGCTGCGCGAAAAAATGGCCAATTTTCGGCGGAAAAAATTAATTGCCAGGCCGTGAAAACGAATAAGTGGATAAAACCAGTTGCTAAATTAAGAAAAAAAATCCTCTATCTCGTGGTGTGGTCAAAATCCATGATTTGTTGCTTCTTTATACTTAAAAATCGATTGACGGCATTCCGTCCGTCTGTCCGTTTGTCCGTCTGTGGTCAACGCTAGCGCCTAAACCGTTCTGTCGATTTTCTTCAAAATTGATATTCCCCAGTCGATCTGATTCTAGTCAAAGCTTTGTGATTTTGAAAAAGATTCTTTAAAATTTGGGGGTACTTTATATGAAGCCCCCCGGGAATTTTCAACATTTTCTCAAAAACGGCTCCAAATTTTTTCTTTAAATTTCTTGTATGAATAGAGGAAAATACACTTTTTAACATGGCATAGGTCCGATTTTCACGTACAGCTCTGAATTTTCGAAAATTGTGAAAGTTTGAATTTTTTTCGGCGTCTTTCTCCAACTACAAAATTGAAGATAGAGATTTTTTCTTCAAATAAAATTTGTTCTGCATATTGAGTTCTTTAATAAAGGTCATGTAAATGTTTTTCACAATTTTGGTAGTTTTCGTGCAATATGTGCAATTTTAAAAAATTACAAAAACAAAATTTTCTCAAAAACGGCTCCAAATTTTTTCTTTAAACTTTTGGTAGGGATAGTGGTAAATGTACTCTATCAATGACATAAAAGCCATTTTGGTCTATCGGTTGGTTTTTTTCAAAAATTACCAAATGTAAATTTTTTTACTTGTCTCTCACGTCGTTAATATTTACATTATCGGCGATTTTTTTACATTATTATATTTACGAGTATATATGCTTTAAATAATGTCAAGTAAAGTTTCTCGAAAACACTACCGTTTTCTGTGAAAAGTAGCTCAAATTTCGGCATTTTCAGAAATGCTCAAACGTCATTTTCTTGTATATGGCTGCAATTTTTTTCTTGAAACTTTTGTAACGGATAGTGCTAATTACACTCATTAGTATAGCGTGAAGTTTATTTTGAGTTTTTTTTTGTTTTTTTTCAAAATTATATATATGTAAATTTTTGAAAGATCTCTCACATCTTTAATATGCACATTATCCGCAATTTGTAAAGATGATTATATTTGTGAGTGTAAGTGCTTCAAATAACTTCAAATAAAGTATTTTGAAAACTCAAAAATTTTCTGTGAAAATGAGCTTCAAATTTCGCATTTTTAGTAGTGCTAAAACGCCATTTTCTCTTAAACGGCACATAATTTTTAAAAGAAAATTGCCATTTACGGCTAGTTCTTAATGAAATATGCTCATCAAAACAGACCTTCAAATAAGATCGTGTTGAATTTTTAGGAATATGAGTAGTATTTTTCTAATTTCCTGACAAACATCGCCCGCTCAGAATTCACTGCACTTGGTTTTCGTAGTTTTTTACAACTATAATAGTGAAAATACAGTTTTTTCTGAATTAAATGTATTTATCAAAATTACATCTGCAAATAATGGTATGCTTAATTTTTTCAAAATACGAATAGTTTTTCTACAATTTCGTGACAAACATAATGCTGCAATTTTACTGCGTGTCAGACAGCTGGATGCGTCGTAAATTAGGATTTGTAATTTTGTATATTATATCTTTGTTTGTTTCTTACATTCAACCTTTTGTTATACATTCACATATTAATCTTTTAAAAATTATTTATTTTGAAATATTTGAAATAAAATGACTAACTCTCAGAATATCGACAATGCAGAGAATACAACAATGAAATTTGGTTTCACGCTCGCGAATTTCTGTGAATCAAGTTTCATTGTTGTGATTTGATGTAGCTGTATGAAAAGGAGTTATAATTGTCAATTAATATTGATATTTGCATGAAAATATTTAGTTTTCGCACCAAATGCTCTATCATTTGTTGTAAGTAGAGTATTTTGCATGGTCCTGAGAATACTCTTCTCTAATCATGGCCCTACGAAAAGCATTTCTGTTTTGTCCGGGGTATCAGCTTATTTTTCAATTAAAAATTTACAAAACTTTAGTATTCTATTTTTATGCAGTTGTAGAATTCACATAGTTCTGACAACACTGAGATGGAAACAATGAGTTGTTCGCCTTTTGATTGAATTGGATGTTTTAGAATAATAGCTAAGATGTTAGTAGCGCAGAAAGTGCAATATTTCAATACTACGTATCTGTTTCCAATGACGCGGGAAAGTATGTGCCGTGTAGCACCACTAGTTGTATCATGATATTTAGTATGCTCTCAGATTGCCACTTGAATGAGTTTTATCCGTGTAGCAAGAGATGGTTTTGTTTGGGGTGCCCAGAGACCCCCACGTTACCTTCTACGTTATCAAAGGTGTCTTCAGTCTCGTACATTCTATTAGTTTGGGAACGTATTGCATGCTGTATTTTTACGTTAGGATTCCTCTGCAAAACTAATACTGAAGTACTACGAACATTTTAGGTCACTTTATATGTTAAGAAAGGAGTGGAAGAATGCGCCAACTTTTGCTGAAAGCGCTAACAGAATATCGTTACTCACCGCCCAGGAAAAAGCAGTCTGCGCGCAATTCCAAAATACCAGGATAATGCTTTCCTTGTTTATTGATTTGGATATTATTATTATTATTATTATTATTATTATTATTATATGATTCAGAGAATTACAGAATCCACCATCAAAAATGAAATGGATTTTGAGAGGAATAAAAATGATCGCAGCACGTATAAGACTGACAAAGAGGAAATGATGGCAGTGATTGTGCTACGTATTTTGGCTGAGTCTGTGAAATCAGGCCACCAAATCATGCTGAATTGTGGAATGTGTATAATACGAGTATTGAAATTTTCCATTGTACTTTGAATTTGAAAAGATTTCAATTTCTCCTAAGAAACATGGGCTTGGATATGACAACACGCTCAGACCGGTAGAAAATTAACTCCAAATATTAGATGCTTTCCTGATGAATTCTCAGAGTAGTTTAGCAACTTAATTCTTAGTGAATTGTTTAATTACACGCAAAATATTAGAATAAGAATATTATATTAATTCATTTTTTAATAATTTAGCATATGTCATGAAAGAGTGTGGGGGTCTGGAGACAACCCAGGTTAACACTTCTGTTTCAAAAACGTTACTACTGCCGGGTTAAGGAAGAACTAGTGCCGAAGTAAACGTCTTGAGAAAAAAGATTTAAAAAATCTAGAAAGAATTAATAGAATGTAAGATCTTTGAATGTACTTTTTGAAATTAGTTTCTATTTCAATTCCTAGACAAGTACATTTATATTAATTCAACATTTAGTAATTGTTACTATCGCAACCTTTCTCAAGGGTATTCGCTGAAATTATTTTCTTCGCCGAATTATTTAATTATTGTTATCCAATGTCAGTAGAAGCGACAATAACTCTCCGCAAACAGTGATAATGTCCGTTTTGGTATTTGTGCTTGTGAACTTCACGGGTGTCCACGGACGAAAGCACCTCAGTGCGGAGCGAGAAACGACAGCGTGCACTGACCGATGAATTTCTCAAACCCTGGCGTTTGACACATGAATTTCTCGTGCACTTCGTTTTCTTTAACTTGGCCAATGACGATAGGTCATTATTACAACTCCTGCCTTATAAAATGAATCTTTCTAACACTGGTAAGCGCATTTCCGAGGCCACGAGCCCCGTCGAGAAAAACGGTCGCGAATTAATGAAAAATATTAATTTTATAAAGCGGAGGGTCTATAATTTCCTAATGTCATCGGCCAAGTTAAAAAAAACAAACGAAGTACAGTGCTCCCGTTCGGGCCCGGCCGCCCGCTGAGGGCCGGGAGCAATCGGTCTTGGCGCTATGAAGCGAAAACGTGATGAGCCCTGATCCAATCGGAAGCCTTTATGTTGCTGCAGTAACGCCAATAGGGCGTCGTTCAAGCTTGCGATTGGATGAAACCGTCAACAACTGGTTTACTTCAAGTGCACCTTTAAATAAATCCAAGTATGAGTCCGTAATACGAAATACCCGCGCTCTGGGGGCAAAAAAACGTAATAGAGATTTATCGATAGTTGTTCGATTTCTCAGTACTTTGCGGGATAAAAATTTAAAAAAAAACGTATATTTGATTAATTTTGTATTAAGGATTTTTGAATTTTGATCAGTAAATACGCAAATAGGCAACATTTAGGCACTTAAACACAAAATAGGCATTTATTAGTGAAATAGGCTTTTATATGCACTGTAAAATTCGCTTAGAACACTCCTAATGCATCAAAATGAATAAGTGACCTAAAAGATTGCGTTTTCCATGGAAGGAAAAAAATAGGCAAATGGATAAAACTCCGCAGCTTAGTCATCAAAATGGAATATCTCACGGTATTTCGCGTCGTTCTGGGTTGTGCCGCTAGGAGTCGCATGATCGCGACTGGTGATCATGCGATATTTTGATGACACCTCCACGCGTCAAGAAAGAAAAACCAAAGTGTAGTCGAAGAACTCTCTAATATTGCCATGTAAGGATTAGTCCGGTTACTTTTGGCTCTACTCGTCGTCCAATGGAAGCACAAGCCATTCCATCTCCAACGATTGTACAAATTGCTTCATCAAGCGCAGTTCTATGTGCAAAGGAGAGAGAATAATTATCTTTCGAGCAAGTGAAAGGTAAATTGATCACATTGCTTTTCCTACAACTATATTTTTGCCCAGAGGCCAATTTTTTCTTAACCAATGCTCACTTTTGGTTCTGCTGCCTCAGAAATATAAAACAGGAATAATTTATATAGACACTTCATTGACCGAGAAGAAATTTCACCCTCTTCAGGTCAACATAAAGTAACCACGGATGTTCGTAATTCTTCATTTTTGACCAAAGAAATTGTCTCGTACTCTTCTTTCGTGCAGAATGAGTGACCAATTGGAACAGAGCCGCATTTCTTGTCGTCGTGGTAGAGTTCACAGTTCAAAATTCTACTCGTGCTGTCAGTGAACAGTCGCCGTTCATATGACTTGTATTCTGTAAACCCTAATTTTTAAAACGACCTACATCGATGCAGACCACTAGTGTTTCTTTCGTAAGAAAGGCAGCAAATCCTTTTCCTGCTGACAAAAAATATGTAATATTTGTCCCAGGTACAAGCAAATTCAGTCTTGATGTAGTAGTTAAAAAATCACAGTAACTCATTCCAGCTTTATAACCTTCAGACGTTGAAGATTTGTATTAAGTGATGGAATGATGCAACAGATACGTCATCAGAGTGAAACCGGTCTCCTCGCTGAGTGTAGATCAGGGTACGTACAGTTGTTATGATTGCATCGATTAATACCTTTGTTATTTTTGTCTTGCCAACATCGAACGTTAATATGGTTTTTAGGCTCCTTCCAAACCATTGGTGCCCTGAATTTTAGGCTTTTTATCATTTGTCCACTGTTGCAAATGTTTCGTACATACCCTGCATACAATATGAAGAGCCCACGTCTTAATCTCCGAGCTTGCTGAGGCTACGAATATAGCTTGAGTTGTTTTGGAAAGACTTCTGAAGATGTTCGCGCCGAACAAACTGCTCTCTTTCATCCTCTGACGCAAGGGAAAGGTCTGGAAACATGTATTTAAGACTTAGCGTACGTCAACGTAAGAATCATTGAGCATTGAAATAGTCGTCAGTATTACCTTTCTGGGCGGAAGGAAAGCGTTTTCCTTGCTGCAGTTAATGAAGTGTACACAGAGGTCTCGCGTCCATCACGTAATTTTACGGAGCCTTTATCGCCGGCAAGCGATACCAACACTACGTAGTAACATAATCTTGAGTGCGGACAACACGGGCGTACAAGCTTCTGCAATGGGGAGGCGATCCGTTGTGAAACAGCGCGGCCGCTCTGTTTCCACAAATGATTCTGCCGCGTGTCTCGTGGAAAACGCTGATTTCTGGGAATCCGGCGACAAAGGCTCAATGCTGCCCGCGCAGCGTCTGGGAGGTGGCGCGATCGTCCGGTCATCTTTGAAAGAAGTTCAGTCGTCGTCAGAGAGTTTCTAGTGGGGCTACAGAATAGCACAGGCACTCTCATATTAGTTTTCTGTTTCCTTGAGCGTGGGCTAGCGATTGGCAATTGTCACGTACTCCACGCGGCTGCCATCAGTCGCAGCCGAAATTAGTTTTATGAAATTTCCTCAGTATTTCAGTTTGATAAAAGTAGAATCGAAATTTTATTTTAAGAATATTGAATAACAGTAAAACCTTTTCCTAAAAGGCATTTTTCATTGAAAAATTCGAAGCCATTCTTAAGAAATGGGATCTCTATCTTCAAATTGTAATTGTAGGAAGTCACCGAAAAAATCAAGTTTTTGGAATTTCCGTTTCGAAATCTATTATCCACAGCATTCCATGACTTTCCCTATACTATCTATATACGGAGTAATTAGTATTAGTTTTCTGTTTCGTTTGGCCTTGGCTAGCTTTTCGGACTTGCCAATACTCTTGGTAGCTGCCATCTATCGCCGCCTAATTTTTTCGACTACATCTATCGCCTACATTTTTTCCACACTTTAAGTTTTCGGTTTTCAATAGTAGAACAAAACTATTGTTTTCATAGTATAAAAAAACAATTAAATCTTGCCCTAAAGGGCAATTTTCGTTGAAATATTTGGAGAAGTTCAAGAAAATTATACTTCATAAGCTGCCATCAGTCGCAGCCGAAATAACATTTTTTAAAATTTTCTCAGTGATTCAGTTTGCTAAAAGAGAATCGAAATATTATTTTAAGAATATTGAAGAACAGTAAAACCTCTTCCTAAAAGGCAATTTTCATTGAAAAATTCGAAGCCATTCTTAAGAAAAGGGATCTCTTTCTTCAAATTGTAGTTGTAGGAAGACGCCGAAAAATGTCAACCTTTTGGAATTTTTCGAAAATTCAGTTAATCATGAAAATCGGACATATGCTACTTTTAGAACATATTTTAACTCTATTCTTAAAAGAAATTTATAGAAAAAATTAGGACCCGCTTTTGAGAAAATTTTGAAAATTCCCGAAGGACTTTCTTTAAAGTACCCACAAAAATTAATGAATGCTTTTCAAAAATCTCTGAGCTTCGGCTGAGGCTAGATGGATAGGAGTTCCATTCATTTGGGAAAATTCCTACGCATGGTTTAGGCGGTAGTGTTGTTCACATACACTGCACGGGCGGAGGTTTTCAAAAGGTTTTCGGTATCGAGGGACCTCAAAACGTGTATTTCCGTTATAATCTCGAAATCTATATTCCGCAGCATTCCATAACTTACCCTATACTACATTATATATATATATATATATATATATATATATAATATATATATATATATATATATACATTATATACATTACAAAATATATATATACATTATATATATATATATATGTATATATATATATACATACATATATACATACGGAGTATTAT
This sequence comes from Acheta domesticus, assembly GCA_031308135.1. Lineage (NCBI taxonomy): Eukaryota > Metazoa > Arthropoda > Insecta > Orthoptera > Gryllidae > Acheta > Acheta domesticus. Next base: position 13,858 of record JAHLJT010009671.1, read on the forward strand.
ACGTACGCGTAAGAGAAAGTAAAAATGAATTTTAAGAATAAATTCATTAAATTTTTGAAATTAATTTGAAAGAAAGTTTTTGAGATTAATGAAAATTTCGAAAGGCGCGACGTGTGAAATGTATGATCTTTGCTCTTAATTCGCCCCAAAGAATTGATATAAATGATTGAATTCCAAGTACGGCGCCATATTTCAATTAATTTTGCGTGCGATGTGCCAACATAGCTTCACACCAAAAATAACTCAAATATGTCGTGTTGATGACCTCAGAAATAGGTTTTCCTATTTTTACTGAAAGAGTACCCGCCATAGCAAAACACTATTTTCTTGAGGAAGCTCCACATGTATTTAGAAGTAATAAATAATTCAATATTTAATTCATTATAATTTTAACATTGTGCAGTCCCTTTTTACTTTCCCGTATACATACGTACATACAGAGTAATATTCGTGGTACATGGAAAGTTATGTAATGCTGCGCGAAAAAGCGGATTTTCGGCAGAAAAAAATATGATAACGAAAAAGTGGATAAATCCAGTTACTGAATAAGAAAAACTAGTGGTGCTACAGAATGGCACTGACTTCCCCGTATTAGTTTTCTGTTTCCTTGGGTCTGGACTAGCTATTCGGAATTGCCACATACTCTTGCCAGCTGCCATCTATCGCCGCCCAAATTGATATTATCTTAATTTTTCGGTTTGCTTATGGCAGAACGGATATATTAATTTTAGAATATTGAACACAAACATCTTGCCCTAAATGGAAATTTTCTTTGAAAACTTTGGAACCGTTTTTATGAAAATGGCATTAATGCGCTTGTAAGAATACAAAATTGGAAGTTCTTTTTCACAGACAATATTTGAGTTTTCGAAAAACTTCATTTGAAGCACATTACTATTGTTTACAAAATGCTGGTAATTTGCATATTAAAAGTGTGAGAGATTTTTAAAAGAAATACATTAGAGTAATTTTTGAGTAATTAGAGTAATTAGAGTAATTATTCCATTGTGAAGACGGGCCTTGAGGGGCGTAGAAAAATCGCAGTATAATGTATTCTTTGTGTGTAAAACTATTTGGTCACCATGTTTTGCAAATGCTATTTCTAGAATCGAAACTGTACAGCATAAGTATTTTAAAATTGCAGTATATCAGATGGGGGTCGAAGATCCTTTCATAACTCATGATTACGGAGGTGTCTCTTTCGCCCTGAATTTCTCTTCACTTAGATCGTATAGGAAGTATGTGGATGTCTTGTTTTTGCGGAAATTATTGAAAGGTAGTATTGATTACTCACTTTTGTTGAATCAGGTAAATTTTAAGGTTCCCACTGCGCACACTAGGAAAAACAAATTCTTTTTGTGTAGAATTTTTAATTAGTATTATTATTATACAGCTAACAACTAAATTAGTAGAATCCATGTTGTTAATGAATTTGGATTTCATCCTTTTATTGAGAATGATGCAAATTTTGGATATGAATTGAAGAGCATCATACAGAAATTTGAATAATCAGTATGTGTTTTTATTTGTTGTTTTTGTATAATTCTATGGTTCATTTTTCTTCCTGTGTAATAATGTAGTGTGAGATTTAGTTTTCATATAAACTGTATAATTTTTTTGTTTATATAATTGGACAAATTGTCCGTTCAGAAAAATAAAATAAATATTTTGAGAACGAATTATAAAATGTTAAATGAAAATAATAATAAGATTTTTTATTGGTTTTTTATTCGGTGTGGAGGGTGATGAGAAGGGCGGGCGTAATAGATAAAAGTCGGCAGGCGGACGGAGTGCAGGACAGAATGAATAGCGACTTTTGATTCATTTCTGATTTCGTGTATTTCAGAGCCTCCACGTGAGATATGGCGAGTCTCAGACGTTCTCATGAGATTGGCGCACGGCAAGGGGCTGTCGGCGACGCCTTCCAGCTGGTGGCGCAGGGTCTGGCGCAACTACAGGAGGCCCTGCGTCTGGAGAAACAGGAGGCGGAGCGCAAGGTCCAGGAGGCTGAGATGAGAATGCAGGAGGCCCTGCGCCTGCAGAAACAGGAGGCGGAGCGTATGATCCAGGAGGCCCTGCGCCTGCAGGAGGAGTGGGCGGCGGCGGCGCTGCGCGAGATGGAGCGGAAGCTGCAGGAGAAGGACGACGCCATCCGCGCTCTGCAGCAGCGATTTGAGGGGCCCCAGGAGAGAGTGACGGCCGTGGAGGATAGAACGACCGCTCCAGAGGTTTCTGCAGGAGAAGGTGGTGTGCTATATCTAAAGAGCCGCGTGGATTTGGTCGAGGCCTCTCTGCAAAGTGCGGTGCAACAGTTCATGCCCAAGGTTGAAGCTTTGTTGCGCCAACTGGAGGAGACCCAAACTACACGTGTGTCCCTCGCCACCGCCGCCTCCACCTCCACCTCCGCATTCGCCGCCGGCGCCCGCGAAGCACCGGTGGCGGGAGGGGCAGCAGCGGGCGGAGGGGAGGAGCCCCCCACCCCCACTTCCTCGGGCGCCGGCCACCAGGGCGCGGCGGCCGACGAGGAAAAACGCGCGAGGCAGCGGGTGGAGCTCCGGGTGCGGGAGGCGGAGTTGAGGAGGGACGATGCACGAACCTCTCCCTTCCCTCGGGGAGAGCAGTTGTGTGAGGCGGCAAGAGAAGGAAAACTAAGTGAGGTACGACGCCTCATAGACTCTGGTGCCGACGTCAACTACACTAATAAATCTGGTACTACTCCTCTAATTAAAGCAGCCTGGAGTGCGCACGCGGACGTGGTGTCGCTCCTTCTGCAACGAGGCGCCGATGCGAACGCTGTCGACTGCGGTGGGCGGTCCGCGTTGCACTGTGCTGCGTGGAAGGACCGCAGCGGTCGGTGCGTGGAGCTCCTGCTGCGCGCGGGAGCCAACGTGGACGCGAGGGATGAGGATGGAGCGACTCCTCTGCACTGGGCGGCGTGGAGTAACAATGAGGAAGCGGTGCGCGCGTTCCTCGCGGCCGGCGCCAGGAGGCATCTCAAACCTTGGGGAGGATGGTGGAAAGACAGGACGCCGTTTCAAGTCGCGAAATGTGATGCCGTCCACGACCTTCTGCGAGGGTAGTATCTCAAATAATGAAAGTGAAAGCCCTCTGCATGGCAGAGTATGAGGCACAGATGGCGTATGAAGGCAAATACAGAATAATGTGTAGGTGGACAATCGGTGAACATGTGAAGAAACGAAAACGGGTTCGCGATGTGTTCGGTTGGAAAACAATATCGCGAAGCGTCTCGTCCCTGTGTTTCCCTGAGGAAGGCGCGCGAGAGAGGAGACAGCATGGGTCTAGGGAAGGGGCGAGGCGGGGCGCGCCACCCGTTCGCCTGTGCCGGCCCCATTGGCCATCGTTGATCATCCAACCAATCGACATCTCTGTTTTAGACTACACATTAGATTAAAAGGAACATGAAAGTTACTCAGCCAGCACTTACAAAAACAAATTAGTTTCTAAATAAGAGTGGACTAAATGTTTACCAGCTGCAGTTTTCTTCTCTGCTAACAGCTCATTTTATCATTCGAATATTAATCGGCTTTAAGAATTGTACGTTAATTACAAAATGTGAAAATAAATAAATGTAATTTTTTTGAAGTTTACCATTTGTTTTGCAATACGATAAAAATAAAAAATAAAGCATAATATATTTATCCGAATCATTATATTCATGTTGAGCAGCCATTTCATTCTCTGAAATATACTTCCATAACTGAAAAATACAAATCATTAATTTATTTTAAATAATGTTTGTTAGAATTGAAATTTGACAATAAAATATTCGACTTCATACATTACAATTGCAATTATTAACTGTTGATAGAAGATACAATAATAGTAATTTCTGGATTGATCCTAATAAAAATGCATATTGAATATCAGTATTACTTTAAACAAATATTGCTAAACTATTGCAAGATGCTAATTTGGTTCAAAAATGAAGTCGTTTAAAAAACGTCACTGCATTTACGGAAAACATGGAATATTAATTGCATAATTCCCTAGCCGTAACAGACGATGTGCTCTCCCCAAATCACCAAAGGCAAGATGAACGATATAAACTTTCTACACAAGTACAGTGTGTTCGTCACTTACTCGTGCTTTACAATTCAGTTTTGGCTTAAAGAAGCAATTTTTTTGTAAATAAAATGCAATGTTCCAATACACAGAAATAATTGTGTTAATAGCACCTTACTAAACTCATTTTCTTGTTTAATGCGCTTCAATATCGATAATCTTATATGGGCATTTTAAATAGCCATTTCTAAAATGGAATATACCATGCAGTAAGGGGCGATAAAATTGTTTCTGAAATCAAAATGTGTCGCGTTCTGGTTTCCAACAGAACAACTTCTTGTATTTACGTCCATAACAACTTGATCGCATAATATAAGTAACAGCATACTAAATTTCAGACCATTAACCGAAACCTCATTTCCATAAGATTGGCGGGAAAAATTTTGATCAAATGTAATTTCATATTATGTGAAGGGTTTTATAACTAGGTATTT
>JAHLJT010009672.1:0-10273 GCA_031308135.1 Acheta domesticus
TATTTGAAAAAATATGAGAGGAAAGAATTTTATTTAAACAGCCAACACAGGCGTTGAGCGATACAACGGTAATATAAGGGAAAAAAGGGAAATTCTGTCACACTTCATTTGAGTTCAATGCTTTTTTGGGGCACAAGGGCTTGTATTTTCTAACTATAATGAAATAGGTGATCATCAAATAGAGAAAATTTCATGAAATATATATGTGAAATAATGAAATATGATAAAACTGACAAGGATGATATGAAAATTCCAGTGTTTCGTGCAATCTCACCAACAAATTCAGCTTCATTGAATTTCAAGTGTGAGCACGGTTATGTCCCATGAAATTAACTAGTGGTGCGGGAAAGTATACGGAGTAGTCTGTGCCATTCTACGGCCTATCATTTTTCTATTTTCTTGGGTCTTCGCTAGCTATTCGGAATTGCCACAAACTCTTTCTTGCCAGCTGTCATCTATCACCGCCAAAAGTACACTTTTTTTTGTCATTTTCTTAATTTTTCGGTTTCTTATTAGTAGAAGGGAAACATTAATTTTAGATTACTAAAGAACACAAAACATTGTCATAAATGGCAATTTTCTTTTCAAAATTATGTGCCCTTTAACAGAAAATGGCGTTTTAGCGCTACTAAAAAGGCGAAATTTGAAGCTCATTTTCACAGAAAAGGTTTGAGTTTTCAAAATACTTTATTTGAAGTTATTTGAAGCACTTACACCCACAAATATAATAATGTTCACAAATTGCTTGTAATGTGCATACTAAAGATGTGAGAGGCCTTTCAAAAAAAATTACAATTATGTCATTTTTGAAAAAACAAAAAAATGACTCAAAATAAACTTCACGCTATACTAAAGAGTGTAATTCGCACCATCCGTTACAAAAGTTTCAAGAAAAAATTGCAACCATATATGAGAAAATGGCGTTTGAGCTTTTCTGAAAAATTTGAGAGAAAGAAATTTTGAGCTACTTCTCACAGAAAAAACGGTTGTGTTTTCGAGAAACTTTACTTGACATTATTTAAAGCACATCTACTCGTAAATATAATAATGTGAAAAAATGGCCACTAATGTAAATATTATTGACGTGAGAAACATGTGAAAAACTTTACATTTTTGTAATTTTTGAAAAAACCAATGTATAGAGCAATATAGCTTTTATGTCATCTGATAGAGTACATTTACCACAATCCCTACCAAATGTTTAAAGAAACAATTTGGTGCCTTTTTGAGAAAATCGTGTTTTTGTAATTTTTTTAAAATTGCACAAATATTCGCATTATATATACGAAAACTACTAAAATTTTGAAAAATATTTACATGACTTTTATGAAAGAACTCAATAAGCAGAACAAATTTTATTGGAAGAAAAAATCTCTATCTTCAATTTTGTAGTTGGAGAAAGACGCCGAAAAAAATCAAACTTTCACGATTTTCGAAAATTCAGAGTTATTCGTGAAAATCGGACCTATGCCATGTTAATAAGTGTATTTTACTCTATTCATACAAGAAATTTAAAGAAAAAATTTGCAGCCGTTTTTGAGAAAATTTTGAAAATCCCCGGGGGCTTCATATAAAGTACCTCCAAACTTTGAAGAATCTTTTTCGAAATCTCAAAGATTCGACTAGAACAAGATCGACCGGTGAATATCCATTTTGGAAGAAACCGTACGTATGGTTTAGGCGCTATCAGTGTTCACAGACGGACAGACGGACGGACAGCAGTGGCGTAGCGTGACTCACACGTTTGGGGATGCTCAACAATAACACACAAAATGTCACTATCAACTACTTCGTCTAACAGGCGAACGCAACACAAGGCAGATACACTGGGACTACTTCCACGATCTCGATTGCTTACGACGGTGTAGGCGCTTCCCACAAAATCCTCACAGCAGTCAGGGCTGCCGATGTCTTGAAAGCAAATTATACAATGGCTCAGCTTTAATTCTTATACGCGAATGGCAATAAGACCATTTGTTAATTTATACATTGCAGACTTAAATAATATGTAATCTATTTAAGAGATAATACAATTTCTTGGATACTAATTAAGAAATAGTAGTCAGGCACAATTTCTACAGTTTGTACCCATGACCAAGCGGGGACTCCCGAGTGAGAGAGAGAAAGATAATTTACTGAACGCCTGAAGTGTGCTGCGCTCTCGTGCACAAACGAGCTTCTTTCCGCAGTAGACGCTAGCGTAAAGCAGTCGGGTTTCTCTGGGCCAGGGGTGAAGAGGGGAGAGGGGGACCTCGCCATCTGCGCATGCGTCATTGCTCGTCGCAATCTGGCGGCAGACGCTGAAGTATTTTAGCTTCCAACCAATCAGAGGCCAGCTTCAATAGCCCGCCGAATTCAATCATAGGAAATCAATTTTAAATTAATACAAAACGTGTTTCGCTCAACAGACCACTTCTAAGATTGATACAGTATTAAAGGTTCTTATATACGGGGATGCTCAGCATCTCAGCGTCCCCTGACGCTACGCCACTGACGGACAGACAGGTAGACAGACGGACGTTTTCCTTTCAATTGGTTTTTCGATATCAAGGACCTAGAAAACAGGGTTTCTGGCTACACCACGTGTTAGGGGATTTTTTTTCTTAATTTAGCAACTGGTTTTATCCACTTATTCGTTTTCACGGCCCGGCAATGAATTTTTTTCCGCCGAAAATTGGCCAAATTTTTTCTTGAAACGTTAGTAACGGATAGTGCTAATTATACTCTTTAGTATAGCGTGAAGTTTATTTTGAGTTACTTTTTTGTTTTTTCAAAAATTACATAATTGTAAATTTTTTGAAAGATCTCTCACATCTTTAATATGCACATTACCAGCAATTTGTAAAGATTGTTATATTTGTGTGTGTACGTGCTTGAAATAACTTCAAATAAAGTATTTTGAAAACTCAAAAATTTTCTCTGAAAATGAGCTTCAAATTTTGCATTTTTAGTAGCGCTAAAACGCAATTTTCTTTAAAACGGCACATAATTTTTAAATGAAAAACGCTATTTAGGACTACTTTTTTATGTTCTTTAATATATTTTAAAATTAATATTTCTGTTCTATCAATAGGAAACTGAAAAAATAAGAAAATGACAAAAAAATGTACTTTTGGCGGTGATAGATGACAGCTGGCAAGAAAGAGTGTGGCAATTCCGAATAGCTAGTGAAGACCCAAGAAAATAGAAAACTTATATGGGAAAGTCTGTGTCATTCTGTAGCACCACTAGTTCTAACTTTCAACCGTTAAACTACATGAAGTACGTGAGCTATTATTACTTTTACTGGATCAGTTTTCTGTGCTCTAATTGATCGAAGTGACAGAAATGGTATTGGTGAATGAGAAATATTTAAATTATAATTAAAGTTTTAAATTATTTTATAATTTTTCGAGTTTCATACCCTAAGCCAAAACTCAGGCTACGCCACTGTTTAGAACATTTTAGATTTTTGAGATACGGCAAAGTAATAAATACGTTAATCATTGTCTGTGCTTGTGGGACTTTAGTCTGAGACCGAGATAACAGTGTCATTTTTTGAAGAAATACGCATCCAGAAAGACGCATCGAGAAAGACACATTCAGAAAGTACCCCTAGATAGTCACCAAAAATAAAACACAATTTCATTTGAAAACTCTACTGTTGCAGATATGTTGCGCTATTTTTTCTCATAAATACCACCAGAATTGAGGCATTTATCATGAAATCAGCATTTGTATCGTCGTGCGGATGATGTCTGCCGTCAGCGTTAGGTACCAATGTTTGATAGCCAATGTTTGCAACTATGCGTCGTTGTATTATATGTTTAATCCTGTCCGGGTAGAGATTTCGTGAGGTGTAAGATAAGATGGAAATCGCTAGAAGCAAGATATGAAATTTACGGTGGGTGTGAGGACACTACAGTGTACTTTGTATCCTTTGGGGTTACCAAAGTGCTATTCCACTGGAGTGGGAAAGGGGATTCTGAGAACTAACGTAGGGGTTTACAAAGTGCTTATCAGCCACAGGTCTGTCAGTAGCAAATGCTGCCCTCCTCTCTAGTCCTTTTCTTCGATAAGTGCAGTTCTTATTAGATTTCACATCTCCTGAGTCCTTGATACCGAAAAATCTATTGATGGCAAAACGTCTGTTTTTTGGTCTGTCTATCCGTCTCTGGTCAATGCTAGCGCATGAGCCGTTCAGACGATTTTCTAAAAATTTGATATTCTCTAATTGATATAGAGACCCCGCGACTTCGAAAACGATATTTGAGTGTATAGGAAGCCTCAAAATTTTCACAAAAAATGGCTGCAATTGTTTGTATTAAATTTTCTCTTGGGATAATATAATCGTAATTTCGAGCGCTCTGCGCAGGTTTTATTTTCGTTATATTCTCTGAATTTTAAAAAAATTGCAAAAGTTCAAACCTTTTTTTCAGTCTCTCTACAACCACAATATTGAAGATAGAGAATTTTTCTTAATGAAATCTATTGTTCAAAGTCACATCTTGAAATAAGATCATATGCAAAGTTTGGAAAATATGAGTAGTTTTCGCGTAACTTTGCATAAAATATAAGCAATTTTAAATAATAATTTTCTAAATAAGGCTCCAATATTTTTCCATGCGTTTTTCCTACATATATGTAGGCAGTAAACATAATTGAGGCTTGTTCAATTTTTGGTGAACGTCTGTATTTATGAAAATTGGAGAAACATTACATTGCAAAAGTCTAATATTGATGATAGTGATTTTTTTGTTAAATGAAATTTATTTAAGAAATTATATATTCCATTCCGATCGATTGGGGAATATCAGTTTTGTAGACAATCTTTTGAACGATGTAGACGCCAGCGATGTTAGTCACAGACGGACACTCAGACGAAAGGACAGGTCACAGAAAGTCACAGACAAAAGGCAGACGCTTTGCCGTCCATCCATTTCTATGTATCAATGGTTCAGTGAAAGTAATTTACTACAGAAACACTATTTATCCTTATTCTCGTTAGGGCCCCGTAATCCGTGTTTTTCTGATGACAAATCGCCGATAGAATTTCAATAGTTTCTGTGTTAGTTCAATAGTAAGCACGTAGTAGACTAGGAAGTAAAATAGTACGCTACAATTATGACCAGAAAGAAAACAAGGGACCATCTCAATGTTCGTTGAATAGATGAAAGGAAAATCGAGATGTGGTTAATTGTTACAGAAGCTGAATTGTAGTACATTCAGGTTACATCACGTGTTAAATTTTTTCTAAATTTAGCAATTAGATTTTTCCACTTTTTTATACCAGGGCCCTATAATAAGAGTTTTTCTGCCAAAAACTTGCCGTTTTTTGCGCAACATTATATAACTTTCACTCCACTCCGTAGAGAGAATGTAAAAAGAGAGGCAGAAAGCATCAAACAGCAAATATGTGCTTCATTTAATAATAATGGATATTGGAGAGGTCTGGTGAATACATTCGGCGCAAAAAATCCACTTCTTACAAGTGGCTGAAGAAACAAAACGAAAGCAAACCATGGGGTGGAAGGAGAAAAGTGCAAATAACAAATGAACATCATCAATTAATTACACAAGGCAACAAAAAACCTTTTTTGTGTCTGCAATTTTAGAGTTGATTATTCGTATTTCGGGGCCCTTTATTCCAAAAATGCTAACTGCTTGGCTGCATCAGCTCTAAAGGTACAGTGAAAGATTACGATTTTCGTCACTTTCGGAAACACAGTTCACTTTTAATTAATCTGTATACTCCATTTCATTTTTATATTATTATAAACCGACAAATTTGAATTCTCTGAAACATTTTAGTAAAGTGCACTGCTACTTTCACATATTTTTTAGTGCTCTCATGCATTTAGAAACAAAACTTCGCGTTCCTTAACCTTGGAGAGGTGGCGGTTGCCGGAGTTCCGTTAGAGGTGGCGCGAGGTCATTTCTGACCCCTTTAAGTTATTTCTTCATAAAATTATACTTAGCAAGAAATAAGTGCGAAAATACTTATTTTAATAATAATCAATCGTTTTTAAGGTCGTATTTACTTAATTCACTATTATGAACAAACGTGCAAAAGAAGAATTGAAACAAATAAATGGGCAAAATAATCTTTATCTTTCATTTTATGTAGTGACTTCATTTGCATTTGCTTGGATATTTCAATGACAAAGGTATCAGAAACTTCAGTAAGTTTCATTTTCTAACATTTTCTCACATAAAAACAAACAATTTATTGAAAATGCTTCAAAGCCAATCAACACAACTTATAACAAGTACGAAATTTAAGATGTTTGTATTGGTTTCACAAATATTTATAAATGAATTATTACATATCAAATTTTAAAAATCTTTATTTATTTATTTATTTACGTCAAAAACAGTTAAAAACTGTGTGTGACGAGCTATGGGGAGAAGTGAATTTTGTACACGTTTTCATAATTCTGTGATCTCTATCCTTTAGACATCTTCTCCTCTATCTTTCAAACAAAAGCTAAAGAATGTGGTGAAAGGTATGTGAAATATAAAGCTTCTGACTCTCAAAATTAGGCAACTGCAGCTACGTAAAGATACGTGGGGTCACAAGAGACCTCGCGCCACCTCTCTCGGTTTAAACACAATAATTTACCAGTTTCTCCAAACCTGCCTTAAATTTCGTCATTTTGCAAAGGCTTTCCAGCCTGTCATTCTAGAAACAAAAAAAGCAACGCGCTACATTAAGTAGTTTTTTGTTTTGGAGTTAATTTATTACACCTGAAGTGATTATATTTAATTAACGTTAATTTCCATCTAAAGTGTTCACGCAGATACCTGCGAGGTTATCTACAATTCGCTTATTTATTAGTTGTATTAGTTGTATTGCTATCTCAATAAAACCGTATGTGAATATTCCAGATGTCTTTTGCTACACGTGGCGAGTTCTCTCTCAAGGAAATAGAAAACCTATTTCTGAATTCATAAACAGGGTATATTTGAGTTATTTTAGTGTCAAGCTCGGAGATCAAGATGTGGGCTCCTTATATTGTCTGCACGATATGTACCGAAAGTTATTAGACAAATGGTACCGAAAATTATTAGACCGTAGACAAATGTAACAATTAGTAACAAACTAATTGTTACTTTTAATTGTTAAAATTGTTACTAATTGTTACTTGATGAAGCAACATGTACAATCGTTGGGGATGAGATGGCTTATGCTTCCAGTTTATACATAGAAATGTATTACCTACATTTCAGGAATTACGATCGAGAAACTGAAAGCAGGGATTTTCGATGATTCTCAAATACGGAAGCTCGTAAATGATTCAAATTTCTTGGAATCCATGAGCAAAATTGAATCGCGTGCCTGGTCTTCTTTTGTTCTAGTTGTGAAAAATTGTCTAGGAAAGCATAAAGCAGAAAACTTTTCACAATTAGTAGAAATGTTTTCCGATTTCCATGTGCTTGGATACAATGAGTATTAATGTCCATTACCTACGTAGTCACTTGGATTGCTTACCTTCACTTGGTGATCTAAGTGTAGAGTAAGGTGAAATATTTCACCAAGATATTCAACAAGGTAAGAGTCACACCAAGGAAAATGGAATACATACTTTATGGCAGACTACTGTTGGAAATGCAGGAGACTTATGGCACTTGTCACTACAAAAAGCCTATTTTTAAAAAAATTGGGTGTTAAACGAATGGTTGATTTTGTGAATTTTAAAAACATTTTGGTGAAAAATTGTTTGATTTACAGTTGTCTACTTAATATATTTCATTTATGAAAACAAAATTATTTTATTTTACCAAAATTAACACCAGTGAGGTAAATACTCAGCTCTACAACTAAAAATTTTATTTGATAATTTTGATTAATCTTTATGCTTTTTGGTGTGCTGAAAACGAATATGAAGTCCGGCCATCTCCATCACGAACAGATTTGTTCAAATCCATGAAACATAATCCCTATTTTGTAGAATATGCACATATTTGCATTAGTAACCAATATTTTTTTATTTTTTTTATTTTTATTTTTTTAATGTCGCATCAACTACTCGGTCATTAGCGACCACTATTGGGAGTAACGTTATGACATGATGATGACACGATATGGTGAGGAGAGAGGGTGAAAGGACGAACACATACAACCATGCCCGAGGCGGGACTCGAACCCGCGACCCCACGGTCCGAGACCACTACGGCACTACTGCCTTAGCGGTCTCGGCCACGGGGCCAGCCAATATTTTTTCTTAAACGATTTCTAACATTATAAACACGTATTATGTTCTAATAACACACTACCTGAATAGGTGGTGTGTTTATGAAGGTTCTGTTCAGATAGGAACTTAATTGATATATATTCTCAGTAGTTCCCTTCTGAAGTTAATCAAGATAGAAATGGCTATATATGGAAATTGAAGCCCACTTTGTTGCTCATTTTTTCAGACTAGCCATGTCAATTGGAGTGAATACACTCACGTAGGTCATCTAGTTGCGTCAAAGTGATTAAAAAGGTTTTGTGAAGTTTGCAAGTGCATTTTGAAACTAGTGGTGCTTCCAACGCACATACTTTCTCGCTATGCCTCTATACGGTCCTTATTGCTATTCCACTACTTCATCAACCAGCAAGAGTGTATTATATCAGCAAACGTTTTCCGTACCGAGGCACGACTCAAAGTCAACGAACCAGCACTTATAACACTACGCCACACCAACACCGCCTATGTCGAACAGAGCCACGAAAGAATTGAACCGACCTATAAAATGGTAAATGCATTATAAAGAAACAATCGATACGATGGTACATACGCTTTACAAATCCAAGAAGAGAAGTAAAAAATTGTTAAAGGTTAAAAATTTGAACAAATATATACAGACATTTCCAGTACATTTCTCGCAATTACTCATATTTTTGTCAAACGTAATTGTGTCGGTTTTATCATTAGAAGCCAGTAATTGTCAACATGCGAAAAACATGTCTCTCAAACATGACCAAGAAAGGAACCGGTGAACCGCTTTACGAAGTATTCGTAAGGCTAGAAAATGATAAGAATTTTTGGAACTGTTAGGGATATGTAAGTTCATCGCATGCCTTCTGGTTATATTGTATTACAATTTAACGTTAAAATGCTAATAATTTTACTTAAATTGGTTCATACAAATATGTATGAATACAAATATTTATCTATATTGAATCTATTCGTGAGTAGAAGTACTTCAAATGATTTTCAATAAAGTATCTACACTTTTCAATGTTTTTTTTCCTGCAACATCACATTCATCAAATTAAAATTTCCCTCAGGGATCGAACTCCGTACCTTCCTTATTGAAGATCTCAACCCGAAGGTGCATTAACCAACAGCGCTACGAGACCCACTTGCGGAACAACTTCTAATATTTCAGTCAAAACGTACGTTGTATCAGTTCTATCATTAGGAAGGCGGTGATTGTTAACATGCGAAAAACATGTCTTTCAAAAAACATGACCAAGAAAGGCAGTGGTGAACTGCTTACTCCACACAATTTATCGGATGATCGGCATTTGGAAAATAACTACTGCGAGAAAGTATGTGCCATTCTATAGCACCACTAGTTTATTTATATATTTGCCTTCCCTTCTTACACACGTGCAGAAAATTTAAGAAAAAATTTGGAGCAGTTTTTGAGAATTTTTTTTTGTAAATTTGAATCGCAATTTACGCAAAAACCATTCGTTTTTCCAAAAAATGGTACATGACCTTATTTGAAGTGCTAATTTTGTACAGCCGACTTTGTCTGAGGCGAAAATCTCTATCTTCAATTTTGCAGTTTTTAAATAATTTTTTGCAATTTTCGAAAAATAGGGCCTATCAACGAAATGATGCCTACGTCATTCCCTTCAACGTTCTTTGCACTATTCAACAACAAAATATAGGGCTGTCGATAAGGCTGTCGATACTCCGCGTCTCCTAATACCTAACAATTTTTTCTCATTAGAATTTCAATGTTGTGATTTATTTAGTATATCAATTTTTAAATTTTTAAGTAAAATACTATTAACATTTAGGAAGTGAGGGCGTCACTGAAGTGGTAGTGCGCTCGCTTACCGTGCGGGAAGTAAGGCGGTCGATACTCCACGTCTCCAAATTCCTATGAAATTTTATAATTAGTATATCAATATTCTAATTGATAAGGAAAATACCATCAACGTTAACGATTTGTGATTATAGCTCAAGTGGTAGCTTGCTCGCTAACATGCGAGAGGCACGGTGGTCGACACCATGCGCCACCAAATTCATATGTATTTTTCTATTTAGTATATCACTTTTGAGATTTATAA
>JAHLJT010009673.1:0-22858 GCA_031308135.1 Acheta domesticus
GAACTCTGGAGAAAGATCTAGAGAAATTACCATTGAAAACCGCACTAAGCAAAGAATTGAAAATAATTGACTTTTTAAGGACAAATAAAGGCATTGAAATTTTCAGTTAGTGTTGTTAATGTATTTTTCTGGATCTCTATATTAATAAAAACAATCATTGTGAAGAAATTCTGTTTAATTTTGACAACATCGGTTATATAGTGAACCCAAAATTTTAGTCCTCAGAAGTTCACTATAACCGGAGTCGACTGTAATTTTAAAGTACCTTGACGGAAGAGAAGTCTTTTGACAACGTCCGGAAATTGATCTGTTATTAATAACTGTTATTACGAGCCCACTGTTATTCCAGTAACAGTTATTGAAGAAAAGCTGTTAAGCCCATGGTATGGTGGAGGTCGCGAATTAGGCAACATATTCTAAATATGGCAGCTAAAAGAATTTCCTGTCGGAACAGCCATCTAATGAAACTATTATTCCGATCAACTCTCTCGCGTTTGCTTTGTTGTCATACACTCCTCACGAGATTGAAGACTTCACAAAACACTATAGTCAGTGAACAAGTGAGCTAAATTAGAGTTATCATTATCAACGAGTGCAAAGTAAACGATGTTAAGTCAGGAGTAAATGAAAGGCACAAACTTAGAAGTTGTCTGTGGTCAGACTTCTGTGTTAATATTCCAGACATAATCATAATTGGTAATATGCCAAACATTCTTCTACGCCCACAGATTCGACCGACGTCACGTGAGTCCGGAGCGTGTCACGTGCGACAGGGAGAGGTCAGTGAGAGCGCGCTCTATGACCTGCTGACCGCAACGCCGTGAGAGTGGCCGAATGCTCCCTTCCGCAGGGTCGTTCGCGTCCTTTCCCCTCACTAACGAGAAAGTCGAATGCATAAACAGTATGGGAAACGAAACGGACCTCTCTCCTCTTGCGAAACGCCCACGTGTTTCTTCCCAATTGCCGGCGAGTAAGCTTCTTCTCGTGCGGAAACGTTAGGCTGGTACCATCATCTTGTAGTTAAAGTACGTTAGAGTAACGGCACGTGAAGAAACCCTCAGACGTAGTGTCATTATGCTGAGTAAATAGTCGAACTAGAACGTGAAATTCACACGTTATTCAAGTGTACCAAGTTACAGAAGTACGAGAAGAGGGTGGAGGAGGATGTGATTTACATTAGAGAGAAAGAAGTGTGAAAAAAACTGTAATTATTCTGGCGGCCACGAATCAACCGATTTAGTGCAGACGGGTCTACAAACTGTGTAAAAACTGTGGAATTGAATTAACTGCAATGCCAGAGAACGAAGTGCACGAGCGCGTCGGTGTCGAACTGGCGGGCAACGGGGCGCGCGCGTGTGCCACGCGATTGGAGGCGCTGCGATGGACGGCGTGGAGGCTGCCGAGTGCTTTTGGAAGAGCGCAAGCCGGATTATGAATTTTGGAGAAAATCGGCTGAACGGTTTAGCTTCCGGTTTATACTTCCCTAGAAAACCGTACTTCTAACCTCACGAACACAATAAGAGATATGAACAAACCAATGTTACAAAACCACAACAATAAAGTTGTAACAGTTGTGACAGTTCCGCCAACGTGGATAACAGAACCTCTTCTAAGAGTCTACGTAAGTTACAGACATTAAGATAATTAGGTTTTCCCAAGAAATCAAAATAAAGAGATTCCCAATAAAAGAGGCATATCTCCGATAGGCTGGAGAGAGAGAGAGACAGACAGACAGACAGAGACAGAGAGAGAATAGAAATGTAAACATTTAAAAATCCCACTTCTATATTAAATTTTGCAATAAAAGTCCGGTGTTTCCGGAAAGTCTAAATAATTTAACTAGCTTAAGTTTTAAAACGTCAAAAGTTTCATATTTTTACTGTCAAACGTTAAAAGTTACATCGTCACATTCAACTAGTAAGTAATGGTCTAGTTGTATGTAACGCGTGTCACACACCCATCCCAATGCAGAAATAAACTGAACACTAACTGAGTTTACCACATTTTACATTTTTGTGGTGATACAGTTCAAAACCACAAATTCACCCGTCATTTCGGGTCCTCTAAAGCGTGTTAACTAAGAAATGAAGCCTTAAAGGTGCTCGATGGCCGCTTAAAAGAGGAGATATTAACATGTGTCCTGTGAGAAAAAAATTCCTGATGATTAATATGATTTTCGAGTCTGTGTTGGTATTTGACAGATTTGAGAGTAATTTCTTCTTTAATGGTGGTGAAAGGCAGATCTTTGTATGGTGTGGAGTTTGACTCAAACTAGAGAACTTTGCTTATTAATCTGAGATTTTTAAATTGAAATCTTTGAAGAATTTCTGTATTTGAGTTTGAGGGTGTTCCCCAGGAGATGGGAATTAATATTACGTTTTGTTGGCCCCGTTTTTTTCTCTTCCTCTCTCCTCTCAGCTTCCCCCGAAGATGAAGGAGACAGAGCCCCGTCCACTTGTTTTCTCCGCGAGTTGTGGAAACTCTCGGGGCAATTGATGGAATGACCTGGAAAACGACCTCTGGCGAAGAAAAAAAAACGTCGACCTTAAAGAACGACGCGGGCGAGAAGCGCACGGGAAACACTGGCTTACAGACAGCAACGCAGATAAAATACCGAAACGCGGTGGTGAACACCAGCTTCCTCCCAGCAGGCTGCCATGCCAGCTGCGGTCTCAGTTTACGCAGGGCAGTGGACTAGCACGAAGCTCCCAAATGTTAGCCAAATTAAGACAAATTCAGAAGTGTTTGATCTAGAGAGAGACCCGCAGAAAAAACAATGAATTTAGCGTTTGAAAATTTATAAATTTGAAAAGTATGTATCATAAAGCATATAAATGTTTCATTGTGAGTAATTTCTTCGTTTAAATCGAACTACTTTGTTTGTGTGTTGGAAATCAGAAGAATTAACATAATTTAAATTAAAAAAGTGTTATTAATAATTCTGTTAACTTTCTGCTGTCGAGTATAATCTCTGATCCATAAGGTGAATCATTCTATTTTTCTCATTTCATGTACGTACAATAATGTTGATACAACGGAGGAATAGAGGAGTTGCCAGGCGCTTGTGATTAAACCAGAATGGGGCTTAACAAACTGTTTATGCCACATGATGGGCAGGCTAAATGTGTGGTCCTGAAACTAATGCTTAAGTTACAAAAACATTTACTTAAAATTCATTTCTACCGCACACAAGAATTAAGAGTACATACAAGGCCTTTAACCGCCAATTAAATACGATTTGACGTTGACGGCAAATATAAGGCAACTCATGCATATGTTCTAATTTTAGTCTACTTTACGCAAGTATGCATTTCTTTAATGGCGTGATTAGACAAGTTTCAGGTGGATAAAATTTAATTTTCTTTGTTTAACACACACACTTGACAGAAAACGATCGTACGGGTAATATGCAAGTACACCACACGTGGTAAATGAATGTATTGCGACTACCCGTCTGTCGGTTGGGCGCCGTAGACGTGGTAGCCGGCTCGCTCAGTCGGTAGAAAGGCTTGCCTAAATTGATGAAGATGGAGGACGTTGGTGGCCGGTGTAAAATAAGAGACTTTTACTCATGTTAACAAACAGGTGGCTTTTATTTAATAAAACAAAAATTGCAAGATTTTACCACTCATGTCGGCGAGCATGCTCCCCTTTCCCCAATTCCAAAATATGACATGCACACATAAAATAAATTGAAAAGTGAAAATTACTACAGTAAAAAGAACAGTATTTTCCTCTACGCTGATTCCCTCTTGACAGCCAAGCGCGGCCGGGAATCTTCTCTTCGTCGCCCGGTCAAAGGTAATTAAAGATTGTTCACCAAACTGTTTATGCCTTTCGACCACGGGCGCGCCAAAAGAATGAAAAAGATACCGCCTTAGCGGGGCGGCGTGCACAACAAACCAGAGTTGAACGACCTCGGGCCGCCAGCTGGCTGGCAGGGGCGGCGCGAGCGTCGTGGGACGCCGCACAAAGGGGCGCGCAGGGCCGAGCCAGGTAGAAGACGGGGTTGTAGGGATGCTGGCCCAACACACAGCGCCGCTCACTTACTGTCGCTAATGATCAGATAATGTCTGCTCAGTTGAATGACCTTGTCACTTTCGGTTCACCGCACGGTACTTTAGAGTTCGTAGCAAGTTCGTGAATGACAAATTGTTCCACGATAATGTTCCAAACACGAGCACAAGTCAGATACTTTTTCAGAACTATTAGAATGTCAATAAAACTTTTCACAATCCGCGGTCTACACTTATTTAAGAACCGCGCACAAATTCTCCTCGAAAACTCAACGTTTTCTTATAAGTCCAACTAAGAAATAAAACTTTATCTCTGACGCCGGGCGCCTCCACAATAACGTCTCGTCCCCCTGACCGCCTCTCACCTTCTCTCTGTGACGGCCTCACACCCTCTCTCTGTGATGGCCTCACACCTTCTCTCTGTGATGTCGCCTGCACGAAGTCCTTCGAGCCTCCCTTCCCCCACCAAATTCCCTCAGAATGTTCTAGAACATTCTAGAGCTTTGCCTACGTCCGGCGGCTATTGGCGAAAGGGTATTGCGTCGTAGAATAATTCCGCCCAATCATCGGAAGTTTTTTGGGGCCGAGAAATGAGAGAGAAACCTGCACTCGTTCTCTCTCGCTTCAATTTTCTGTCAAACAGGGGCAGGAATTAGTGACTGGGGGGGAACGAAAATCTCAAGGGAGGATGGGGAGGGCGAGGGGCGCCGCGGAAAAGTACTGCAGTGCCGCGTGCACGAGAAGACCCCCCCCCAGGCCGCGGGACACTTGGGTGTGACGAATTTTAGGGGGTGGGTCCGGCGGGTGGCCTGACAGAACCCTGGCGCTAGAGCTCTGCAATCAGGCGAAAACAACCGCTCGAGACTCTCGGGCTCCGCGCCGACGCTCGGCGAAGGGTGGGGGACCTTGCTTGGGGGGGAAGAGATAGCTGTTTAACGGACATTTCGACCGGCCGCCTTGCGGCTCCCGCCGAGACGCGAGAGTCGCCGAGCGCCCGGGCGCTCGAGCGTCTCGAGCGCTCGAGCGCTCGGCCGCTCGGCCAACGCCGGACTGCACAGTAGCTTCGCCCCTCAATGCATGTACGGGATATAAAGTCGCCGCATGTAGTGATCGCAACACTTTCAATTCATTTTAATCGAAAGAAATACAATTTCAATTAAACGATTAATTTGTTGAAAAGTAACAATTTATCGATTGACTGGAAATAATTTTATAGAGACAAACAATACATTTTTTGAAAGAATTAAGGCAAACAAAGACTCTGAAAATAAATTTTTATTGTTTTTCTATATTTATAGTGCTTGAGGGAAGATAATTCGTTGCGTACCAATTGTAATGTCATTGAAGTTTCTTACAAACCCGAATATAAGGCATATTTATTAAATACAATGAATATTTGGTCATAATTTCACGAGTATATAAGAAAAAAGCATATGCTAAACAAAAATGAGGTGGGTACTATTTTCCTTGCATCAAAACGTCTTGTCATTGGGCGTAGTAATTTATTGTGAAATAGTTTATGTAAGCCGACATGGCCTTAGTATTTGTCGACTCAGTCGGCGGCCAAACAACAGCGGTCACGGCACATCAGCCTATTCAACTCAATAATTCAAAATACATTATTTACTATTATATACACACGTTTAACATTATTTTCAATTCGTCAAAAGTATGTATACATGAAATGATGCATACAAAGTTTTATATGTACGAGTACAATGTTTTTCAATTATTCCATTATTTTTCGTTTCAATACAAGATAAGCGATTAATTGTAATTAAAAAATCGTAAAGCTGAAATTGTGAATCATTGACTTCTGTGGAGTAGTATTGAAGCTCCACGAGACCCCCTTCCTTCGGGTGAACAGCGTGGCAGGAAGCGATAACAAAGGTTGTGCGAGGTGACTCGGTGGCTCCCACGCAGCGCGCCATCGCCGTTGCGACGAAATTTCCAGGAAAGGACAGGAAGCAGTTGAAAGAGAAGGGTCGAGATATGTGCACAAAGCTTTCCTCGTAAGATATTGAGAAGCTCGCAAGATTATAAATAAAACTAAAAGTACAATGAGCTCAAAATAATGCTGAGGTGACTGAGGCAACCCGCACGCCTACTGCCGGATTAAGAAACCAAGACCTGCGTTTCAGATGCCTGAAAATTACAACAACAGCAACAACAAAAATATTTGGAAAAAGACGGCAAAAATACAAAATTGGAAGGGAAAGGTGCTAATATATTTCATTGCACTTGCATCTAAATTTAGCAGAGCATTTGTATTTGCTCCATATTGCACCATATAAAATGAAGGAAAATTAATAATTTTATGTTCATTAGAATAAAATAGGCAATTTCCGAAGCATCCGATACCTAGTCATTACAAAGAACGGAATTTATCTCTAAAACTTTTGAGTGCCTTTTCTTTGAAGTCACAGGCAGAACTGCAATAGATCCACTTGAGGTTCTCCCGTGCGTCCGAGGAGTCGATTTTGAAAGCTTTTTATTCTTTTTTTATACAATTTATTAAAATTATTTATTACAATTAAAATTAAAATTATTTATTACAATTAAAATTAAAATTATTTATTACAATTAAAATTAAAATTATTTATTACAATTTATTAAAATTATTTTATTAAAATTTATTATTTGAAAATTAATATTAAAATTCCTCTATATTTTAAATTTTGAAAAAACGAAATTATTGGTCATTTATTTTAAAAACCATTCAATACTCCTTCCTTTTCCTGAAACTTGGCATTAGATATTTACTGCGACGTGTCGGCCGATTGTTACGTGGCGCAGTTCCCGTGAACGGTCGAACGGTCGACGTGAACGTCGAGTCTCGGCCGGTTGCAGAGACCGGCCGAGTCTCGGGCGGTCGCCGGCTCCCGGGAGTCCGCAACCGGCTGCGAAGGACAGTCGAGCGCGTGGTCTCGAGAGAAGAGAGGCGGGCGAGCGCTGGTCGGTAAAAATCGCGGAGAATGCAGACCTCTACCTGGCGCCGCCGTCGACCCCTCTGTCGCGCGACGCGGAGCAATTCTCAGGCTCGCAGCCGTAATGGATTCGGTATCACTACAGTATAGATTATGAGCAGGGCTCGGATTCCGGTGGCATGCCATCTTTTCATTGGTGCGTTCTAGACGTTGCTAACTCGTAAGTGAATGTTTATCAGACTACAAATTTTGTAACCAAGGTGATAAAAAAGTATAGTTTTTAGGGCATTTTTGTCATTTTTTTGCCATTTTTCAATTTTTAGATCATTTTTTTAGCATTCCATCATTTTTGCCGTTTTTAACGATTTTGTTTCATTTTCTGGTTTTTTGTTAGGGAATACTTCATGAATTTGCAATGGCACTCAAAGTTTTTATTGTGCCATCAGTTCATGACCAAATTCACTACCGCAGTGAACTCTGGTTTTCTACCTCTCAAAATTACAAGGATTCTTTCAAAACTGACAATTAGAAAATCGGAACTAACGACTGAATTTCCTCCTAAAAAGATTTTATATTAAGTAAAATTTTATATAAATAAATTTTATTTAAAATTGTAAAATTCATTAAATAAATAAGAAATTCACACAAATATTTGAGTATTTAAAAAATACAGCATTTTCTCCTTATTTTTAAGTAATGATTAACGGTAGTTGAGCTTAAAAAGCCTCTTTTGTTGTTCATTTTTTGTTTGAATTTTCTTAATTATTAAACATTTAATTGTAATCACAAGTGACTATCGCTATGAAGCTGTTCCTTCGTGATACCAAAGAAGATATTCAAAAATTTCCTGAGCTAGTCAGCACTCAATTAGAGTAAAATTTGTTTTGGGCGCTTTTCAACAACTTGGTCATATGGCATGTTGTGAGTGCTTTAACTGTAGGGGGAACTGTGGGAAGAACACGTCAGGACGAACACGAAAACACACTAACATCCATGACGGAGGAAGGATTCGAACCCGCGCCCGTTCCAGCCGAGGCAGTTACGGCCCCTTAGCCTCGGCTATCCGGGCTGGCTAGAATAAGACTTTTCTGCACGCAATTTCAAGCAATGACGCGTCCGTCTCTGCATTTGATGAACGGCAGGTGGGCGGAAGGCGGTGAGCGGACGACGCGGGCGCTTGCAGCCGCGCGCTATCGACTCATTGCGCACGGACCACGCGAGCTCGCGTTCGATGCGAGAGCCACAATATATGCGCATCGTTGTCATCATAAACCGCATTTTAAATGCTCCTTTTCGTGTAATTGTATCGTCTCGTAAGACCGGAAGGTTGAATAACCTACAATGCGAATTATGTAGGCTACAATGCTACAATGTGAATTATGCTTTCCTCCGGACTACTATATATTACGAAACTTAATTTTTGTTATTTCTCGTTGTAGGTATTTCAACAATTTGTAAACAAATGATATTTATTCGACCTTCTGTTAACGTATTGCAGAAAACAAAGAAAGCAATGCTATGTTCCAACGTTTAAAAGGCAATTCTGGGACTTGATATTCTATTTAGCCAATTAAAAGTTAACACTTGGTGTCGAAACCAAAAGCTATTTTAGGTAAACACATAAGTGACAAAGACATGAGTACGACACCATGAAATCAATAATCAAAGAAATTCTTTTAATAATGACACAAATTTGGTAAATTCACAGTGCGCTATACAATTTACACAAATAATTTAATAATGACACAAATTTGGTAAATTCACAGTGCGCTATACAGTTGTAAGAAAATCAATTGTCTCCGGAGGTACTTATATTGAATGTTAGTATATCAATAAAGTTCTTTTTATTTTGAATATTTATTACTTTTGTGTAAGCATATTTACCTGAAGTGTTCATCCGCCATATCACACAGCACCGTAAGAATGGCCGCGAAGCCATTTGGGCTGGCTAGGCGTGTTCTAGGGCAGGCATGTTAAGATCCCGGGCAAGGTAACAAGCTGACTAGAGCTCCCGGGCACTGCGACCAGAGAAATGGGCGCGAGATTTAAAAGTAAGGGTCATACAAATTCCTCCGGAGTGGCGGTACGTCACTGGATACCTAACCCATGACAGTCTTGGGTAGACAGTTACTGTCACAAATTTAGCTTTAGTAATTCCCATTTTCCTTATTCAGGGAAAGAAATGATCCATTAAAATTAAATGATACTTTAGTCAGATTTCAACTTTCAATTGAAAGTAAAATTTAAAAAAATTGAACCAAAAGTATCTAGATTTTGTAATCCTGTTGACTTAAGATTGAAATAAAAGAACGAACTTTCTACGTTCTGGGTAGAAGGTTTTACAAACAATCATTCTTGCCTGTTTCGCGCTGTTCGTCCGTAAGCGATAATTGTTAACTTATGAAGAGTTGTTAATTTATTTCATAGTATTGCTCAATGCAATAAATAACTGAATGATTTAATATCACAACACAAAACGAAAACAAGGAAGGAATTTGCCATTCAAACATGTTCCCGTCACTTAGCAAAGATGCTTATATAAGGTAGAATTTAGTAAGAAAATGAACATCAAATACAATAATAAGTAGTGAAGAATATAAACATTATAATTCTCGGTTATTTGATAGAAAAAAATCTGGCAAACATCTTCGTAAGAAGCCACTATTCACAGCCTCGCGCCGCTTCAGCTTGCGCATGTCCACCCCTTTCTGGATTTTAAGGGGAAATTGATTGGCTATTCAAGGCGATTGAAAAAGCTATTGATCTCCGTGAATTTTCCTTGCACTCTTAATCTTCCATATTGCCTTTAGGAAGTCGTGATGCCGTACGCTCTCTTCCAAGCCCGGGTCTTCACTCGCCCTAAAGGCTCAAGAACACGAGGTGAGTTTACAAGCTACAAGCCGTCTTTTTCACAAGCAGCTCGTGAACTAGTCCAGTGTATTCGATGCACTCGCTCCGTTAGCTGCTTGTAAAAACGCTCTGGAAAAAGTTGAACCGCCGGCGACTTTACACACCACTCGTCGGCTTTGTGAGCTAACTTCTAAACTAGCCACGTGTACTTACAGTAGCTTGTGCACAAGTTGCTAGTAGCATTGATGTTGAAGATGCTGGACGAGCTGGTTCTAGCGGGAGTTGCAGTTGTAGCTAAAGTGATTGATTAAAACGAGTTAATTAGACGACCAAACGCGAAACGGAAAGTCCCTAAGAGAATCGTGTGGGTGAAACCGTGGATAGGAAGACGTACTGATTATGGTGGAAGACGTACTAATTATCTTTAATGTTCCACAATGTACGACATTGTTGGTGCCCTTGTAAAAACAATGAAATACAATGTTCCACATCATTTTCACAACAGGATCTAGGTAGAGAACTTGGGAAACCACCAAGTTTAGCAAATGTTCACAACAACCTAACCTTATAACAATGATGCCAACACGTAGTTTCCACACGCCACCTAGTTGGCTAGTGAGCAAATGGGAAATTTTGTATGTACTCGACTAGCGTTCTCGCCGACTCGACGGAGTTTTACAAGCCGACATATTGGCATATAAACTCGCCTCGTGTACTTGAGCCTTAAGGAACCTCCTAACCACCCATTTCAAATTAATTTCTTTTTTACCCTCATGTTTATCTGCATTCCATTTTTACCCCCGCACTCGGTGAATCCGCGAGACGGCGTCAGATTCATTTCGTCACAGGTCAAGAACTGGTCCAGTGGTCCGGCAATGGATCCAACGCGAGCTATGTGTATTGATTTGACGCCATGTGAGCGTTCCCACGTGGCCTCTGCATTGCGTTGCAGCGCGCGACCGGACGTCGCATGCATTCTTCATGACCGGATTCATATCCTATTCATTCACTGTTTATATTCCTCTTGCGCCGCGCGCTCCAATTGGCGGCTCGCGCGGCGCTCCACAGCGCCAGCAGTGCGTCGCGGCGCCCTGTCACCAACTGGGCGGGCGAAAGTTCTGCACTGCCTGTTTGCGTCAGTGCCTGCATTTCTGCCTATAATAGGTGAAGGAAGGAGAGTCTACTATACATCGGTTTTTATAACGTGGCGCGTCAATGACTGTCTTCACGATGGGACATGTCATGGCTTTTCGCGTCTTTCTCGGTCGTGCCAGTACATGTCGCAAAATCGCAACCGTATCAAGCAGTGCGCGATCATTCGACATCTAGCGGTACGATCGAGGAAAACGCGATAAGCCGTGGCGTATTCCATCGTGAAGATAGGCCTTGATACGCCACGTTATAAAAACCGAAGTAAATATAATGTTCACTGGACTAAATGAGTTTATTTCTTCGTGAACATTCTTTCGTAATGACTGCGAGTGCGTGGTGGGCTTTACTTGCACCCCTGGGCCAAGCAAGGAGTAGTGTTGTTCATGCTTTGTGAGTTTATTCCTTCGCAAAAACCCTTGTCTGCCTACCTGCGTAGGTGTTTCGAGTGTTGGTTTGCGTGAACTCTGAGTTTTCGTCTCGAAAATTATTTTCTGCCTGCTTGCGTTAGTGGCTGGGAACTTACACACTCTGTGTTTGTTTTTTTTGTTTTTTTTTTACCCGTACCCGTGTTTTACCCGTTTACTCTCCTTCGAGTAGCGTCCCTCACTCGGTACTTTACAGTTTTTTTCTTCGCAAACATTCTTCTCTTCCTACTGTCATTAATGTATGAAAACTTTTTTCTTTTACGATGGAGGTGTTGAGGTTTCGAATAGCTCTTGGTAGTTTGGGGAGAGCAAGTAATATGAATGAGCTGTCCCGTGCAGAACCAACACAGCGACCAAAGATATTGTTTCCTGGAATGGAAAAGTACGTTGTCAACACATACAAATACAAGCATTAGAATCTTGTTACAAGCACTAAATGTATCAAGAACAATATAACGTTAGCTGCTTGGCGTTTATATTCACGTGCTTTTATTCAATCTACGCGCGGATGCAACCTCTCACAACGGATAATTCAGTGGCAGACGGCCTTCACTTAATGTGGGACAAACGTATACGTTAGGAAAGTGCAGCGAAATTTGGTTGTAATGTTTTATGGTAGAAGAAGACTCACTCCACTGCCTTTGATAACAGAAGGCCCACTCCAATGCTGTCGACATCGCCTGCAGCGCCTCTCTAGGACTCGACACCATATCGATTGGACTCTAAACAATTGGAAAACTGTGGCTTCGTCAGATAAGTCCCAATTTTAGTTGGTAAGAGCTGATGGTAATGTTCAAGTGTAGCGCAGATAACACAAAGCATTTGCAGCCATTCATGGACTTCATGTTCCCAAACAACGTTGGGATTTTTACTTTCTACCGCTACAGCTTAGGCTGTAGTGAAAAAAGTTATGTAATGCGCGAAAATGGCGAATTTTCGGCAGAAAAATTCTTGTTACAGGGCCCTGGTAACGAAAAAGTGGAACAAAGTGGATAAAACAAGGTTAAACATTTGCACTTGTAGTTTTTGAATGTTCAGAAGTTTAAAGAAAAGATCCGTTAAAAAAAGAATCTCTTTACCAAAATTATAATTGTATGAAGGCGCCGAGCAAATTTTAAATTTTAATTATTTTACAAACAGAGAGTTCTGCCTGAGCGAAATTCTGACCTGAGTTTTTCTCCATGGGAACTTTGTTCGAATTCGTAGAAACAAACAATCCAAAAATTGGGAGCAATTTTTGAGAAAAATTGAAGACGTCATGGAGGCTTCATATAAAATTACCCTAAAATCGAAATAACCATTTCAAATTTAACGGAGCCGCGACATCACATATAGGGGAATATTAATTTTACTGAAAATCCTACATACGGCTTGACCGCTAAAGTTGATCATTGACAGACAGACGGATGTTTTGCCGCACACCAATATTTAGGTATCGAGTACCCACAAAGCTTGGACCCTGATTACGCATCGTTACAGAGGAAGTAATTTAACAAAGAGTACTTTACTATTAGAAGCCAGAATTATACACTTTTTGGGTATCAAGGACCTACAGTAGTGTTGGCATAGAAGAGACCAAAATTGGTTCAAATTATCCGCCGTTCGAGTAAATCAATTATTTATAACAATCTTTGTCACTAATTACCAGCGCAGAACATACATTTCAAACGTTTCGCGTTGGATATTTTTCCCCAAATTCCGTGCGATAATTCCAACAAAAGAGCAGAGTCATTCTTTCAACGATGTGCTTTTGGAGACAAGTTCTTTGGCACTAGATTTTCAACTGTTAAATGCTTTCAAACACGCCCGAAAGACTGCAGCACTTACTGGTCGCCTGGCAAGCCGGCTTTGCACTATTGGAATTCTTAGAAAGGCTTTGAGTTCCACTTAGACGCGACCGATCATTGTTACAAAATTCAAAACTCCACAACAGTGATATCCCAGCCGTCGTGTCAGCATATGGAACCAAGCATAAGTGTATGTGTATTTTAGTGCCATGAAAATTGGTTTTAAACTCGAGAAAGTTGGCACGAGCAATAATTTCTAAAACGTTACAGCTGCTTCCCCCAAAAATATTGCGTTGTACAGGATTCAGGGTCTATTAACCAAAATAAGTGCAAAAAACTGCTTTTTCCCCGCGCCCAGAACAGGTAAAACTTAAGAATCTATTCAATGATCATTGATTCTTTCGTATAAATATGCTAACAGTTGTAATTTCTCCACTTCTCAGATCGTCTGCGAGAGAATTAAAACACTCTTATATTCCATTCGCCCTAAGCAGCTCTCCCAGCCAATCACTCGAAGCTATGTTTCGCTGTCTATACAAGTAGAAATTCTTCCAAAAATGTCCGTTTGTCACTGCAGATTTACATAGCGTTCTCTATGCCACGTAAGTAGTACAGTTGTATGCTAGAAAATACAAATAACGAAAGGGTGACGTGTTTTGGCATCAGTTTTGCGGTCACATTATGCAAGGAATTCAGTGTTTACGTATAATTACAGAGTCGGACATCAAATTTCAGGGCGCAATGTATTGCAATGGGAGCTACCCAGCTGTCACGACAGCGGTGTGTTGCATCTGATATTCATGAGCACAGCTGGCAGAATATTGAATTTGCTCGCCAACATGGTTCAAATGCACCAGTTAGTTTTTGTTTTCATTGCTATAGTGTGCAAAAATATATTCATCAGCCTGCTAAATACCACACGACCAACTAAATCATGAAGATGGTCCAGCTTCCTGGAAAGCGTTAAATTTAGGAAATATCGAGGGAGTAGTTCAGTCTGGCATATCCGTAGAATTTACCTTTTCGATTATGCATCTCGGTACTGTCACCTTACTCATCAACATTACATTTTCATTTTCTCACGCCTTGAAATATCCTAACAATGTAGAATTTTCAGAGGTACTCTTTTAAGACAAAAAGTATTCCTTTAGAAAGTATCCGCCTTGTATTCTCTCTTTTTTGCAGAGAATGCATTGTACATTTTTTTCTAATTCATATAGACAATTTTAACTTCAATATAATACATAACTTTCTGAAAATTATGAAAAAACATTTTTTCTAAATATGTCACAGTTTCCAAAGGTTTCTTTGGTATTATTCTTTATACAGTTCCCAAAAAAAGTCTCGCATGGAATCTTAAGGAATTTTTAAAGTGCTGATAAAAATATTTGAAAGGTTTTTAGAACAAAAAAATAGTGAGGAAAGAGAATATACAATAATTAAAAAAGGTCAAATCACATGTTTTCTGTCCCGACGAGTGATGAAATGTACTCATTTTAAACATATTGTACAAGGTATGTATAAACATAAAATACAAGGTATGTATAATTTTCTTAATATGGTGATCTTATAACCCTATATCAATTCCAACTTAAGATACCTTGATCACCTCCAGGACCACCAAATGTCAGAAAGTAGTGAAATAACTTCTGGTGCTACAGAATGACAGAATTTCACGTATTCTTTTTCTAACGTCTTTGGTCTGGGATAGATTTTTGGTGCTGCCCCATCCTCTTGCCAGTCTATACCATCTGTTGCCGTCCAAAATACTTATGTTCTTAAATTTTCTCAATTTTTCGATTTTCTAATAGTAGAACCGAAATATTACTTTAACCTTCCGGCGGGCGCGCGGCAGCACTCCATGCTGCTTTTGTGTTTTAATTGTTCTAAAATGGAGTACGGCTATTTGACAAGTATTTCAGTATTCTCATTTCGCAACATTCTACACGAAAAGCGAAAATCTCCGTTCCGTTGCATTCTCCCTATCAGTCGTAAAGAAGATTTGAAAATAAAAAATGCTGACTGCAGCACTCCGTGCACTACCGCGCCCACTCGTGTAAGTATTTTTAGTATTCCAAACGAACATTTTACTTATTCAGATTGTTCGTTTGTAAGTATTTTCGATCATTGTGCGCAGAATCAAATGTTCAAAAATCAAAGATGTTTTTTGTGGATTTTGTCCTATTACTTCTAGTCTTGTTTTTGTTTTTCTTTGCTGAAGGGCTGAAATAGACGAAGAAATCAGGCACATTCTTGAGTTACTGGAAACGGCTTCATTAAAACTAATTGATGCTTTTCTTAAATTTAAGGGCTAAAGGTACTTTATTAGATGACATAAACTTCATATTGTCAACCGTTCTATTCCTGTATTTTTTGAAAAATTGCAAAAATGTATTTTTTTTCTTAACTCACACATCATTAAAATTTCCATTAGCAGCGATTTGTTGACATTATTATATTAATGAGTAGATGTTCTTTAAATAATATCAAGTAAATTTCTCGGAAACGCAACCATTTTCTGTCAAAACCAGCTCAAAATTCCACATTTGAGAAACGCTCAGCCATTTTCTCATAAATGGCTCCACATTTTTTTCAAACTATTGGAACGGATAGTGGTAATTGCACTCTTTAATATGACGTAAAGTTTATTTTGAGTTGTTTTTTTCTTTCAAAAATTACACGAATGTAATTTTTTATTAAAGATCGCTCACATCTTTATTAAGCACATTGCCAATTTGCTTAAGCACAATACGCAATTTGTAAACATGATTATATTTGTGAGTGTAAATGCTTGAAATGATTTTGAATGGAGTTTTTCGAAAACTCAAAATTTTTCTGTGAAAAAAGCTTCAAATTTCGCAATTTATCATCGCTTAAACGTCTTTTTCTTTAAAACAACGCCATATTTTTAAAAGTGAATTGCCATTTAGGACGAAGTGTTAGTGTTCTTTAATATTCTAAAATTAATATTTCCGTTCTACCATTAGGAAACCAAAAAATTCAGAAAATGTCAAAAAAATCTAGTATGGGCGGCGATGGATGGCTGGTTTTTTAATATTTATTTGTCAAAACTACGTCAAGTAAGGTTGTACGTATTTTTTTGAAAATGAGAAGTGTTTCTATAATTTCCTGACAAACAACCTTCTACAAATTTACTGCACTGCAGACAGCCGGATGCGTCGTAAATTAGAATTTCCAATTTTGTATTGTATTTCTTTGTTCGTTTCTTACTTTAGACCTTTTGTTTTTCATTTACACATTAATCTCTTATTAGTTATTGATTTTGAAATAAAAATTACTAGTCTTTAAGGGAGTATTGACAATGCAGGGAATGCAACAATAGAATTTCGTTTCGCGGTCGCGAATTTCTGTGAATTACGTGTCATTGTTGTGACTTGATAGAGCTGTTTCTAAAGGTGTTAGAATTGCTTTTAAGTTGATATTTGCATGAAAATATTGTTTTCGCACCAAATGCTGTACCATTTGTAATGAGTAAAATATTTGTTGCATGGTTTTAGAATACTCTCCTCTGATCCTGGCCCTGTGAAATGCATTTCTATATTGTCCGAGGTATCAAGCTTCTTCTTCCAATACAAGTTTACAAAACTTCTGTATTATATTTTATGTAGATGTAGAATTCACATAGTTTTGACAACAGTGAATTCTTTGCTTCTTGGTTGAATTGGATGTTTTCAAATGATAGCCAAGATGTTAGTAGCACAGAAAGTGCGATATTTCAATACTACGGATCTGTTTCCAATAATGCGGAAAAATATATGCTGTTGTAGCACCACTACTTATATATTATATTTTTTAAAAAAATCCTCTGACAAAAATAAGAAATTTCTTTTATACAAACATTGTACTTACAATAACGAACATACACACACGAAAAAAAATTGTCCAATTTGGTGCAGATTCTCGGAACAACACGCACATACATACATTTCGGCGATTAATTTTTATTTGTATAGATAGATGAAACAAAGTCGGGTTAGTTACACCATTTATGACTCAAGAACGGCTGGACCAATTTTAATTATCTCTCGTTTGATTTATCTTCGTCCTGAATAACAGAACAACTATTAAAATATCGGAAAACTTCACTCGATGTCGCTGTAGAACAAAACGAAATATTCATATCAAATGCAGCTCGTTACACACTCGGCAGGATTTTTTAATATATCGTGTAATAACTCCTAAAAGAAGCATTCGAGAGCATTAAAAACTAAACTTTTGAGGCCCTCGTCCTCAAAGAAACGTATTTCACACCTTAATCTACAGGTGGAGATCTTCTTGAACATTCATTTTTGCTCGTCCGGCGCTTCTCGATTATACTCTACCTGCTCGAGACCTCTCGAAGAGAGAGAGAGAGAGAGAGAGAGAGAGAGAGATGAGATACACAGAGAGAAAGGGAGAAGAAGAAAGAGGAGATAAAGGGCAGAACACTGTCAGCCGAGCTCTGCTAGTAAGATAATAAAGTGCAACAGGATATTTATTCAATATTTATTAATCGCCCCAGTTATTTAGAATTTCAGAACATTTCTGTAGTATACATAAGAATTAAGTTCTTAATTATACATCATTGTAATTAAGAAAGAATACATTAAAAATGTTAGGTATTTAACAGGGGCGTAGCGTACATAGATGTGGATGATGTGTTACATACCCTGACAATATCAGCTATTTTATTTTAAAATGATTGAAATTGTCCATTTGTTATTTTCTTTTTCTACTACAAAATATTTCATTATATTTCAAACATTGCGCCGTTGAGAATTCGATTCTTTACAAGGATGAACGAATCAGTCTGAAATGCCGCGTAGCCTGCGCTGTGAATCAGATGTACTGTGACCTATTACATCCAGGGTGCCTACGAAAAAGCTGTCGTTTACTAACATTCATTGTTGTCTTCGGTGTTTGTGAGAGAACGAGGTTAATTAATGAACATTGTCGTTTTATTTAAGTTTTATTACCTTATTTTAATGCATTTAGCAACTATATATTTGTAGCCAATTTAGGTTAGGGATTGTGCTGGTTGAATGCACAAGGGTATGTGACTGTGCAATCCACATCTATGCCCTGGAATGGCGAGCACCACGCGATCCAAAGTGCCAACATAATTATGGAGTCGTATTTTTGTGCCGTGGACAAATTATAGCAGGTGAGAAACAGTTAAAAATATTTGAAAAAAATATGAGAGGATAGCAGTTTATTTAAACAGCCAACACAGGCTATGTTGAGCAATACAACAGTGATATAAGGGAAAAGGGAAATTCTGTCACACTTCATTCGAGTTGTATGCTTTTTTGCGAGACAGGGGCTTGTATTTTCTAACCATAATGAAATAAGAGATCATCAAATAGAGAAAATTTCATGGAGTATATAAGTGAAATAATGAAATATGATAAAACCGACAAGGATGGTATGAAAATTCCAGTGTTTCGTGCAATCTCACCAAGAAATTCAGATTCATTGGATCTCAAGTGTGAGCACGGTAATGTCCCATGAAATTTCTAAAGCCTCTTTTGTCTCCGCCATACTGGATGAAACCCTTGATGTAAGCAGCAAAGGACAACTGTCAACTGTTTTTTCATTACGTGTCCGTAAATTGATTGATTTTCTCTTTACTATTATATTTTTATTATAGATCATTGTTTTCCATTTTATAAATTATGCCAATTCTGTTGGGTTCGAAATGATATGAATTGGACTATTTTGAAAATCATTGGGTTTGATAGTGCTCTTATTATTAAAGCATGAGGACACACATTTATATTTTGCTAGGTCGTAAACTTAAGTCAACTTTTTCTAACTTTCAACCAGTAAAATACATGAAGTACGTGAGCCATCATTACTTTTCCAGGACCAATTTTTATTTTAAATATACAAATTATTTGTGTGCTCTAATTGATTAAAGTGATAGAAATGGTTTTGGTGAATGAGAAATATTTAAATTATCATTACAGTTTTAAATTATTTTCTCATTTCTCGAGTTACATACCCTAAGCCAAAACTCAGGCTACTCCACTGGTATTTAATGTTATCTTATTTTATTCACTGTAAATGCTTTATCAATATATTTAGATTTATTAAAATGGACTTTCAGGATATTAGTTTATTAGTTATGTTGTTGGCGGTATTACAAATAAAAGACATAGAAGCGTTGTCTTGGCGAAGATTATTTATATTCTTAGAATAGCTTTTGATGGCCTAGCCCCTATCACCACCTGATACAAAGCAAAATTTAAAATGGAGGTGCTACAGCACATACTTTCTCGCAGTATTAAAATGTTACTGTTATGTAACATGTCAAACTTTCTGCGGGGCGCTTCCGATTTTCCTTACCGCGTCTCCCTATTGGCCAATCATAAACTGTGACTCATCTACCTTTGGAAGCGTTATACAACGATCGCTATGTCGATCTCCAATAAACCGCGTAAGCACTGTAATATAGCCGCTCTGATTTAACATAGTTTTCGGTTACTTTCAGAATTTGGCGCATTTTGGAACTCTGTTGAGCATAATTTCATTCGTGGAATAATCCTATTAATAACACTCTTGCTTTGAAAATTCTCAGATAAATCCCCTCCTCGCTTCGCGAGTCGGGGATTTATCGATAATATCCAAAGCACTCGTGGTATGTATGTAATGTATGATATGTATGATAATGTATATATGTACTCGAATGTATGATAATGATCTGAAATGAAAGCTGTACAAACTTTCGATTGCGTTTTTCTCAAAACTACCTTTTTGCTTCTAGGCCCTTCATCAGGAGATCGCCTCAATGGGTTTCAGCTGTAATAAACAGTGTTTTGTGCCCTAAAAAAATTGCGAGTGCTTTGTTTTCAGCGGTAATGTTTAGTGGGTTGTTTTCAGCGGCAATCCAGAGGGCGTTGCCGAAGTGCCCGAGAGTTGGTTCCGATGCGCTTCCGGAGGCCCCGGGGCCCTCGAGCGCAGGCAGCGATGACCGCAGGTGACCGGCGCATTGTGCCGCGGCTCTCGAGGACTTCGAAGGGGGAGCGCCTTCCCCTCGGCAGCCGCAGCATCAGAAATCGATAGCTCCGCTTCTGCCGCGACGGCCCTCCGACCTCCAAGCCGCCGCGCCGCTCGCCAGGGCCGCTAGGTTGCCTTGCTTAATGCAAATCACAAGTAGCGAACATTATTATTATTATTATTATTATTATTATTATTATTATTATTTCTCCGCTATATCACGGCTCACGATGTTATGAGCCGGCTGAATAGAAAATTTACTCCAGGTTGCAACCGCAACCAGCAGGTCTAGGGATTGTCGGTGCCTCTACAATATTTTGCGCAAAATGTGAGCAGTCCCAGTTAATTTAACTTTGCTTTAATAAGCAATTTCTTGCACTTACCAGTCTTTTGAATCATCTTGGATTGTAGCCAAGTTCTTGCACAAATTTTGCGTAACAAATCCCAGAGCTCGGATGACTATCGTCATGACCTGTGCTTTTACCCCCTACATTCGGCTGATCTCGATTTCCAAAATATGGTATTATTTAAGACGTTTCACTGTCTCCGTGATTACGACGTTTTTGATCGCACCGCAGACCTACTCTACAAGTAGATGATTTTTCTCCAAATCCCGGATAACAATATCCGGTTTGGTACTGCTCTCGTGCGATCCGTTCGAATTTGTTGGTCGTACAATATCGTACACAATACAACAGACATCGCCGATTTTGGTGAGCGTTCGTACCACTTGTAACCTTTGTTCGGAACTTCGAGGTGGAGGTAATTAAATATCGTCACTTTTCATGTATTTGGTCGTTGCTAGAAATGAACAAGCGAAGACGATATGATCAATGATTTCTTCTTGTTCGCGGCAATTGCGGAATTTGACATCTTGGAAAATTTGAGAACCTCTTTATCATAATTACTTAAACGATTGATGTTTATTGATCTGCCCTTCTCCATTCTGTTTAGATATTGTCCATAAAGTGGTTTGTCTTTCAACGATTTTTTTAAACTTTTTGTGTCTCACATTTCAAGGTACGCTGGCGTCAGAAGTTCAGTGCCTGTGCTCTTCTGCCTGTCTTGCGTTTCTTCGCAATGCTTCATGCTACACTAACATTGCCTGTTTCCCCTTTCTTCGGTGAGATTTAATGGCCAGCCTCATTAGTGGGTCATCGTGATGATGACTGATTATATACTTTCCCATCCCGGCTATTGCATTGTGCCAGGAGGCTTTAATTTGTCTAAGGCCGCTTACTTGTTCCTTAAGTGACACATAATGTCTATCAGTGGCGTCTCCTGGCTAGTACATGTGGGGATGCGATCGTGATATTACAAGTTGAACGCATAATTCCAAATATTTAGAGTCTACGTCATTCTACATTAGTCTAAAGAATTTTAGAAGTTTATGTTGTAAATTAGATACCTTCTGAATCTTCCTTCAAAATCATAATTTTCTCATTGCGTGCACTAACGTACATAAACAAGACAATAAAACAAAAAATAACCACAAAAAATACATACGTAATTTTTGAACTCGAGATCTATTCGCGTTGTCTTGGTTCTCTATCACTATTTACCTTACGTTTTTCGGAATAGGAGAAAAAACTATACGGAATTTCACGAATCCTGTCTATAACACAAAGAAACATTTCACCATCCACTATCCCAGCTAGCTGCCAATAATTCATCTACCATCACAAATGAACTGGATGAGCTCGCCATTTGCGTCCATTCACACTCACACACGTTTTATTTTTTCACGTTACAATTTCGAATTCACGATTCTCTTTAACGCATCACTAATCTAGCAAAGTAGTCTATTTAATGCACATTAAGTAGGAAACAGCATTTACGCTAGAACGCAGGACACACATGACGAACGAAATAACATCGCATACACCGTTTCGAGTTCACGGATTGTGTGTCATACCTGGTCATACCATTTTCTTACATGAAGGGCGTGATCTTGTTTTGTCGGGCCTGCTAACACTCATCGAGTTACCCAGCTGTACTGAATCAGGTTGAAATGTGCTTAAGCAAAGTTGGCAGACTTGCTTGACTTGTAAAGAAAGACAGTCGTGCCGTCTGCCCCCCGCGCCCGGGTCCCAATCGTAGCACGTGACTTCTGGGATTCCCAGGCGTGCTGTAGAATTATGACTGCATCAGAGGAGGGGGTATGGAAGGTTATTGGGAGGGGATACACAAACGCCAATGAGAAGCCTTTGATGTGAGAAGCTATGTCACATCACCGGCAGCCGAAACCACGCAGCTTGCACACAGCGCATGGCTGTGAGTTTAATGACCTCCCCAACGAAGTGAGGTCGTTCAAGGGATGTTTCTCGGCCAGTCACATCAAGCAGGGATTCCAGAGGGGACTAACGCCTATTGCACCGCGCATGTAAATGGCGAGAGGGAATAGAGAATCAGAGGGAGATACTTACAGAAGAAACTAAAATACTTTACTGAAAATATTCTCAAGTGATGTACAACTAGGGGATGTAACACATCACTCGCATACATTGAGCCTACGCCGCTGATGTCTATATATTTCAACTCGAGAATGTGCGACAATATTCATTGTAGTAGACTTCTAGCGGGGGCTACTATCCCACACTTGTTCTACCGGGAGAACGAATTCCCGTGGTGGACACTTGTGGCTTCTTGCCTTTATCCGCACCTCCCGCCGACGCACAAGTACGCCGACAGGCCGGTAACCA
>JAHLJT010009674.1:0-23142 GCA_031308135.1 Acheta domesticus
CTGTTCGGGCTTACAAGTGCCACTAAATGTAAGGAGTCACACTTTGTTAATTCTGAGGTGTTCCATGTATTCTTCCATGGAGTTACTTTAATCCCTCCAGCCTAAAATGTCTCCTTAATTCCAAATGTTATGAATAGTTTTCCTTTAATTTCATTTGGCCAAAAAATTTCAATTTTCATTGTCATATGCCATTAATCTCATTTTAAAAAAAGTGTAAAAGTCCCAATGATTCAAATTATTGCAAGGTTAACAAAATTTCAAAAAATTTTTGGGAGAGACAAAACGATTGCAATACAGGGAAATTAGAAAAAAAGACATCATTTATAGACATTTTACTGTCAAAATCACTTATACACACTGCAGGGCAGGAATGTACAAAGAGTCTTTATCTCAGCATAGAAGAGGAAAATGTGAAGTATTTTAGAGACCAACTAGTAGTTTATTGCTTGTATTTCCGTTCGTAAAGCATTGAACATTTCTTAATATAGCTGCCTCTGATGCTCATTTAAAAACAATTATCTTTCTTGGGACACAACTGTCCCACACATAATTTGGAAGAACCACATGGCTCAGCAAGCCATGAGAGAATCAAAAAGCCAAGTATTAATCATTCTCAATTAATGACGACAGCATATTATCCATAACATTTTATGTATTTTGTGTCAAAACACTTCACAATAGGAACAGTAATAGTACAATACTGCATATTAAGAAAGGAGGCTGCTCATTTCTATTACTCAGGTACAATCTATAACAAAATGAAAAATATTATGACTGATTTCTATTGTTCGTATATTAAATCCTATCATAACGTTATCACTCTGTCAACTAAAATACATTAAAACAATGCACTTAAATAAGTTCTTCAAACATGTCTGCCGTTAATGAGGGTTTAAGATTTCTGGACAAGTGCAGGAATTATTAAAGTATATAATTATCATTAGACTACATTAACTAATTTCTCAACAATCACTTCTTGCATAGTTATTTCTTTCCTTTAAAAAAAAAAAATCAATAACCAAGCACTAATCAACTCATTATAAGCTCTTCATTTCATTACAATAATTAACAGGAGACACAATATTATGTCCCAACCTTTCTTTTGAACAAAATACAAGATACATTTCATTTCATAAAGTGGAACTATAAATACAATGATAAAAAAACAATAAAACTCCAAAACATAATTTTCTGACAGATTTTAAGTACCCAAGCATACACCAAAGATTTTTCCTTGATTTCTTAAA
The DNA here is from genome assembly GCA_031308135.1 of Acheta domesticus. Taxonomy (NCBI): domain Eukaryota; kingdom Metazoa; phylum Arthropoda; class Insecta; order Orthoptera; family Gryllidae; genus Acheta; species Acheta domesticus. The sequence goes on from JAHLJT010009674.1 coordinate 1,248, forward strand.
TACATTTGAATGGAAAACAATTGCTTCTTTTAAAACTCTTACTTTTATAGAATTAAGTAACAAAAATTTTGCAATAAATACTGACTGGTGAAGGCTGTTGTTAACATTGTACATAAACAATGAATCATAAAGTCACAATTGCTCTAAAAGCAATTTTTAAATTAAGTAGTATAATTGTCAATTTCTAAGCAATTATCACTGAATGCTTATATTGAATGGATATGCAGCATTTAACAGGGACATTAAGTAGTTCACACCTTTGCAAGAATTATACAAATACCAGTTTTTTTAAGGAAAGTCACATTGTATAGTTAATATTCATTCCATTTTCTTTTTACACCATTGTTGACCTGTTGCTTTCTTACTAATAATTTCATAGAAAAATGCATTTAGCTTAATTTACTCAATTCTTTCAAAAAACAATGTCAATCTCTGACCTTCAAGTAATTCATTATGCATGGACAGTAACACATGAGAATAACAAAATAACAACAGGCATTCTGCTGGTAATGTACTACAATTTTTGAAAAATAAGAAAAAGAAATGCTGCACAATATGGATTAGCCTCTCCTACCATGTGGAGTAACTTCACACAAATCATAAAATTTATAAAATTAGGGTCAGTGAGTTCGAATAAATTCCATGTATTAATGCATAACAGTTGAAAAAAATTCTTCGTTAACTTTTGGAGTACATTAAAGGTCTGGAATATAACAAAGAGTGAATGCAAGTTTACTGCAACCCTTTTTTAAAATGAAGTTTATGAGGTTACTTTAGTTTCACTCAACTGTTGTTAAATTATTACCACGATTACATTAAAAATTATTACATGTTAAACACATTGTTATGAAACATTCTCAAAAACAAAAAATATGAGAAATTAGCACTTAATGTAAGATACTTCATAGACAATGTGAAAATTACGTAATAATAAAAACAAATAACTGAATATCCAGCTGACAATATAAAATATGGTTTCTTAATGCCTTGTATTTAGAAAAAAATTTTATCTATCGCACATACACCTATACTAAAAAATTAACCCTATTCTACCTACAAGATTTTTTAACATATTGTAGTAAAATATTAAAAGAATTAATTTTCAGGTATGATAAATAACTGTTCTGCAATACCGTAACGAACACTGAATGACATTTGTTAGTAATGGGGGAAACACTGAATGGCATTTAATAGTAATAACCTATTTTATGAATATTTATTAAAGGATCATTCTTTTGATTTGTATTTTTGAACATTAAATAAAGCTTCACAACTTTTGAAGGTCTTATTTTTGTCTAACAAGTGCATAAAAATGAATTCAATACTACATTAATTAAAAATAGAGGAAAATTTCATGCACACAAAAATGCTCTAGATTGTTAATTAAATTTCTAATTAAAGACAATTTTAAGGCCAAAGAAACAAGTTGAATGTAAGATTGATAGCAATGGATTTTACATTTGGGAATCTAAAGTTATTGTCTCGAAAATGTTTAAGCCTTGCTGAAGAGGATTACCAATGCAAACCCTGTTTTATAATGTGATACATCTACATAATGTTACTATTACAACAACCACTATTATTACTGAGGTACAGTCCTACTCACAACAGTAAGATGTAACATTATAGCAATCATTTATACATCATAAAAAGAGCTTGGCTAACTTTTGTCATCTACATAACAAGTCACTCACTTTCAATAATAACAATTTAAAACCTTCAAATTCTAAATGTAAGAGAAGTTTTTGTGAGCTTGCTTTAAGATGTGAATGGCAGAGAACAGTGCTTCTTTACAGGGTGCACTGAACATTAATTACTTACTTACTTACAGACATTAAGCACAAAATAACTGATACATATGCCTATCTCCTTTTTTCAGCATACTGTGAGACTATTCACATACTAAAACAATGACTCTGAATTGAAGCAATTCAAAATCTTCCAATGTATCCCACTCATGTGCTTTTATTACTCACTACCAGTCATAAGTAATACATTACTTGTAATTACTTTGCACCAATTGGAACTCTAAACAACTAATTTGTAACATTCTAACCAAATACATGTATAAACTGTTGTCAAGTTGTAATTCTGTAAGCCATTTTTCCCATTCAGGACGGATTTCAATCTCGAGAGAAAATATCCGTTCCAGTTAACACAGCTCATTCAAACTAGAATTAATGACAAACATTGAAATTTCATTCAATGTTCATTACTTCACTTTGATCCAAACACAAACTTTTGTCTAATTTTTTCATCAGAATTACACATGTTTTGGACAAACATCTTATTCTTTTCCATAGGCACCACTTCACTCGATATAACGAGCAGATCGATTATCTGATTCCTACAATTGAACACAACTAACTTGAGAGGTTTTGCCTGAAAGACTGTAGCTCTTGGCTCCTAGAATTAGTGTAAAAACAGACAATGTGCTAAATTACGAATTTTCAAGAAAACACTAGCAATGACCCAAAGGTCTCTGAAAGGGATTTCTTGACCCATACAAATGGAATGTCACCCTCACAAGCTTTGCAACAAATTACTATTTTATATATAATATGAATATAACATTGTACAACAAATAATGAACTACTTTTTCCAGCTTCACAAAAATGAATATCACATGATACAAAGTCTATTTAAAAATCTGACCCACCAAGCATTGTATGAATCCTGCAAAATCCCCTGCCCCGTCATCTTCCCAGGGTCACTGATCAAACTAGTACTTACAAACAGGAAAAAAAAATGAACATAAAATACAGTTTCTTTTAAGAGACCAGCTCCTAACAAAAAAGTTCTCTAATAATATATACATAAGATTATTTTACTTCATTATCAGATAATTCATATTCACATAAAAAGATAGGAAAACATCAACTTATTTCAATTTTATATTAAACCAGTTAACAACCAGGGGCTTATGTTTCAACTACACTATTGTATACAGATACTAACAAATACTAACAACATGATTAATCTTATTTCCCGTTAGTCATAAAAAGTATAGACAACTCTGTTCCAAAGGTAAGGCAACATTTAAGGAATTTACAGAGCTACCAACAAGGAACAATTCTTCAATCAGTTCAACCAGGGAAAAAAATGTTGCTTTGCATTTAGAAACAGAGCATAACATTCATGGAAGATGAGTAAAACTCAGCCTACTAAATCCACGAGCATCTAAGATGCATCTTTCACAAGATGTGCATCTCCATCCATCCAGACTATAGCATCTGCACAATGGATATCAATAACCCGTGATTTTTTTTCACCATGGTAATGGGGAACCAGATCTTGAGCCAACAGTGAAGTCTTTATACTGCGAAAACACACAGATCTGAAATATAATAAAATGATTATTTTAGTTATACTAAATTGAAAGATGCACCATTATTTTTTTTTACTCTCACACACACACACACACATATATATCTATATCTATATATATATATATATATGTGTGTATATATATATATATATATATATATATATATATATATATATATATATATAGATAGATAGATAGATAGATAGATAGATAGATAGATAGATATATAGATATAGATTTCTTTTTTTTGAAACTGAACTGGTGGATATAGTGTATATACATTTTTTAAAGTGGTAATAACAACACATAGTCTATATATAAATGTGTATATATATATATAAATATTGTTATTTCGTTCCCATATATTTTTTATATTTTCATAAAGTTGAAGTTGTGAACAACATATTTTAAGTCCTGGACATTTACACTATTCAAAGTAATAATATTAATTAAGGTTTTGCTTTAAGACATTAAACGATTAAAATCAATTAAAATGGGTCCTGCTTAAACTTCACACATTTTCTATCTGATAGAAAAACATATTCTTAAATTTTCTGGCAATACAACTGAACTGTTTCAAGAATGTTGCAATGCTCATAATTTATACAGTTAAAAAAGATGTCTACATTGTAAGTTTTGTGATACACTTACCTAATCCCATTTTTTATTTTCATTACAATATTCATTACACTGCCTGGAATATTTTAAACATTCTCACAATATATGAAAAACTTGAATTAAAACAATTTACTCAGTGAAATTTTACAATTCCATTCTACGAAGTAAATATCTGGTGTAGTCCTTATAAGAGCGGATTTTTAACAAACACATCCCCAAATTGGTTAGAAAAAATTACCCTTCTAAAATTTCAGCAACTTTAGTTAATATTATTTAGTGCCCCACTTAGCCTTTTGGTTTACATTAGATTCAATGTAGGTTTTAGATTCTTTACAGAGCCATGCAAAAGATATGCTTCCTTTCCAATTAAAAACAATGAGGAAGGAAAGAACCAGAAGCCGGTAAACTAAGGAAAAGATGAGAAGACCAGGCACATCTAAACAGTGACTAAGGGAATACTGACAACAAAGGAACAGGTCACAAAGCCAACCCCTCAAAAGTTCATGATGATAATAGCTTTACAGGAGGAGAATCTCTGATGGATACAACCTAGGGGAGGTGGAGGAAGAAAATTGAGGGGAAGGAGAAGTGATACCAACTCATAGATACATTGAAAACATTAAAAACACATGTTCTTCTAGAGTATCCTACAGGGAACTGGGTAAGAATTGTGTCTATTTATTTGTCTTGTCAAGAGGAATTGATTGAGCCATTAATCCTTTATACAGGTGCCTTAAGTCAATCAAAACACATGAACAAAATTTCATGTTAAAGAACAACAAAAATGTTTTTTAAAGAATTTTCTTCAAATTTTATGGATTAATCAACAAAAAATTGTCAGTTCCTCATCAGGAGACTGTGAGGCATCAAATAACACCTCACTTGTGATTGGTGAAACAAGTGATCTAATCATGAGTGACAGACAGATGCAGATTATTTGATTACTATACTAATGGCCCCTAGAATTAAAAATGCTGCAGTACAAAAACTCACAAAATGGTTTTTCACAAAGTAGCATGTGCAAGGCATGGGAAGAAAAAATACTCTCACATAACACTACAATAAATTAAATATTTTAACAAAAGCAGTCTTCATGAGTACTGCAATAACACAATAGTTCTGGACATACCAAGAATGTCAAATTAGTTAGGTTCTATAAATCAATATGTGAATAGCAAATATTTAATAGTGGGAGGCATTTCCTTGGAGCCTTGCTGTTTCATGACCGGCTGTATCAAAAGTGGTGACACACTGTTTATGAGAATTCTGTTGGAACATTGGTGTAGAAAACAGTCAGAATAGCACAATTGAATATTTGCATTTTTCAGTCAAAATAGAAACTATTCATTGTTTTGGGGGTTTTCCTTGGCATTTTAGGTAATTAATGTTTTCAGAGATACCTCTCAAAACATCATAAGCTGTGTGGTTTTCTTTCAATTTCTGTGTATTGAAAATTAGAAATATGTAGTTGTTTTTTGGAATATCTAATGAAACCACAGACACTTTTCAAAAGGAGACTGATAGTTTTCTTTCAATTTTTGTGCACATTGAAATTAGTAATTCAGAATATTGATATGAAATTATAAATGAGTGTTTAATTTATCTACAACTCAGAAAGGGATGAGCTAAATTATTGGGAACATATTTGAATGGCCTCTTTTGTCATCACATTTTTAATTCTCCATTTATTAAAAAAAAAATTGTAACCCTAAGTGTTAGGGAAGAAAGTGAAGAAATTGAAGAGATAGTATTCTTTAAAAATCTAAAACTTGTCATAAATTCCAATTAAAACACAAAGGACAATATGAGCCATGAAATAGCATTATTCTGCAACACCAAACTCATCATAAACACCAGCAAGACAGTCTCTCTAAATTTCACGAATCCCTGAACAAAAGAAAAATTCTCACCGCTCATAAATAATAACCCTGAAACGATATCTCATGAAACTACCTTCTTTGGCCTAACAATCCAAGAGAACCTACAATGGAATGTTCACATCTCAAATCTTAACAAGAAGCTCACCAAATCTTGCTATGCACTACATACCCTCAGGTCAAACTCCAACATTGAGACACTGCGGACAATGTATTTTGCAAATGTGCACTCACACCTAAAATATGGAATAATTTTTCTGGGGAAATGCCCCTGACAGCGCTTGCACATTTATTATCCAAAAAAGAATACTGCGAACAATGACCAGCACTCATAAACTGCAAACCCCAGTTCAAAAAACTAAGGATTCTTCCTATCATATATGAACATAATTGAAAATCTTCAAAAGAAGATTCTCATGGAAAACAAAGACACTTTTACTCTAAATTCTGATCTACACAACTACAACACTCGTGAAAAGGATAACCTACATGTTCTCCACTCTGAAACTACACTTCAAAAAGTATCCTAATAAAGGGCATTACACTTTACAACAAGCTAGGCCAAGATATTAAAGACATAAACACAATATGTACATTTAAAAGTAAATTGAAAGCTTTCCTGCTTAACATGTTCTACAGTGTGAAGGACTATACAAACCACAACACTACTTCCCTTAACAAAATATACATAAGCAATAATTCTTATCCCATTTGACTTTCTAGTTCTTGTAGAGTTCAAGCTAAAGCAGAGAAAAAAGAACTAGAATATCCCGTCCTGCCTCCTGCCATATTAAATTGCAGTTCGAATGATGTAGAAGGAAAATGCCTGACCGAAATTTCAATTTCCTTCACCCTTAATTTGCCAGATGCATTAGGCACTGTTAACAATAATGTTGTTAAATCATTTCTTAATGAATATTATTGTTATTGTTATTATTATTATTATTATTATTATTACTATAATTATCGCTGTTATTGTTACTACTATCGTTATTAACAAGTATTGTAATTCAGCTGTTAGATTAATGAAACCAAAACAATCAGGGATTTTCTCCAGTTTCCCTTGATCTTTTGAGCAAATGCTGACATGGTCCCCCTTGCTTGATTCTGGACAGTAAATGTAATCTCACTCTGCCCAAGTCTTCTTGAGCTCCCTTTACCTCTAATTGCACTCTTTAATATGAATTCAAGTTCATTTTGGGGTATTTTTTTCTCTCAAAAATTCCACAAATGTATTTTTTTAAAGATCACTCACATCTTTAATATGCACATTACCAGCAATTTGTAAACACTGTTGTATTTGTGAGTGTAAGTGCTTCAAATGAAGTATAGGTTGTTTTTTTTTCTTCAAAAATTACATAAATGTAAATTTTTTCACATGTTTCTCAGGTCGATAATATTTACATTAGCGGCGATTTTTTCACATTATTGTATTTACGAGTACATGTGCTTTAAATAATGTCAAGTAAAGTTTCTTGAAAACACAACCGTTTTCTGTGAAAAGTAGCTCAAAATTTCGCATTTTCAGAAACGCTCAAACGCCATTTTCTCATATATGGCTGCAATTTTTTTCTTGAAACTTTTGTAACGGATAGTGCTAATTACACTCTTTAATATGACATAAAGTTTATTTTGAGTTATTTTTTTGTTTTTTTCAAAAATTACATAATTGTAATTTTTTTGAAAGATCTCTCACATCTTTAATATGCATATTACCAGCAATTTGTAAAGATTATTACATTTGTGAGTGTAAGTGCTTCAAATAACTTCAAATAAAGTATTTTGAAAACTCAAAAATTTTCTGTGAAAATGAGGTTCAAATTTCGCACTTTTAGAAGTGCTAAAACGCCATTTCGTCTTAAACAGCACATAATTTTTAAAAGAAAATTGTCATTTATGACTAGGTTCTTGTGTTCTTTAATATTCTAAAATTAATGTTTCCGTTCTACCAATAGGAAACCGAAAAATTAAGAAAATGACAAAAAAATGTACTTTTGGCAGTGATAGATGACAGCTGGCAAGAAAGAGTGTGGCAATTCCGAATAGCTAGCGAACACCCAAGGAAATAGAAAACTAATACGGGAAAGTCTGCCATTCTGTAGCACCACTAGTTTTTCATTTTATGAAAGAAAAAAATATGCTTTAATGTATTGATGGATTTTAAAAATTTGTTAATAATTTTAAATAACTAAGTACTCGACAAATAAGGGTAAGTTGTATGTCACATAAATACCGAATTATATTTGTTTATAATGTTCGAAGGCATTTAGCCAAAGAAATTTTCCCTGGGGTCTGTTTACTCCCGGGTGACCATTTACGTTTGTATGCAAGACGCCCGGGTTAATATTCACATTTTGTTATTCATCATATTTTACTGTTTTAAGTTTTTTATACCTTGGACTTCAAAAGTGCTTTCCCCACTAAAATTATTACCGCACGCCACTGCAGAGAACAAAATACTACTCGGAAAGGAAGTTGGTGTACCAAAATGATGTCTAGCAGGCACGACTTCAAATGAAAGCAAGAAGATATTGTTTTTGATAAAACAGGCGAACAATAATTTTGCCTAGCAGGTGATAACTCGCACCCACAACGCATTTTTGAGAGGTCTCCCTTTACCTTAATACTCTTCGCCAAAAATTACACGCACCAACGCAGCTCAGAAACAGCCATTGACGGTTTTCTTTCCCCGTTTGTTACATGCGAGCCTAAACCCTTGTAAAATACCTCTGTGAGGTGAAAATCTGCAGTAAAATCATGATGTGGCACTGCAGCTTTTGGATAAGAAAAGGACAGAAAATGGCAATTGGTTTAAACCTTGTGGTAACACAGACTGGGAATTTGCCAAAGGCAAAGTTTGGTGTCTTTTCAGAGAAGTCTAGCAATAGCATCTTGGGTAAGAACACCATTATTGAAAGCGGAATTTGTGAGCGTCAATTGATTAAATATCAACCAGCATTGTTTTTATTCCCTAATCCGTGAATAGAATTGAACAGTGACATGTTGGGATAAAGTTTAAATATACACCAGTAACTTTGTTGATGTGGAACAGTTAGTCGGTGCAAGCCCCTCGAACAGGTAATAGGAAAAGTTTCATTTTTAAGTATTTGAAACAAATATTTGTTTCTCATTGTTACAGAGATCATTGTAAATAACAGAATTGTGAGGAGTATTGTTTTAATTTTGGTCTTTACGTATATATTAAGTCTACAGATCAATATTTAAGCAAAAGTATTTTATTAAAACAAATTGATATAATAATTAAAGTGTTACATATTTCTTACTTTTTAGTACATATTTCTACGGATTATAATACATATTTTCCTAATTTTTAGTACATAATTATCCGGGCCCTAGTCATATTTAAATAGAAAAGTTTAATGGGAAAGACAACTTAGAAGTATAGTTGGACCTCAACTCTTATGTAAAAAATAACAAAATAATAAATATGTAAATTGAGAATCTACACAAGACAATAACACCTTCAAAAAATGTAATTAACGTCCACTAGTGTCATAATACTTCTAGGTATAAATACCAATTATACGGAGCTCAAGGTATTAGTAACATGCAAATAAGGCATGAAATATTAACGCTTAAAAACTTAAAAACCATTACAAAAAATGCTCTTGAATTAACTATAGACATGAAGGAATAAGAAATGGTAAAATGAATTCAATTGAAATATTTGACGATACGAAATCTATTTTTAATTCTTCACAACACTGTTGCAATTTTTCCTGAATTGTGCTTTCCATCCATCCACAATTTCAGATTTTTCTGTCTTTCTTTTTAACTGAAGGATTCAAAATAAGGATTTGTCATAAATAAAGACTGGATTCACGTGTTACTGCATCATTTCTTCGCTAATTTGAAATTGGATGAAACATTGACAGAAATTTGAATCATGAAACGGACGTTATTTTAGTAATTGTTTTATTTTGCACGATATTGCAAGTTTTAATTAATGCTTCCTGAAAATAGCACATTTTAGGATTTTACTGGAAGAATTTGCAAAATTCACTTTTATTGCATAAAATATAATATTTACATAATAAACTTGTTTTAATTTAACTTTTTTAAAGGTTTCATTTAAGAAAAAACGTTTATGATACCCAGCTGTGCATTCGAGTAGTCTGTGAAAAGCCGAGTGCCATTTAATATGTATCACTTCATTTTGTTGCCCTACGAAGTGCGCGTCTGTACCTTTCATGATGCCTATTGTCTAATTAACATTTCTGAGTTATTGCAGCAGGGATAGGTCCGCGTCGCGGCCCTTGGTTGCGGCCATTCAGCCTACGCAATGTTCCGGGTCAATCTTCCCAATCGGATTGTATATCCCTTTTTTCAGTCTGCGCTGAACTTACAAACACGAGACGGCATGTGCGAGGCTCGCCAAGCTGCATTGCGTTTCAAATTCGTCAAATTTCTCAGAACAGACGTTGCCCTGCAATGTACAAGAGAGAATGAACGTGCTTTTGACAGCTTGCAGCGTGCACATGTACGTCAGAATGAGGCTCGGTACAGACAAGTATAAATGTAGAATGAAGTTTTTCCTGTCTGAAACATTTATTAATTGATAGAAGATAAAATAATTTCACAGAAAATAATTTAAAAATATACATAATTGTAAATTATAATGAAGACAATTAAGAACATTTCTTCTGTAACGTGAGATCAGAGTATGAAATTAGTGGAGCTCCAACATCACATACTTACTTGTATCAATGGCAGTGGTTGCACAATATTATTATTTTACACCTTATTTTCCACTAACACTTCAACCATTACTCAAAAATGGGCGTAATGTAACTCATATTCAACCAAATACTACAATTTTAAAAATGTTGAGGCTTTCTGTAAAATTCCCCTCAAAATTAGAAGATCTGTTTCAAATCCAAAGACTGCAACATTAGATCAATTAGGGAATAGTAATTTTGGTGAAAATTCTTTGAACAGTTTTAGCGTATGTGTTGTTCACGTACAGACAGATGGATGGATGTATTTTCGGAAACCCGACTCTTCTGTTATCAGGAACCTCTAAAATGTGTATTTCGTCCCAATCTCACTATCGAATTTTTGCAACATTACATAAATTTCTCAATCATGTAGTGTACACAAAAATGGTCACTAAAGAGAAATGTGTTAATTGATAGAGAGTACGAGATCAAGAAAAGTATGGAAATTTGTCAATTATGTCTGGATGAATTAAAAGGAATATGGGAAAGTTGACCCAATAGATTTGGGACTAGTGATGCAACAGAATGGCACAGACTTTCTTGTAGTAGCTTTTTATTTTCTTTGGTCTGGGAGAGCTATTCAGACTTGTCACATATTCTTACCAGCTGCCATCTATTACTGCCCAAAGTACATTTATTTTTGAAATTTTCTCAATTTTTTGGTTTATTAATGGTAAAGCATACATATATTACTAAAAGAATATTATAGAAAAGTAAAAACCTCATCCTATATGGCAATTTTCATTGAAAAATTTGGAAACATTTTTAAGAAAATGGCACTGAGGCATCACTGTGGATGCTAAATTTGAGGCTCTTATTCACAGAAAACATTTTAGTTTTCGAAAACCTTCAAAGTCATTGAAGTACACCTTACAAATGCAAAAATGTTTACAAATCTCTGGAAATGTGCACATTAAAGGAGTGAGAGATATTTTAAAAATATTATGTTTGCATGATTTTTGAGAAAACAAAAGAATACAGTAAAATTACTTCTAGGTCATCTTTAACAGTGTAATTAGCACTATTCATAAGAAAAGTTCGAAGAAAAGATTTGGAGTCATTTTTGAGAAAATTGAGTTTGAGCATTTCTCAAAATGTGGAATTTTGAGCTCATTTTCACAGAAAAGTTTTGAGTTCTTGAGACACTTAAGATGACACCATTTAATGTACATGAACTCTGAAATTAAAGAATATTAACACAAATCGCTGTGAATTAAAATATTAATGACATGAGAGACACGTAAAGTTAAATTTTTGTATTTTTTGAAAAAAACAAAGAATAGAGCAAACTGATGTTTGTCCTCTCATTTAGTACATTTTGCACTATCCCTATCAAAAGTTTAAAGAAAAATTTGCAATAGTTTTTGAGAAATTCTTGTTTTTGTTTGTTTTAATAATTCACATAATTGTTTATTGCTCACAATAGTGCGCATAAACTACTAAAATTTTCAAAAAAATGTACATGATCTTAATGAAAGAACTGATTCCGGACAACAAATTTCAATGGAAGAAATAATCCTCTACTTTCAATTTTGTACTTGTAGGAAGATGCCGGAGGAAAAAAAAAATCAATACCTTGCAATTTTCAAAACTTTAGTGTCAGTGAAAATCAGACTTTTGCCATCTTTGTAAGTGTACTTTGCATTATTCTTACAAGAAATGCAAAGAAAAAAATTTGAAGGCATTTTTGAGAAAATTTTGAAAATGTCCAGGGGGCTTCATGTAAAGAACCTCCAAAAATTAATGAATGTTTTTCAAAATCGCAGAGCTTCAACTCAGGCCAGATCAACAGGGTTTTATTCGGTTTGGAAAAAATTTTAAGAATAGTTTAGGTACTAATGTTGTTCACATACTGACAGACGGATGTTTTGCTTACAACTGTTTTTTCGGTATCAAGGACCCACAAAACAGGGATTCTGGCTACACTATGTGTTACAGAACTTTTTATTTAAATGTAGCAAGTGGATTTATCCACATTTTCTTTATCATGGCCCTGTAAACACAGTTTTTCTGCTGAAAATTCGCCGTTTTTTTCACACAGCTTACATAACTTTCTCTTCATAAGAAGTTCCTTCTTAAGCGCAAGAAAGTAAAAATGGAAAAGCTACACGGATCACTACTGACTGACAGCAAACAAGAATACACAATAAATTTTTTATGAGTACTGAAGGAAACGCTCAACAAATTACAAGAGGTGTTAGCAAGGCCTTCATTGAATTGAGAAAGAGGATAACTTGAGGACCTGAAAATATCTCAATAGAATTTAAACAGCCTCTTCAAATACCATAGACATCATAACTCAGATTTTCAATAAATGTTTGGAAGATTTAATTGCCATTCGTCTATAAGAATGTATGTGAAAATTATAGGGACATTTATGTTATAAATATGATTGGGAGACTAACTGGATACTGAAGGGAAGACTGGAATCTAAGATAGATGTAATAGAGGAACAGTGCAGCTTCTGTGCAGGGAAATCTTGAGTTGACAACATGTTCTATTTAAAAAAACAATACTGAAAAAAGAAGCAATGTAGACAGGGAGATACAAGAGGAATTCGTAGATTGAAAAAGGCATTTGACTCAGATTCCTAGTAACAGTGTGGGACATGATTAAAGATGAAAATGTAAATACTGTGTACATTTATGTGTACAGTATCTATATGCAGATTGTCAGAGCAATGTAAAAGTAGGCTCAAGTAGTTTTTCAGCACTTGCAAATAAATTAAAGTCACACAATATTCTATCTCCAACTTTATTTGAAATGTAGAAAAGAAAGTGTAAGGGTCTGGATTAGGAATTGGAACAGACTTCTTTACACTTTGACATTAACAAGTGATAATAACAAATGATGTAGTTCGGGTGACACTGTGAGTGATTATGTCAAAGAAGGTATGGGAGTACATACTCTAAAACAGAAGGTATAGGAGAAGACCTGGGAGGAAGAGAGAACAATAACAATGGATTAGAGGATGATGTTTAGAAAATCATAATAAGTGGTGATTAGACAGCGAGAAATTGCAACAACCATTAAAATTTGCTTTACTACTAACTACTAAAAACATTAAAAACTAATTATTGCTTTACCATTTCATCAATTTGGTTCATTAAACATTTTTGAATGATAAATTATAAGGAATAAGCCCTAGTCATCAGATTAAGATTTTTGCCTATTTTAAGGGTAGGTAAAAACATAAATGTTCAAGTTTTAAAAATAAAAAAACACAGAAATACAGGGGTCACAGAGCAATTAGAGAAAAGAAATATCTCTGAGTACTAGCAAACACAACAAGAGATTGAGTAGAAAAGGAACTGTATATTAAACGAACATCACATAAATAAAAAAGTATGTATTCACTGGTTTGGAAATTTGATAAGAACAGATAAAATAAGGAAATGGTAAAATTATTTCAAGCTAGCTAACAGTTTAGCTATATTACCACATGTCAGCGAGACAACAAAGAACAACGGAAGAGAGATAAATGAACTGATGAATAAATGGCAAGGGATACGAGTGCATACAGAAAGTTACTAGAAAATGATGAAGAGACACAAAAGAAAAAGATAATGAAATTTAAAATATAAATTAAAATTTTATGAAAGAAAATTAATGTTTTTTAAACACTAACAAACCTTCTCTAACACTTAACAACATAAACCATTTAATTAAATGCATTTATATGTTACTTTGCACATTGATCAGTATTAGCCACATTAAAATTTTTCTACCATCCTCAAAATTACAAAAAATTGGAAAATATCTTCTACAAATAAACAGTATTTAACAAAATACAACATTTACTATTTTTCAAATATTTGTGATGTACAAAGAGCAGTTGTTATCTCACCTTGTCTTTCAGTTGTTGACATAACTGCAATGCAACAGTGAACAACACCAAAACCTCATTTAGCCAGGGTACAGAGCAGTCAGCTTGATGAGCTTCATATTTAACACTGCCATGGGAGTTGCTCACATGGTATGCAGCAAACACCAATTTATGACTCTGAATGTAGAAGCTAACAGCCAAATCTTCCGGGAGCGGTGGACTCAAGGATTTCTGCAGACATATCTCATTAATTGTACGGATTCTGTCACACACACACTTCACAATTCAAACACACCCTTAACATATGAAATAAATTATTTATATTCAAATCATACTGAATGGAAATTCGTATGTCCTATTGCTGTATTGGTTTCAGTTTTATTTTACAAGATTTAACGATAAAACAGCATTGTCAAAATTCAAAATCAATTATGGTTGATCATGAAATTAAACAGTATTTGCAGAGTTAATTACACGCTTAAGACAGAAGTTTATTGATAACCCTTAATCCTTAAAATCCTTAATAAGATAAGCCACACCAGCTATAGTGAGTTTCCTAGTATTTGTAAATAATTATTCAATTCTGGGATACTGCCCCAAACCCTTCATTAATATGAACAAGGCATAGTAACAAGATAAGCCCCACTTTTACCAAAATTGAAATATTAACATTTACCATCACCAAGAGCCTTCCTACAGCTGGTGTGACTTATATTATTATTGTCCGATGCCCTACAATTGTTTTGGTATGTTGAATTTTACAGCAAAATTCTCTGCATGAAAAAATATGTAACTATGTTTTGTTATATAAATAAGTCAGTGTCCTTCAAATTTTGCTAAATAATTATTGAAAATTGTTTCATACTTGCAGAACTTAACTTTAAATGACAAGAAAAATCTATGAAAATTGTTATAAAAACCTTAGTACTAGCAAAACCCAAAAAAACACTTCTTTCTTGTTGCAAACCAAAATAAGAAATAATGATACTTTTACCTTCACTACCTAAACAATGATAACCTTCACCAATAAATTAACTGTACTTAAATTACATTTTAGTCTAAAAATATATTATACATTCAAAAATAATATAGGTAAACTTTCACTGAATAAGAGTTACCAAGTCTTATTAGGGCATTATGTGTCCTATCTTTGATAAGACAAAGCAAGCCTAACATTCAGTGAATGTATACCAATGCTTTCACCTCAACCTAGCAAGGAGTGAAACTCCTCCACATGAAGTTGATAGTATGAGAGAGATATTGTGGATTGCCTGCTGCAAGTTTGGTAATCTCATTCACGGTCACAATGTAGTAAGCTGTCCACTCACCATATTGCGACTGCGAAGGAGATCATCAATTGCCTTCTTGCGAGGCACCACAAGAGCCGTACGACCACGCTGAAGTGAACCCAAGATGCAGCCAAGCACATGTAAAACTTCCTCTGAAGACCTGTTACACAATATCACATTTCTAAGAAACAACTAAATAATACCAAAACTAGTAAGGAATTGAAATGTCACTGTAAATATTTTAACACTAACAATTTTTTATTGGATGAGCAACACCATGAACAATGAATACGTACTTGAACATGTATGAACGATCTACATTATCTATATGACACAGTGCTTGTTGCAAATGATTTCCTGCATCCTGAATTTGTTGCAATTTCCAAGGATGTTCATGATGTACAGCAGTCCGATAAACTACGTTCTGCTGCCTTTGGACACGCAAGTTAATATCCTATAACATAAATATTCAGAGAGCTGTCAAACATAAATGACAGAAGAATAAAGAAATAAAAATAAATGATCTAGAAACTTACAGCATGGGTAATGCTATCTCCTGTTAAAGTAACTACACATTTAAGTTGTTCAGGTGGGTTCACTAAAACAAATTTGTCTTGTTTTATGGTCCATCATTACCACATAATGGTACAGGAAAACGACGAGCACATTCCTAAAATAATATTAGAAGCACTGTAATATGAAACATTTAATCACACTTTGGTATCCGTTCATCAATTCAAGAAATACATACGACAACAATTGAATGAAGTTGTGATAATACTGCATGAACTTCCTCATGCAATACCCACTCGAATTCCATTTGCTAGAAATAAGTAATTATAACAAGGTAAATGTACATTAACCTACAAAACAAAGATATATCTTAAATGTTATGCCTGAGAAAGACGAGAACAGTTTAAATAGCTAACTAGAAATTAATTTCAAATCACCACTAAACTATACACTACATTTTTACTTACGGTAACAAACAGATTACAGAGAAAAAAAAGAAAACTCACAAGATTGGCAGACTCCTCCTTCTCGCTGTCCGCCATTTTTATTAGCTGCCACTACTTGCAGTCCCACCAACTTCACATCAGACCAAGAGAAACTGTCACGACGATACCTCCGAATTTTAGGCACAAACTAGTGATGCTACAGAATGGCACAGACTTTCCCGTATTAGTTTTCTATTTCCTTGGGCTGGGCTTGCTATTTGGAATCGCCACATACTCTTGCCACCTGTTATCTATCGCCGCCCAAAGTACATTTTTTTGATATTTTCTTAATTTTTCGGTTTCCTAATGGCAGAACGGAAATATTAATTTCAGAATATTAAAAAAAACACAAAAACCTCGTTTTTTTTAGTTTTCGAAAAACATCATTAGAAATCACTTGCAGTACATCAACTCACAAATACAACTGTGTTTATAAATTACTCGAAATGTACATATTAACAGTGTGACTGATATAAAAAAATTGAATAATTAAAAAAAAATACACCAAAGTGGACTTTACGCCATATAAAAGAATACAATTAGCAATATTCGCTCCAAAAGTTTGAAGAAATAAATTGGAGCCATTTATAAGAAAAACAGGTTTGAGAATAACTGAAAATGCGGAATTTTGAACAGGTTTTCACAAAAGCGGTAAAGTTTTCAACAAACTTTATCCGACATTATTTAAAGCACATATATTCATAAATACAATAATGTGAACGAACGCTGATGTAAATATTAACGACGTGAGAGAGAAATCAAAATAATACGTTTTTATAATTTTTGAAAAAAACAAAAGAATAGAACATGGCGTTTATGACATCTCAGAGTACATTAGGCACTATCCCTACCAAAAGTATAAAGAAAACATTTCAAGCTGTTTTTGAGAAAATCTTGTTTTCGTATTTTTTTAAAAATTGCACATTTTGCACGCAATATTGCGCAAAAATTACTATAATTTTCAAAAAATTGTACATGGCATTAAAGAAAGAACTATGAAGAACGATTTTCTTTGAAGAAAAAATCTCTCTGCAATTTTGTAGTTGGAGGAAGACGCCGAATAAAATTCAAACTTTCGCGATTTTCGAAAATTGAGAGTTAACCGTGATAATGCTTCCTTTATAAGTTACTTTATCCTTACAAGAAATTTAAAGAAAAATTTGGAGCCGTTTTTGAGAATATCTGAAATTGTCCAGGGGATTCATGTAAAGTACCCCCATATTTTGAAGAATATTTTTCAAAATTTCGAAGCTTTGACTAGAGCCAGATCGACCGCATAATATTCAATTTGGAAAACATCCTACGAATGATTTAGGTGCTATTAGTGTTCACAGACAGACGTTTTGTTTTCAATTGTTTTTTGGGTATCAAGGACCCACAAAACAGGGATGCAGGCTACACATGTTAGGGGATTTTTTCTTAATTTACATACTGTATTTATCCACTTTTTCGTTATTACTGACCAGCAACGAATGTTTTCTGCCGAAAATTCGCCATTTTTTCGAGCAGCTTTACATAACTTTCCCTATACTACGTGTTACTCCGTAAATACATGCGAATAAGGGAAAATAACTAGTGGTGATACAGAATGGCACAGACATTCCCGTATTAATTTTATATTTCCTTCGGTCTCGGCTAGCTTTTTGGAATAGCCACATACTTGTGCCAGCTGCCATCTATCGCCGCCCAAACTACATTTTTTTGGCATTTTCTTAATTTTTCGGTTTCCTAATGCTAGAACGGATATGTTAATTTGAAAATATTAAATAATAGTAAAACCTCGTCCTAAATGGCATTCTTCTTTGAAAAATTTAGCCATTAAAAAAACGTTTAAGTGCTACTAAAAAGGCGTGAAACCAAAATTTAAAGCTCTTTTTCACAGAAAATTTTGAGTTTTCGATTTGAAGTAATTTGAAGCCCTTACACTCACAAATACAATAGTGTTTACAGATTGCTGGAAATGGGTATTATAAAGGTGTGAGAGATCTTTTAAAAAATACATGTGGTGTAATTTTTTCCAAAACAAAAAACAAACTTTACGTCATATTAAAGAGTGCAACTAGCACTATCCGTTCCAAAAGTTTGAAGAAAAAATTTGGAGCCATTTATGAGAAAATGGCGTTTGAGCATTTCTGAAAATGCCGAATTTTTGAGCTAGATTTCAGAGAAAACGGTGAAGTTCCCGAGAAACTTTACTTGACATTATTTAAAGCACATGTACTCGTAAATATAATGCGAACAAATCGCTACTAATCTAAATATTACCGACGTGGGAGAAAAGTCAAAACAAAATACATATTTGTAATTTTTGAAAAAAACAAAAGAATAGGTCAATATGGCAATTTTGTCATTCCCATAGAGTACATTTATCACTACCCCTACGAAAAGTTTAAAGAAACATTTGGAGCCGTTTTCGAGAAAACCTTGTTTTGTAATTTTCTAAAATTGCACATATTGCCCCAATACTGCGCGAAAACTACTATAATTTTAAAAAAATGTACACGACCTTAACAATAGAACTCACATTTGAGAACAAATTTTATTTGAGGGAGAATCTCTATCTTCAATTTTGTACTTGTAGGAAGACGCCGAAAAAAAATTCAAACTTTTGAAATTTTCGAAAATTCAAAGTTAATTGTGAAAATGATGTCTACGCCACTTGTATACGGGCATTTTACTTTATCCTTACAAGAAATTTAAATAAAAAATTTGGAAGCCGTTTTTGAGAAAATTTTGAAAATGTTCGGGGGCTTTATATAAGTACCCCACATTTTGAAGAAAGTTTTTCAAATTGCGGCGCCTTGAGTGGACGCAGATCGACCGGGGAATATTCACTTTGGAAGAAATCGTACGTATAGTTTAGGCGTTAGTGTTGTTCAAAGACTGACGGACAGACAGACAGACTTACAGACAGACGGACGGACGTTTTGAAAATAACCACTTTTTCGGTGTCCGGGGACCCCAAAACATGTATTGCTGTTGAAATCTGGAAATCGATTTTCCGAAGCATTTCATAACTTCCCATACACTCTGTATATTACTCCGTATATACGTACGAATAAGGGATAGTAAACTAGTGTTGCTACAGAATGGCACAGACTTTCCCGTACTACATTTTTTGACATTTGCTCAATTTTCGGTTTCCTAATTGTATATATTATTATACACCATTATATTATATACCATTAAGAAACATTAATTTTAGAATATCAAAGAATTAAATGGCAATTTTCTTTGAAGAATTTGGAGCCGTTTTTAAAAAATGACGTATAAGCGCTACTAAAAATGCGAAATTTGGAGCTCTTGTCACAGAAAATTTTTGAGTTTTCGAAACACTTCATTAGAAGCCATTTATATTTATGTACAAGTCATTACATTTATGCAATTTTTGCAAAAACAAATAATATCCCAAATTGAACTTTACGTCATATTAAAAGTGCAATTATCACTATTCGTTCCAAAAGTTTGAAGAAAAAATTTGGAGCCATTAATGAGAAAACACCGTTTGAGCGTTTCTGAAATGCGGAATTTTGAGCTAGTTTTCAGAGAAAACGGTCGAGTTCTCTAGAAAACTTTACTTGGTATTTTGTAAGCCATGTACTCGTAAATATAATAATGTGAACAAATCGGCACTAATCTGAATATTACCGATGTGGGAGATAAGTCAAAAAATTGCATTTGTGTATTTCAGTCCTGAATTAATTTGTGAAAGAAAAAAAATGTAATATTTTTGTTTTATATGATACATTATGATATTGAATAAGCAATGAAAGAAAAAGAAACGAGTTCGAATATATAATTTTGGAAATTTTGGCCTTGGTACTTGTAAGTACCGTCAGGATCTGTGGGTAGGCAAATAAAAATGACTTTTTATTTTAATATTTGATGATATTCTGAAAAACAATTTTTACTTTCATTGCAACAAAGGAAAACTTGGCAAAATGAACATTTAGAATGAGGTCTTGATGGAATTTTTTTAATTGCACATAATTCACATCTTCCTCTTTGGGATCTTTAGAAACCGAAATTCCTCCTTTCTTCCGGGGATTGACACGGAAGATGGAGAATTTGATGACGATGGTGATGGTGATGGTGATGGTGATGGTCTACCCCTCTTTTTTGTTGGGGGTGCTTCCATTCGCAATTAGGCCCATTGCTAACTTTTTTCTAAAATCTAAAATTCCCCATTTATGTCTTTGTAAATGACGATTGAGTTTACAAATTCTATTTCAATGAGAGCAAAAAATAGTCTCTGCCACAATTTTTTTGACTTTCTATCTCTGTAAATAAAGCGGACGAAAGTGCAGAAATATCATTTGTCTCATCATTATCATCAGAGCTCCACTCCTCGGGAGTGTCTACCTCAGATGGTATTTCTTCCAAAACAAATGTTATTTCATCTTCTGTCAATGTAGACAGCGGCATTTACACCTACAGATATAACCGTAAATATTTTCACCAGAAAAAGTTGCGTTATGTTTAGCAAAATGTTCGTATTTTAAATGCGCCAGAGTCCTGACGGTACTTTCTAGTTCCAAAAAGTAAATTCATAAAATAAACAATACCTATGAAAAAAATTATGTAAATTATTTTATAGATTACATTACCTGAGAACACAGAATAAAATAAAAATAAAATAAGCAATTGCGATAAGAATTAAAAACTGAAAATGATGATTCATTAAAGTCTTGAATCGACGTTCAGAAACACGACTTTTCAATGATGCCTATCGACATATTCTAGTTTCAAGCAAAGAGAAAATTAAATGATTCGCATCAAGTTTATCTAGCAACAACTAATAACATTCCCAGGCATTGTTAATTCTCAGAATATGCTCGATTCCAGGCAGTGTACCCATTGTTGTGGCGCTTAAACATAGTAGTACCTACAAGTACCGTGAGGACATAAAGGGTTAAAAAAACACAAAAGGATAGAGCAATATGGTAATTATGTCATTTCATAGAGTACTTTTAGCACTATCTTTACCAAAAGGTTAAAGAAAAAATTTGGAGCCGTTTTTGAGAAAATCTTGTTTTTGTATATTAAAAAATGCAAATATTGTACGCAATATTGCACGAAAACTAGTATAATTTTCAAAAAAATGTACATGACCTTAATGATAGAACTCACTTTGGAGAACAAATTTTAGTTGAAAGAAAAATATCTCAAATTTGGTACATGTAGGAAGACACCGAAAAAAGTTCAGACTTTTGAAACTTT
>JAHLJT010009676.1:0-33255 GCA_031308135.1 Acheta domesticus
CCCGGGGATTTTCAAATTTTCTCAAAAACGGCTTCAAAATTTTTTCTTTAAATTTCTTGTATGAATAGAGTAAAATACACTTATTAACATGGCATAGGTCAGATTTTCACGGATAACTCTTAATTTTCGAAAAGTTTGAAAGTTTTAATTTTTTTCGGCGTCTTTCTCCAACTACAAAATTGAAGATAGAGATTTTTTCTTCAAATAAAATTTGTTCTGCATATTGAATTCTTTCATAAAGGTCTTGTAAATGTTTCTCAAAATTTTAGTAGTTTTCGTGCAATATGTGCAATTTTAAAAAATTACAAAAACAAGATTTTCTCAAAAACGACTCCAAATTTTTTCTTTAAACTTTTGGTAGGGATAGTGATAAATGTACTCTATTAGATGACATAAAAGCCATATTGCTCTATAGGTTGTTTTTTTCAAAATTTACAAAAATGTAAATGTTTTCACATGTTTCTCACGTCGATATTTACATTAGCGGCGATTTTTCACATAAATGTATTTACGAGTACATGTGTTTGAAATAAGGTCAAGTAAAGTTTCTCGAAAACACAGCCGTTTTCTGTGAAAAGAAGCTCAAAATTCCACATTTTCAGAAACGCTCAAACGCCATTTTCTCATATATGGCTGCAAATTTTTTCTTCAAACTTTTGTAACGGATAGTGCTAATTACACTCTTTATAGCATAAAGTTTATTTTGAGTTATTTTTTGTTTTTTCAAAAATTACATTGTAATTTTTTGAAAGATCTCTCACATCTTTAATACGCACATTACCTGCAATTAGTAAATATTATTATATTTGTGAGTGTAAGTGCTTCAAATAACTAAGTATTTTGAAAACATTTTCTGTAAAAATGAGCTTCAATTTTCGCATTTTTAGTAGCGCTAAAACGCCATTTTCTCTTAAACGGCACATAATTTTAAAAGAAAATTGCCATTTATGACTAGGTTTTTGTGTCCTTTAATATTCTACAATTAATGTTTCCGTTCTACCAATAGGAAACCGAAAAATGAAGAAAATGACAAAGAAATGTACTTTGGCGGTGATAGATGAAAGCTGACAAGAAAGAGTATGTGGCAATTCCGAATTGCTAGCGAAGACCCAAGGAAATAGAAAACTAATACGGGAAAGTTTGTGCCATTCTGTAGCACCACTAGTTTAATTTAGCTGTAACAACATCTCTAGGAATTTGTCTTTGATTTTTATTTAATGTGCCAACCAAATGAGTGTTATTATCCCAAAGTGTTTTTGCAAGATTCACACTTGTTTACCAATTATCAGTGTACGATGTTCTGCCAAAATTTAGGTATGGCTCCATAAGTTCCATCACTGCTTTTGTGGATATATCTTTGCCCTTTTCGTTTCTTTACCTGCATAAATTTTGTAAGTGATGGTGTAGCCTCCTTCCACGCATAGTTTAAAACTGTTATGGCGTATCTGTGACGCTTGTTCTTCAGGTATTGTCGAAAAACTAAACGCTCTAAAAATGGTACAACCGATTCATCGATACATACATTGATCCTTTGGAATCATTACCATTTGAACGTTTCATTCATTAGTTGAATTGAATTGAATTGAATTGCCTTATTTTACGTGGCGAGACTCAGGCCATGAGGCCTGCTCTTCCGTCTGACCACGCAAATTTTGTTACACTCCTTTCACCAACTAAGCGGAAAGAAGGTATTACTGAGGCGACGAAACCGGCGGTTTGAATTTAGCTCAGAGGCGTCATTTAGGCTTGAGGATCTTTTACATGCAAGTAAATCTACTAACATGGGACAGCCGGCTTTACTTCCCCTCCGAAGGAAGGCGTACGAAGGATTTTTTCGCCCCTAAAAATCCACGGCTTCGATCGGGTTTGAACCCGCGAACTTGGGTATAGCAGTCCGTTACGCTAACCGCTACACCACCGCCGCCGCAGTTAGTGTCACTAAATTAGCAATTTTGTGAAGCCTGTCTCCTGTTAGCATTTTCGAGTTATCAGCACAATGAAACATCCTTAGGAAGAGTTCAAATCTGTTCCGTGACAACGTTTGGAATGTTTAATACTTGTATGTCATCCTGTCGCCAATAATGAGCCATAGAGGGCATTACATTTAGTCCCATCCATATAACAATGCCTAGAAATTTTCTTTTATCTCTGTAGGAGTGCAATCAATCCATTTTAATTCTCTGGAGTGTGGAGTTAAATTATTATTTAGACACTGATGGCGTATATATTAGTTTCCGTTACAAGAAGTTGTATAACATCATCGTCTAGAAAGACAGTATAAAAATCAATGAATCAATCATTGTCTAAATAATCTCAGGATTAATCCCATCTTCCCCGTCATTCGGATTGAAAATGTAATTAAATGTACAAGTAATATCAATTGATTTCCAAGTGTTGCTAGTACTGATTTGAGGACTTATGGAATCATTATCATTATCATTATCAACATCATCCACATCTGAGAGATCTTGGGACTCACCACATATTCCAGGTTGTTTGCACATAACTTCAGGTGATTTTTTTCGGTGGGCTGGTAATTATTCTTCTTCTCTTGGATGCGCGAGAGTCTTGCTCTTCATCACTCTCGTCAAGACTTTCATTTGCAATGGAAAAATCTGAATCTTCATCGGAATCATCACTAAAAATTTCCGCAACATTATCGCTGTCATAATTGCCTAATTACGAGCTCCGCATACTCTCGTTTAACCATTCCAAAATGTACTCGTTTTCGTCTTCCTTGTTCAGAACTTAATACACAATGCAAAATTGCTTCTCACTTTAACAAAGAATAGATGTGATGGACTGATCCGGACGTGAAACAATCAATGTCCAATATACATCGATTATATTGTTGTGAAGCAAAACAACAAACAACAATGGAAAACATCTGCGCTAAGCACAGTAACAATGTGATTATATATTTTTTTACGTTTATTAATCATTACATTTCATAAATTTTATTCCATGTCTTAATTATAAACAAAAAATACATGCGCATGTTTTTAACACCGAGTACCAGATTTGGTAATCGTGGCCACCGGCAAACACACCGAGAGTGCCAGAAGTGGTGCTCATGGCAGTCAACCTGTTAAGTCCATTAAAATGAGTGGGATGGATCGGTGCGCCATTAATGGATTTGATTTTTGCCATATCAAAGAGGAGGGTGTCTGTCTATTTATTGATGACGTAAAATTGTTCCAAGATTGAAGCCTTCTTTTTTTTTTTTTTTTTTTAATTTATTTATTTATAAAGGTCGCATCAACCTAAGTGGTTATTAGCGACCACGTTTACAAAGTAGTAATACAGTATTTCAGTTTACAATAACTAGTATACAAAGTTAAATCATTTTATATACATTGGTTTCTTTAATAATAATATTATATTTTTAATAGTTTCGGTTGAATTTAGATTATATTTAAAATCATAGGTCAGTTTTAAAACTTTTCTTCTGTCGTTAGTGTTTGTACATTCCATGATTAGGTGACGTATACTGTATGGAGAATTGCAGAAGTTGCAGGTGCTTGGTTGTGTTTTCGTTATTAGGTGACTGTGAGTGAGTCTGCTATGTCCAATTCTCAATCTTGTGATAACAGTTTCTAGTCTTCTATCAGTACCACAGGTAGGTTGTAATTCGAAGATTGAGTCTCTGATCTGGTGGAGTTGGGTTGGTTTGGATTTCAACCATTGGTTATTCCAGTTTTCCTTTATATTGCGTTTTATAATTTTGATGATGTCATTGTGGGATGCTGGGTGAGTTGATGCATCAGGGAGAGAAGAAGCTGTTTTAGCAGCAGTGTCCGCAGTTTCATTACCAGAAATGTTGACATGGGAGGGAAACCACACGTATGTTTAACGTTTTGCCTGAGGAAATAATTTGTGAGTTCATTGATATTATATCTAAACATATTGGTTCCTTGGTATGTTTGTTCTGGATGGATTCAATGGCGCTTCTTGAGTCTGTAAATATAGTAAAGTGAGAGTTATTTGATTTTAGGATATCTGCCAGGGCAGATCTGATTGCGTAGACTTCACTGTAGAAAACTGAACTCATGTCTGGTAGTTTGATTAGTTTTGTTTCATCTGGATATATGATGGCACATCCGGTTCCAGTTGCACTTTTTGATCCATCTGTGTATATATGGATGCTATTTTCATATCTATTAAGTGTTTCGTAGAATAAAGATCGGTATATTATAGGATTTGTTGTTTGCTTGAGGAATTTTGTCAAAGTTGTATCTATTGAGGGTACATGGAGAAGTTCTAGGGGTTCAGGTAAAGATTTATATTGATATATTGGTGGAAGATTAGGGATAGTTCTGGATAATATATTATGGATTTGAAGAGATATGGGTTTAGGGTACGATGGTTGTTTATGGAATTTGGTAAAGTATTTATGGTCAAAAATAATTTTATTTATTGGATTTTTAGGATTTGAGGTTACTTTGAGAGCATAGGAAATACTCAATTTTTCTCTTCTGAAGGATAATGGTTCTTCGTTTGATTCAGCCAGAATGCTACTAATAGGGCTAGTACGAAAAGCTCCAATAGCCATTCTAAGGCAGGAGTTATGAATTGGACTTAAGCTATCCAGTACTTTGTCTTTTGCAGAGGAATAGATGACTGATCCATAATCTATTTTAGATCGTATTAATGAACGGTAAGTATTTATTACTATTATCTTGTTGGCGCCCCAGTTTAGGGAAGAAATCATCTTTATTATATTTACTCGTTTGAGACATTCAGCTTTAAGTAATTTAATATGGGTTTTCCAGGTGAGTTTTTCATCAAAGTAACACCCCAAGATTTTCAGTGTGTGAGCTCTTCTGAGTGGCGTGTTTTCAAGAGTGATTTTGAAATTTTTGGTGGGTTTACGAAGTTTATTAAAAATTGTATACTGGGATTTGCTTTTTGATAGTTTAAACCCAGATCTATTGGCCCAATTATTTATCTTCTTCAGAGTTTCTTGTATCATTTCTTGAGTTGTATTTAGGTTCTTTCCACTGCAGGTAATGGTGATATCATCTGCATAAAGTAATATTTTAATGGGGGAAGGTATAAGTTGAGTAACTTCGTTAATTGCAATCAGGAAAAGGGTGGTGCTCAATACAGCTCCTTGTGGTATACCGTTTTGGATTGATGTTTCATCTGATAGGCAGCCATTCATTCGAACTCTGATTCGACGGTTGGTCATAAAGTTGGAGATGAAATTGAGAAGTTTTCCATTAATACCAATATTTTTTAGTATTGTAAGTATTCGTTCTTTCCATGTCATATCGTATGCTTTTTCTATGTCGAGGCAAACTGCTACAAGGTGTTGTTTAGTAATAAAAGCATTACAGATTTCATTATGAATATTACACAGGTGGTCTGTTGTAGATCGGTGTTTTAAGAATGCACTTTGATGGGGAGAGATAAAGTTAATTTTTTCCAGATGCCACACCAATCTTTTGTTTATGAGTTTTTCCATTATTTTGCACATAGTAGAAGTAAGTGCAATTGGACGATAGTTTTCTGATTTTCTATTGTCCTTACCTGGCTTTGGGATTGGTATAACAATGGCTGTTTGCCATATTTTTGGAAAAGAACTATACTTCCATATTTCATTGATAAGTGATGTTAGGTACTTTATTCCGTTGTCAGGGAGTTGTTTCAAAAATATATTAAAGATGTTGTCAGGTCCAGCTGCAGAATTTTTTGATGACATAAGTACCCTTTTTATTTCTTGGTGTTTAAAAGGGTTATCCAATGAAGTATTTATATTGCTACTGGGTTCATTTGATTCGACTTTAGTTGGTGTAGTATGAGATTTGATATCAAGGAAATCATTGCTATAATTGTTATCTGAAGAGTTTTTTGAGAAGACTGAGGCCAGTTCATTAGCGATTTCAGTTGGATCAGTTATGATTTTATCCTCTTTCGTAATTATGGATTTAGGGTAGGGAGGTTTATAAATACCTCTCATTCTTCTTATTTTATCCCATACTTCTTTTGAGGAAGTGTGTTGAGACATACTAGAAATGTAATTAATCCAGGATGATCTTCTTTGCTCTTTGAGAGTTTTACGTGTGATGGCTCTTAATCTTTTGAATTCAAGTTCATTGGTAGTATTTGGATGACGTTTGTATCTATTGAAAGCATTTTTGGATGCATTGAGTGCATTTTGACATTGTTCATTCCACCATGGTGTATGTCTTTTGGGTTGGTTACCAGATGATTTGGGTATTGAAAGGTTTGCAGCGTTGATAATAATATTTACAAAATTAGACACTTTTTTGTCAATGGTGGTATTCACTTGCTCTAATGTCCATGAATTTTCATTTAAAGTATTATAAATTATCTTACGGTACTTATCCCAGTCTGCTTGGTAGAATTTCCATTTTGGCTCAACATGAATTTGCTGAGAGATAGCTTTGGGAAATGTTATATTGATTGGGATATGGTCACTGCCATATGAGTCATTAAGGGTTGTCCAGTCTGTTGTATGAGCAATGCTAACACTACAGAGGGATAGATCAATGGCAGAGAAAGTTTTTGAACTGTTGTTTATATGAGTTACATTGCCAGTGTTTAACAGAACTATGCTGGGGTCTTCTAGAATTTTTTCTATTTTTTTACCTCTTCTACAAAGTTTGTGAGAGCCCCATGAGAGGCTATGGGCATTTAAATCACCAACTATGATAAAAGGTAAAGGAAGTTGGTTAATAAGCTCAATTATTTCTTGAGTTTGAAAATCATAACTGTTTGGGAGGTATAAATTACATATAGTTAAGTAGCCAAGTGATAGTAACACCTTTGTTGCCACTGCTTCTAGATTAGTTTGGAGTTGAATCTCTTCATAGAAGATACTATTATGTATGTATGTGGTTACTCCCCCACAAGCATAATTGTTGTTTATTCTGTTTTTGAAAGCATGGTTGTATTGGTTTATTTTAGCACAGTGGTTATTTTTGAAATTAGTTTCTTGGAGGCAGATAACAGAAGGGTTAAAATCTGCAATTATTAGTTTTAAGTATTCTAATTGTGAATAATAACTATTAATATTCCATTGAATAATGTTCTCTCCCATTAAATTAGTTATTATTATTATAATTGCATGAGATATAACCATTATCCAACTGTGACAATCTTTGTTTATGAAAATTAAATATCCATAATAAAAGTTTCTTCACTTTCACTGCAGATTGATGATGAGTCTTGGTGAACATTTGTGGTAGTATTGGATAGTTTTTTTGTTATTCTGGTGATTCTATTTTTAATGCTACGTTCATTAAGGTGTGGGTAGATTTCACGTAAACATTCTATTATTTTAGGTATGTTTTCATGGTATTCTAGTGCAATTTCTTCTACATTAGGGTTACCTTTTGTTTTCTCAAGGAAACTTTTCAGTTGTATATAGTTTAGTACATATGGGTTGTTAGTAGATGATAGGATTTCTTTGATAGGTTGTAGATGAGCTTCAATATTATTTTCAGTTTTATCAGATGTGTCTTCTATCTTCTGCTTTTTGGTAGTGGGATGTTTTATTGTATTGTCATTGTTTCCTTTTTGGGCATTTGATTCTTTTTTTGTATCTTCATCATTGTTTATGGATGAAGTCCTACTTGATTTTGAATTAGTAGTTGAGAGAGCACGTTTAGAGATTGGGAGTGGAGGAAAGGATGTTTCTGGGGTATTGTGGGAGTACATAGTTTCAGGTTGATTTGTGGTAGGATCGTTCTTGACTGGGGAAAGTTCTTGAGCTTGAAAGTTCTTGGTGTTTTGATCATTTTGTGTAATTTGTTGAGATACTGTTACTTCATTTATGACTAATGGGTTTTCGCTACAGTGTTTGGCGAGGTGGCCTTGCTTCTTGCAGATAAAACAAGCTACGTTATCTGCGGATGGATAAATCCAGTATTTCGTATTTTCGAATTCAATGCTCATGGATTCTGGAATTTTATTTACATCATTTGGGTTAATATAAACTTGTCTACGGAAACTTAAAATATGTGCAAAACCAGGTGCGGAAATTCCAGCTCTGAGGAATGTAATCGGTGATTCAAGTTTAATTTGAAGTTTTTCCAATTCTCTTTCTATGATTACGTGTGGGATCACAGGACATACGTTCGATAGAATAATTCTTTTGTGTTGAGATATTAATGGTCTGATCTCAAGTTTTTTGTCATTTATTTGTATAGATAAGTGGTTTTCAGTAATACTTTTAGTAATGTCTTTTGTTGCTAGGAACATACATATTCGATTTTGTGAAATTCTTGATACAAATCTAATGTTAGATGGATTTATCAGTAGTCCGACAGCATTAATATAATCATTAATAGGAACTCCTTCAATTGCATCTATTACGATAGCTTGTTCTTTGGTTGGGAAAATGTCTTTCTTAGCTGCTGATACGTAACTTTGATTACCTGTTGATGGGGTCGTCATTTTGAGGTTATGTAGAGATGACTCCTGTACTCAGAAGTCGCCTCACACGATCTCAGGATGTACTGGTTCTTGAGAAAGATTGTTGGTGTGAAACACTTTTGATTTACCTATTTCACAGTTTAAACACACTTTTTTCACAGACGAAATAGGAACGAAACTGGTTGCAGACGAGAGCACTCGCGGCATCCACGCACCTTCGACGACGTCCGGTCGACAACTCCTGAAGCCTTCTTGTTTTTAATATTAAGCGAGCTTTGGCCCTAGCTTTTCTAAAGAGAATTCCGTTTTCAATAATTTTTCTCTTCTTGCACTTTCTGAAAGATCTTTTCTTTTCTTTGATGGCCGATGTACATTCTTCATTCCACCAAGGAACTTGGTGTTCCCTTATTCTTCCAGAACTTAGAGGGATGGATGAATTGGCCAATAATGTCAGCATATTAGTAAAGTCCTGAACTGTTTTATTTATGAGAGGGAGGAGGCGAGTCTGGTTTAGGAAGGAAATCGACATTATTATTTATGATGTGCTGGAATTGTAACCAATTTGCATTGTTAATCAACAATTTAGAGTGAGTTTTGAGATTCTTCGCCAATTGTCGGTCAGAGAAGTTGATGGATACGGGATAGTGGTCACTGTCATAAAGTTGATCGAATCTGCTCCAAACACATTTAGTAGCAATGTTACTAGTAACAAGACTCAAGTCTATTGCACTCTCAGTACCATTGCTTGCATTAAATCTTGTAATGCTTCCGTTATTCAGGAGGATTAGATCATCATATTTAACAAGCCATTCTTCTATAGATTTACCCCTTCTGTCCATTCTTTGAGAGCCCATGTTATTATGGCTATTAAAATCACCCATTATAATAAATGGTTTAGGGAGTTGCGTAATAATGTTGTCAAGTTCGAGAATATTCAACATTGGGCCGTTCGGTAAGTAAATATTGCACACAGTCACCACTATATTAAGTTTAATCGACACGGCCGCGGCTCCTAAGGAAGTTGGTAGAGGATTATTATGACGAAAAACATCTTGTTTCACAAAAGTCGCTACTCCCCACTTGCAATTAGAGAATATTTTCTGTTGCAGAATACATTTCTATATCCACGTAACTGAGCACATGTATTGCCTTTAAAGTAAGTTTCTTGTAGGCAGAGAACTTGGGGATAGAAATAATTGATGAGAATTTTTAAGAAATACATTCGGGAGAAGCCATTGCAGTTCCATTGAATAAAATCCATAAGGAAATACAGAAAATATATGAGCGTAGTATTACACTGAAGGCACCTGAGATTTATTCCATATCGGTAATTAATGCACTTTCAAGTTTTTTTATTATTTGGGAACATTTATTTTTAATACCTTTGTCGGGGAGGGTGGTATAACTATCTTGTAACATTGTAATTATTGGTGAAATTTCAGGAAAGAAGTCTTTAGCAATTTCTGCAATGTTCTGGGAACCTTTAGATTTGCCAAAGAAACTTAAAAATTCATTCATTGATAGCGGGTATTTAATTGGGCTCTTTTCAATCTTTTTTTAGTCTCTGACCATTCAATGTCTTTTTTACTGTCTGAGGTGGTTTTGATTTTCTTTAAGGGAACACGGTTTTGTTTCACAGGGGGGTCGTCTAATTCTAAGGATATCTCTGAATCAGATAGGTAAGGCGTTTCAGTAACGAGATCACTAGCGGGAGAGACGTTGCTTGAGAGCTGCTAGAAGAGAGTGGCCTTTTCGTTCTTGACGTCTTTGGCTTAGATTCAGGAACTGAAGTGATTGGAAATGGAACTGAAGTGATGGAACTAATTGCAAAACACTTGGGAGTTCAGGGAATTCATTCAAGTTATCGTCAGGAATGGGGCAGGGGACAAGAGAAGGGCGAAGGGCGATGTCTGAGATGGTAGAGGTTGTTACCTTTGGGCTGATAACTACTTGCGACAGGGGAGAGTTAAGACTTGGGCAGTTCTTTGCAAAATGTCCTTGCAGCTTGCACTGAAAGCAGGTAGGGATATCAGGTGTGATGTATATCCAATGAGATAAACCATCCAATGTTACTTGAAAAGACTCTGGGAGTAGTTCCTCATGTCCCGGAGCTACATAGGTTTGTCTTCTAAAAATCATGATATGGTTAAAGTTTGGATTAGAGATACCTGCATGAATAAAAGACATTGATGCAACTGTTTTTACGCCAAATTCGAATAACTTGGCTTCTAAGAGACTATTCGGACAAACATTGGAAAGAATTATTCTTTTGATGCGTGAGATTAGAGGTCGTACAGTAAATTCATGATTAGATACAATGATGGATTTAACTTCAGAGACTAGCTCGTCAGCAATTTCTTTAGTGGACAAATAAACACAAAGCCTGTTATTAGAGATCTTAGATGTATATCTGATATTAGAAAGATTAGTTTTTTCTGCAAGAGCTTCGATAAAGTCAACTATCGGAGCATGATTAGCAGAGTCAATCACAATTGCATTTTCTTTTTTTGGAAATAGGGAACTATTACATGCTTGAACTAACTCTTAATTGGAATGATATTTGGTTATTGATTGGGATGGCGGTCTTCCACGATGATTATGATATTATTGCTCGGATGCCAAGCAGCAACACGATGGTTGGAGACATACGCACTTCGAAGTTCGCGGTGCGTAAGTGAAAAGAACACTTATCAAAACACCAAACTTCACAAATCAAGAAAAACTCGTCGCAGTACAGAACTTGTACGCAGTTAATGGACAGCAATAACACACACACCGGGGCGGATTAACATTTTTGCCGCCTGTAGGCACATCAAATTTGCCGCCCCTTGTTTAAAATTAATGTTACATTTCAAATTGTAACGTTTCAGTAACAATTCCTCATTAATTTGAACGTTTTAACTTTAAAGTAACATTGCATTTTGCACATTGTTTTCATAAATTAAATACATTTTTGGATTAGCTAATTTTGGATATTAACTGTATCTGCATAGCATGTAACGTTCAACATCATTAACGTTTCAACACTGAAACGTTAACATTAAAAGGAAACTAAAACACGACAACTAGAATTGCAATATTTTTTCTTCGTCAAGGGGCCTTACTTTCAGATTCATATACTTCTGAAATCATAAGGTATACTCTAATGAAGTAGACAAATAAGTAGCTTTCATTAAATATTAATATGATAGATTGTAATTTACAACAACTGAACGATTAGAATATTACGATGTTGTAACAGTTTTTACAATTTTCGATTTACCATTATAAACAAGGAATATAACATTTAACTTTTTGGATGGGTTTTTTATACAGTTGATAAACGTTTTATTAATTATAGCTAATTTGTCTATTGATGTAAAATTTTGCGACGTGCCTTATGGTAAGCAAATTCATCAATAATTATAGTATAATCTAAAACGCTGAGATAATTTTCTTCGATACACAAGAACGCTAAGGAGTTCAGTCGATACTCTGTCATTGTACAACGCAAATAATTTTTAATCCTTTTTAAACAAGAGAATGAACTTCCTGCTGTGCAATTGGCCACCGGAATACATAAAAAGATTCGAAGTGCAATGTCAACGTTAGGATAAATACATTCTAATTCTTCTTTCCGTAAGCACTTTAATAAAGCTGCAGGATTCGTTGGCTATTACATCTTCGTCAAGGATTTTTAAATACGAACTTAAATGTATCAGCTCAGAAACAAGCGATTCTTTAAGATCTTGGGGAAATTGTGAACATAAAAATATCGCTGCTTTTTCCAAATCTATGAAAAATAATTTTCTATTTCAATGACAGCCTTAAATTTGTCATATACATTTTTATACGCTTCAAGTCTCTTATTCAATTCTGCAAGTAATTTATCAACAATAACCAAATAAGTGTCAATTTTAAACTTGTCTTGTGCGGTCAGTTCTGCTGCATTCTCGTTAGTTTCATCATATTGCATTTTACGTTTCCTTTTTCTTTTGTTTTCCGATTCATACGTTTCAGTATTTGACAGCTTCTTACCCTTCTCTTAAAAAAATTCAAAATTTTCTCTGTTCGTTTTAAAACTTCTACAAGCGAAGTGTAAATACCAACCACGGAACTTCAATCGATATCGACCTTTTGCAGTTGTTTGTTCGACACATTCAAGCGGTCCCCAAACCTCGGTCATAATAGCAGTTTCAAGTCGATTTAAAGCAAAAATAAGACCTTTAGCTTATGCACGAGTTGACGGTTTTTGCGTAGAATCATCAGATATAATTTGAAGGGCGTCTAAAACATTTTGCCAACGATGTTTTAGAGCCTGACATGCATCATCTCGAGCTAACCAGCGCGTAATTGAAAAACTTTTCAAAGAGGATGTACTGGATCCTTCATCCACTAAATTTTGAAGTAGGTCCCACCTTGATGTAGATGCACTAAAGAAATTATATAAATTTTGTAGAAGTAGAAAATAAGTACATGCTTCAGTGCATGATTCAGCTGCATTTGTACCAACTAAATTTAAAGAATGAGCAGAGTAGAGAATGAATTCAATTAGAGCATTTACATCTTTCATACGGGCTTGAAGACCTGTGTAAAGACCGGACATATTTGACACGCTGTCGTAGGACTGACCACGACAATTATTAATGTCCAGTTCATTAATCTCCATAAAATTACATACAGCTTCAAACATCTTTGATTTATGGCCTGTGTTTGGAAGGAATTCCAAAAATGACTCCCACATGTCTAATAACTATAGCGAGTTGATCCACGTGTTCAATGTCTGGTGTAGAGTCCACAATTATGGAAGAATACTTGGCACTTATCATATAATACACACTAATCTCATCTTTAACTGCTTTAGCTAATATACTTATTAGTTCTTCAACCGTCGTGGTGGATAAATACGATGTATTTCCTTTTCCGCAGTTACCAAATTTTTGTATGTGATCTGCTAAGAAGTGGTCATATTTCGTAATTAACTCAAACAACATTATGTTATTACCATTTTGATTATTTCCAAACTTTTCGACATGTCCTCTCAAAGGAAGCCCTCTTGAAACAAGAGTTTTTATTACTAAAATGACACGCTTAAGAACATTCCTCCTATAAGTTGCCTCGATTTCAACTTGTTCAAGCAGTTGCTTATTCACTTGGTTTCTAGTCCGCTGTCTATTTTTCAATGCGGACGTACAGTTTCTATGACATGTAGAATTCTCATATTCTTTAATTTGGTATGCGCATTTTTCCAATCATTGAATCCCTCCGGTGATAATTTTGTTCTTACTTCTGAATTGCTTGAAAACAGTAGACAAACACCGCAGAAAACAGTTCCATTGCTCTCAGAGTAAACAAGCCACTTGCGAGGCATTGTTTCTTTACTGATATGCGTATACTCAAACATATTCAACGTTAAGTAACGAATTTTGCCATCATTGCACTCTTTCCTTGATTTAGAAAAGTCAGCGTTTTTGTTTTGTTCGAACCCATGCTTGGCAACATAATCACGTGTAGCTTCATTAATAGACCACAAAGCTGGATCACTTTTCCAACAAAAACGATCAGTAGAAGTTATGGTTTCGTCAATTTTATGTTCTTGCAGTTGTGTACATTCGGTAGAAATCCTATTTAATTAAAAAAGAAAATAATAAATCATTATGATAATGTATTGTAATATTATACACATATTCTAGAAAGATTATAATATATGTATATAAATATATATATTTATATATAAAGGCTTAATTAATTCTACAAAAAATGCTTAAACTATTTACATCAGTTGAATCGTCGACTCATAATCAATGGCAGTTATATTTTCAATTGCTCGAGGAACCATTTCGTTTTTAGCTGTTTGGAACTTTGCAGCCTCATTCAGTGATAACCCTGAATAAATAAAAGAGTCAAAATATTATATGTATTATTACATATTATATAAAATAAAGGGAACCATCCACCCTCCTAGGAAGAAATAAGATGAAACAAAGAAGGATAGCAAGAGAGATAAGGAAATTAAGTAACATTAGGAGAAAATGTGAAGATCAGAAAAAGAATGACTCCCTAGCCCTTGAAACCTAATAGCGTCGGGGTCGAAAACACAAGGGGTCAAGAGAGACCAAATAGGAAAGAAAATAAGAAGTGTGACATAAGTAAGTGGAAGCAATGTCACACTAGGGGCCCTCCTCCTTTCTCCGGGCTTGGGACCGGCAGTGTCCGCTGTCGCCACGCTACTCAGCCCACTCGCGACGCAAAAGCGTCGCAAGTACGCCGAACAGCAAGGCAAAATCCAGCGGGCACAGGCGGAGTTTTCCCTGTCCGCCAACGATCTCGAAATTGGAGGGCGGATGAGCGGACAGTGGTTTAGGGTTAGGTCGCTCACCTTGGGAATTAAAAACTCCCTAAAGAGTGATCCGGGGAGGGGGGCCTCGTAGCCATAGAGGAGGCAATCCCTCTAGGGGAGAAAACCCCGAATGTAAATCCTGGTCCTCCAGGTTGGGGGTTGGGACGTAGGGCCAGCACCCCTGCTCCTGGAAAAACACCCCACCGCTTCCGAACCTAGCAATAGAAGAAGCCGGACTCTCAATCGACGACGACTTGGCGATAGAAAACGGACAGTGAATATTGGTACATGGAATATTCAAGGATTGCGAACTAAAAAGGTCGAAGTCTTGCAGGAAATGAAAAGATTTGATATGGATATTGTCGCTCTTACTGAGACAAAAAAGAAAGGAAAAGGTACTGAAGATTTAGATGGTTTTGCACATATATATAGGGGAGTAGATATAACTAAAGGAGCTAAAGCAGGGGTTTCCATTTTGTTGAAAAGTAAATGGGCACGAAATATCAAAGATTGGGAGGCTATCAACGAAAGAATTATTAAAGTAGAGCTTGTACTGAAAGGATATAACATTGTAGTCATTGGCGTATATGCACCATCAAATGATGAGACTATTAAGGTTAAGGATGAACACGATGAACTATTGGGCCAAATTTTGGACAACATCAGTAGCCGAAAGGAAATAATCTTGCTGGGGGATTTCAATGCTAGAGTTGGTTCGAAAATAAGTGATGCAACTGTAGGACCTTATGGAGAAAATCAGGTAAATAACAATGGGGAAAAGCTAATTGACATCTGCCAGCAGTATTCCCTGAAAATTCGGAATGGATTCTACCCACATAAAAATATCCATAAATTTACCTGGATTCAACCTACTCTTCATCTACAATCAATTATTGACTATGTGATTAGCAGACAAAATACAATGCTAAAATTTCAAGATGTCAGAGTATATAGAGGCGCAGAATGCGGAACGGATCATTACCTCGTTAGAGCAAAAATTGTTCTCCCATGGAAAGTGTCTACCGAGATGCGTTGTGAAGATGATTATGGATGTGATATGCCAAAAGCCGTTCAGTATCATCTTCAATCCCTCAATGACGATTCTATTAGGTTTTTGTACAAAGCTAGACTGTGTTCCAAACTGAACGATATAACCTATTCTGATGCAATAAATATGTACTATGGTATAGTAAGATGTGTCAGTGAAGCCGCATTGGAAGCTCTTGGAGAACTGCCAAAACCTAATAAAAATAAATCGTGTAAAAATCCTTGGTGGAATGATAATGTGGAGAAAATCGTAAATAAGAAAAAGGAAGCTTATAATACATGGCTGAGAACTAGGAACCATGAGGATAGAAAATACTATTCGCAGTGTTGTAAGGAAGTAAAGAAAGAAGTAACGAAAGCCAAAAATGAAATGTGGAATAAAAAATGTAAGACTATTGATGAGCATATAGGATAAAGAAAGTCAACTGAAGCATGGAAAACACTAAAATCTCTTAGATCAAATAGAAAGGAGACTATGCCCATACGTCTTATTCCCTTAAAAGAGTGGAAAATTTATCACCAGAAGCTGTTAACTGAAGATCGTCCAGAATTTATTACTCAATTAGACAATGAGATAAGTTTCTCAGATCAGATTTTTACTGAAAATGACGTCATCTTAGTTAAAGAGATAAAGGAAGCTCTTAGCTCCGTGAAAAATGGACGCTCGCCTGAACCGAACGGACTCCACATAGAACTTTTTAAATATGGGACGGACTTGCTTCACGAGCTGTTAGCGTATGTTTTCAGCTGTTTCTT
The DNA here is from genome assembly GCA_031308135.1 of Acheta domesticus. Classification (NCBI taxonomy): domain Eukaryota; kingdom Metazoa; phylum Arthropoda; class Insecta; order Orthoptera; family Gryllidae; genus Acheta; species Acheta domesticus. The sequence continues at coordinate 16,526 of JAHLJT010009676.1, forward strand.
GAGGGATGAAATTGTGCCCCCTGAGTGGAAAACTGCCTATATCTCTAACATTTATAAGAAAGGAGAGAGACGAGTTTGCTCCAATTACAGAGGAATAAGCGAGACTAATTCTCTTTCAAGACTATATGGCAAAATTATAAAACAAAGAATTGAAAATCAGATACACGAGCTAGAAGAACAAAATGGATTTCGTGCCGGAAGATCATGTATGGATTGTGTTTTCTGTTTAAAACAACTTCTGGAGAAACGGTTAGCAAGAGACCTTGAAACCCATTTGGTCTTCATCGATTTAGAAAAGGCATATGACAGTATTCCCCTCTGCAAATTGTGGTTAGCAATGAAAGCAAATGGAGTTAGTGACCTACATATAAGAGCAGTGAAAGTACTGTATGTTAATTGTACCAGTAGGGTGAAGGTAGGTGGAAGAATATCTGAAGAATTCCCTGTCACCAAAGGTCTGCGACAAGGATGTGCAATCGCTCCTACACTCTTCAAAATATATCTAACATCTGCCCTAGAGAGATGGAGGCGAACTTGCGCGAATATGGGAGTTTCAATCGGAACGGATAAACTGTTCACTTTGCTTTTTGCTGACGACCAATTGATATTGGCAGAAGATGAAGATGATATACATTACATGTTGAGGAAGCTGTTTGAAGAATACCAGAAATGGGGGCTAACAATAAATATCTCTAAAACTTAATATATTGTAGCTGATAATGTAAACAGAAATTTGATGCTAGAAGGTGGTATTATTAAAGGAGTCGATAGCTTCAAGTACCTTGGAGTAATGTTTACCAAAAATGGTAAAAGTAAAGCTGAAATTATTGAAAGAATAAGAAAAGGGAAACAAGTTACCAAACAGCTGCATAATACCATATGGAGCCCACAAATAAGACCGTGCACGAAGATAAAGATATACAAGTCTATTGTAGAGAGCATTGTTACCTATGGAGCAGAAGTGTGGGCAACAACGGAACAACTAAAGAAGAAATTAAGAGCAACAGAAATGGGTTATTGGCGACGTTGTTGTCAGCTCACGATTCAGGACAAAATCAGGAATGAAGACGTACTTGCAAGGCTAAACATAGGGACCACAATTTTAGACACTGTGGAGGCAAAGTGCCTCCGATGGTATGGGCATGTGCGTCGAATGGATGAGGGAAGGTGGCCGAAAAAAATTATCGAATGGACCCCTGCAGATAGAAGAAGAAGAGGGAGACCGAGGACACTGGAAGGATGCAGTAAATAAAGCGATGGACGGAAGAAACCTGCAAGAAAACGACTGGAAAGATCGCAGCAAATGGAAGCTAGGATGCGATAAGCGACTCTAAGTTGCAATGAACTCGCAAATAATAAAATAAATATAAAATAAAGTTTAGTAACATAATTGTAGTAACATATTTTACGCTAATTTATTTAAATTCTATATTTAGATATAGTTCATTTTAACGAATAAAACAACACGTCAAGTATATTTAGTTTCTAATCATTTTTCTAAAAATTTTTTGCATTTTGAGAATATTTTAGCAACACAACTCTGCATTAAAAATATATTAATGTTAACATTTATTTAACACAAGTTATTAGTACATGGAAAAAATATACAAGCTGAAAACTAAAAATGTTATCTAATCTATATGTTTATACTAACTCAATAATAGAATTGTCGAATGAACTGCAGCAGTGATGAGTTTCATATATAGGTTTAAAGAATTCATTTTTTTTTTTGTATTGTCAATTTCATTTTGACATTTCTCTTCCTTTTTCTTTTCGGATTTTTGCATATTGACTTCCGCTGAGCCTTTTTCGATAACCACTCATTTTAAAACTTCAAAATATCATTTTTACTCAGCAGACTCTGACAATAAACGATACACAACAATAGTAACAAAAGAAAGAAAGGGTTATTTCCACAGGCCGTCTTCTAGAACTTTCACTCAAGAAGTAATAGATGTCGCTACTTTCTATATAGCGCAATATGAATGCATGGCGAAATTCGTCAGCGATTTCTGATTGGCTAATTCAAACTCCTGACTCTAAGAACGTAATTCTTTCTGCTCAATCCACCAATCAGAAGTCGTTGACGGATTCTTTTCATGTATTCTGAAACATTGAAAATGTCTCCATTTGAAATTCAAACTTAATTTATAATTCAATGTTGAGGTTCGGCTTTAGTTTCGTTTAAATCATTTTTTAAAATAAAAATATTGTTTATGCTCCTATAGTTTTTAGAGAACCTTAATTTTTTTAGAAAATATCAAGAAAATTTTGCGTATTTGAAAATTTGCCGCCGTAGGCACGTGCCTACTGTGCCTATGGGTAAATCCACCTCTGCACACACACACACACACACACACACACACACACACACACACACACGCACGCACGCACACACACACACACACAAACACACACACACACACACATACACATACACACTCACACAAATACACTGTAACAGCTGTCGTTCTTGACGCTTATCTTCAACGGCAACAATCACCTCTTCGATTCAACTTTGGCACTTCATAGGAAACAAAACTGTTTTATGGCAAACTTCTCAACCTCGATTAACTCGTTATTGCAGACCAATTAATCTTCAGTTCTGTATATAAACAGCTCAGCTAATTAAATAAGAGATTACTATTATTCGTCATTGAAAAAACAAAATAACATTTTTTTAAAAACAGACCATACATCGCAATTGGATATAATCAGTGTTGTCCGCTGATTCCTTAACCCCGTTTTATTCTACAGAGGTAGTTTATTTATTTTTAACCTGAAGTTTACCTTTCCAAACATCTATAAAATTATCTGGTTCAATATGTTCGTTTAATTTCTAAAATTCCTCTTTAGGGTATTTTTTACTTTCACTCAAAATTTAGTACATATCGACTCAACATATTGTTAGTACAAATATTTGATGAATATATTACAGAACGTATTAATCTTTTTTGGAACGTGGTAACCATTTTTTTACATCCCTCTTATTTTGATTACCTAAGGCTTGGATTTACAGATACTCCGCGCGAGCAAACACGATCCAATTGATTCCGTGAATATCGGAGTGTTAATCATTTAACCATGCTAATCGTTTGTTCACAATAGCATTTTTCATTACCATTCAAGCATGGTAAAGTGAAACAAAAGCGCCGCCGCGAGACAGGATGGCTGGAAAGAGCTATTCTCCCGCTTTGGCCAGAGGCCCAAAAGTAACAATTTTTAGTACCTCAAAAATTTAAAGCTAATATATGTATTTTGTAGGAAATTGTTTCTACTTTAATTTTGTAAATTACAATTGTTTCGATAAACTCATAGTTTTGAAGATATAAGCGAAAAACTAAAAACTGTGAAAATTTTTTAGGTTATCTTGCAACTTTCTCTGTGAAGCCGACCTTTTTTGAGGTGGCAAACATCAAATTCGAATTCAGCACCTTCGAAAACATAGAACCGTTGAGGAAAAAGCTTCCGGATTTTTTTTTCTGGGTCAGATACCACTTTACTGGACTACTTCCCGAATTTAGATGAAAGGATATGCCATGTCACAAATACGGGTTTCACTACATTATTAGATTTATTTGCCCAAAGGATATTGGCAGATACCTCTGATAATCAAGGCTAATCAAGAGAGCAGCGTTTATTACCCCGAATGGGATATATTTACCATTAGGGGCCGTCCATAAATTACGTAACGCAAATTTCGAAAATTTTCAATATCCCCCTCGTAACGCACTTCCCTATCTCTATGTAACGCAGTATAACGCTGCCCCAGCCCCCTCCCTCCTTTAGCGTTACATAATTAATGGATGACCCCTTATGTAATCCGTTGAAATATGTATATAGAAATGTCAGGCTAACGCAGTGGATGTTGTATTAGCAACAACAGAGGCGGGATTCAATCTTGGGACAAATTTAAACAATTATATTTAATTTTATTTCGCGGATCTTCAAATTTATATATAAAAGATTTATTTGTTTCTGTATTTTGAGAAGAATAAGTATTTTAACTTGTCACGAAACTTTAATCATAATAATAATTAATCCAACAATAATTTTATTAACCTGAGCTAATAACATACATTAATAAATTGGTGAACTTTAGTTCAGTATTATAAAACACGCGGGATAATGTTCAGCGTTATTTTGAATATCCCTTATTAATACATCCTCTTTCAATTATATTTGCTTTGAAACGTTATTTACTTGGAAATTAAACAGTTTCATGCCTAAAATCATGTCATAACTAGACCTTGGATTTTAGGACAAATGCCAATTTAGTTCCTTTAGGATGTTGTGAAAAATAATTACAGATGTTTACGAATCATGAGAGAATAAATCTACTGAACGCATCAGATAGTATCTAAAATGTCCTAAAAGGGCGTTTGATGCCTATTTTATTATGATTTTGCCTAAAACTGCTTAAAACAAGTGATTTTCAAGAACGATCATATTTTAAATGCTAAAGTTTTAAATTTGTTTTACGGAAAAGCAAAAACTATTCAGATATGCAAATATTGTGTGATCGAATACGCAATCGAAATCGAACCGAAATCTTTCACCCATTCTCAAAGGTTAAACTGATACAAAAAATGTTACAGAATGAAATTTGAAAAAAAATTAAATTTAGAGACGGAAATTGACAGCAAAATTTAAATTGGATAGCATTATGTGCTCCACTTGTCTGCGCGCTACGCGGCAGCCAGGTATTCACCCCGAGCGTCTGTAATCTATTAATACAGAAACACCATTTCACCCGCCACTAGACCTTGGAGGAAAACCCGCTAGTCGGGGAAAACCCACCAGGCAGGCTGCGTCCTAATACAAAGTTAAACTAAGCTAAAATGAAGTGAGAGATCCTTGGAATATTTTCCTCAGCTGTTTCCATGCTGCACGGGGTTGTCTTCTTGCTTGTGCTTAACTCCGCCTCTGCTCCTATGAACGAAATACAGCTCCGGCACGAAAGTCAATTTCCACAAAAAATACATTAATATTATTCCTAAAACATATTAATCTTTTCTTAATACTCCTGAGGAAGAGGTAAAACTGCCATGAGTTTAATGTGATAACCGACTATCAATAGTTATTTAAATTGTAAACTGGTGTAACTGATGTAAACGACTACTTTGTAAGAAAACGATTCAGGTGTTTTTAAACGATGTTAATGAGGTGCAGTTTTTAATATTGGAAGGCAATTTATTCCACTCTCGGGCTACAGTAATTGCGAATGATTTATTGTAGTAGTTAGTTTTACTTTTTGGAATGCAGAGTAACTCTGATTTCTGAAATCTAGAGGATTTAAGATGTACGAAATACTTTGTTAAATATGACGGGGACCCTATTTTTAACATCTTAAATAAAAGACAGTGGCTGTGATACAAACGCCTATTCTTTAGTGTTAAAATTTTTGTGCTCTTTATAAACACCAGAGATGTGATCGTATTTTCTTATATTATAAATGAAACGAATACATGCATTTTAAGCTCTTTGCAGGGTTTGAGCAAGTGAATCTTTCAAATTGTTGTACACAATGTCACTGTAGTCGAAATGAGGACACAAGAGGGTTTTTACTAACATTTCCTTCGTATTCGGGAGACATTTGTCGATACATCTAAGGGATTGCAAAGATGCATAAACTTTGCGACATACATTTCGGATCTGATATTCCCAGCTTAGATGATCATCAAATATTAAGCCCAAGTTTTTCACTTGTGAATGACGAGGCACTGCGACATTGTCTATAAGCACATCAGGAACAGATGAGCATTCAAGTTTCTTATGCATTTGGGAAGAGCCAATTATGATAGTTAGTGATGTTATAGGATTTAAATTGAATCCGTTTCTAATTGACCGTTTAACTACAGATGAGAGTTCATTATTTAATTTATTTATTAGCATTGCTACCAGTGATGGTTTCCCGGAGATGTAAATTTGCAGATCATCCGCATACATATGATGACTACATTCTTTAAGTTCGCTAGATACGTAGGTCATTTATGTAAATTAAGAACAGTGGCCCCTAACACGGATCCCTGAGATTCTCCCACAGGTTTTGGATTAGAGCGGATATCGTCAACTACTACAATTTGTTGCCTATTATGGAGATAGCTTGCAATCCAAGAGATGATGGAATCAGAGAAACTTAGATGTTTGCATTTCGCTATTAGGATGTCGTAATCTACAGAGTCAAATGCTTTACTAAAATCTAAAAGAGTTAATACAGTTATGAGACCATCATCTAAAGCTTTTCTTATGTCTTCAGTTACTTTCAATAACGCTGTTTGTGTGCTTCTACCTTCTCTAAACCCAGATTGGACAGTGTATTTACGCATGCCATCTGTAATTTCGAACTATCAAAGACCGGTTTTAGTTTGCAGAATTTTAATACGACGATGGTTTAAAACTGAGCCCCGAACTATGGTGCGTATATGAGCCCCAAACTTTAACTGGCACTACAATTTGTGTTCTTACTATTTTTGTTTTAGATGCCACCAAGGATCTAGAACCAAAAAAAAAGGAACTTGTGAAGCTACGGAATGGCACAGACTTTCTCATACTAGTTAGTTTCCTAATTTCTTTGGTCGGGGCTAATTTTTCGGTCGTGCCCCATCCTTTTGCTAGCTATCATCTATCACCGCCCGAACATTTTTTCATATTTGCTCAATTTGTCGGTTTCCTAATGGCAGAATCGATAAACTACTTTAAGAATATTATTGAAGAGTAAACCTTTGCCCTATATGGAAATTTTCGTTGAAAAATTTGGTGTCGTTTTTAGGAAAATGGCGTTTAAGTGTTACTGTAAATGCGAAATTTGAAGCTCTTTCTCACAGAAAAGTACTGCGGTATCGAAAAATTTTATTGGAAGTCGTTTAAATCACGACCACTCATAAATGCAATAATGTATACAAATCGCCGAAAATGTGCATATTAACAGCGTGAGAGATATTTCAAAGAAATTGCATTTGTGTAATTTTTGAAGAAATAAAATAATACAGCAAAATGAATTTTCTGTCATCTTAAAGAGTGCAATTACCATTATGCATACAAAAAGTTTGAAGAAAAAATTTTGAGCCGTTTATGCGAAAATGGTGTTTGAGTGTTTCTGAAAATGCGGAAATTTGAGCTCATTTTCACAAAAAAATGTTGAGTTTTCGAGAAACTTTAAATGACATAATGTAATGCACATGCACGCGTAAATGCAATAAAATGAACAAATCGTCACTAATGTAAATATTAACGACGTAAGAGACAAATAAAAAAATACATTAGTGTAATTTTTGAAAAAAACAACAAACAAACAACAGCAAAAGCATAGAGCAAAATAGCGTCTTATAGAGTACATTTAACACTATAATGTTAAATGTACACTATAGTGTAAATGTTTGGGACGGATATATCCGTTGGAAATTTAACAACCTGGACTGAAAGAAGCTTGCCAGTTAACGTCGATACATACTCAGCAGTGGACAATTTACAGCAGAACTACTTGCTAACATTCAGAGAAACGCGGAGTATGTTCTTCGATCTAACTACCCACATGATGAAAATGTAGAAGTTTAAAGCGATGGTCCTGTTGAAGGTTCATCGCTTTCCAATGAAACACCCGTCAGTGGTTAAAATTCATCTGGCAATGAATTACACGAGAAGGACATGATGCGCAATCTCCTCCGACGCGAGATAGATAAAGAGTTCGTCAACTTCCATTTGAATCTCGCGCACCATTGAGGAGAAAACACGTAAATCCGAAAGCTAAGAGAGTTATAGAGACAGCAAATTCTGCCTTAATTGAGGTGGTACAGACCCCAGGTAGAGATCTAGATATTACTGATATCAATCACATCGTGTATGCAACTGGATATCTGATATCTCAGATAATTCTGGGGCCAGCCAAGAACACCGACGGCCGACAGCAGAGTAAACAGCCCAGTACCCAATGGATGAAGAGAAATATGAAACGAATAGCCGATACTCGGCGTGAAATATCACTCTCAACCGAGGCATCTTCTAAATCAACGCACACCACTAAAGTTCAACGAAATATTTTTAATGTTGAACAAAAATACCGAATTGAAAATGACACAAGCAAGCTAATGGTAGTTGAGAAGCAGCTAAAAGAGAAAATTCAAGCATGGGCTCAACGAATTAGACGTTACAAACGTAGAATAGATTTCCGTGTACAGAACCGGTTGTTTGAAACAGACGCGAAGAGATTCTATCGCAATCTGACTCAAAAACCGAATGGCAATGCTGTCACTCCTTCAAAAGATGACGTCGAAGCATTTTGGGCAGGAATCTGGGAGGACACCTGCAACAAACTACACACAACTTCTACAACAAAAACGCATCTTGGATTCAATCTGAAGTTGATGCTGCCGATGAACTTGTGGAAACAGTGGAAGATGTTCACCAATTCTCGGAAGAGGACCTCTTCCAAGTAATGAAGAACATAGGAAACTGGAAGTCCTCCGGGATTGATAAGATCCAGATTTATTGGTTTAAGAAATTAACAGCAATACATTCTCATCTAGCAAAGGCTGGTAATAAAAGTTTAGAAAACCCAAAGGAACTCCCGGAATGGCTCACACGCGGCATCACGTATTGCTACCCAAAGCGGGAGACAGCTCTTTGGCGAAGAACTACAGGCCAAATACTTGTCTGCCAATACTGTACAAAGTTCTAACTTCAGCCATAGCTGACAAAATATACAGACATCTAGATAAGAATCATCTGATGCCAGCTGAACAAAAAGGATGTCGTAAAGGCTCTTATGGCTGTAAGGAAATCTTGCTACTGAATAAAGTCATTTTGAATGACTTAAATGACTTGAATGACTTAACGCAAACGTGATTTGAGCATGGCTTCGATTGACTAGCAAAAGACCTTTGATAGTGATTGGATTTTGAAGACCCTGGAGATCTATCGATTTCATCCTATACTTTTTGAATTTTGCAAGGCTAGTATGAAGTCGTGGAGTACCACGTTACTAATACACAGCGGAAAGGAAGCATTAGAAACCAGAAGTATTCAGATTAACAGGGGTATTTTTCAAGGAGATTCACTATCCCTTCTGCTGTTTTGCATTAGTTTAATCCCACTATCGAGACAGTTGTCGCAAGCTGACTTTGGTTTTAAGCTCCATGGTGATGAAAGGCCAGTATCACATTTGTTTACATGGATGATCTGAAAGTGTTTGCTAAGAATGAAAACGATTCTCTCCCAAATGCCCGTCGAGGTGGGTTGGTCCACGTCCTGACGGGGGGATGCAGAGAAGGCTCTCAAGTGTTCCTTTCTCCATTTTTTTTCATCTTCTTGCTTCTCATTTCATGTCATGTACGTTCTTTTCACTCCTTTTCTTCCTCACTGGCCTTCTCTGTATGCTGAACGCCCACCCATGTGTTTGCCGTGCATGGCGACCCGTGTCGGAGGGAATGTGTGTCCTGGCAGTTGAGGGACCTGTTTGTTTCCCTATCTAGTCCTAGTGCTACTGTTCGCCTTGCACTAAGGAGTACGTTGATTACGTATTTTGGGGAACATTCCCTGTAGGTTCCAACACACTCGCTTTGGCCCCGGACTCTTCTAGACGGGCGGTCGGGAGCTAACCCACTCCCGATCAATCGGCTCGGACTAGGTCTTGTACTGAACTCCAGGGTGAGCGGGGGATATCCACGGCGGTGCAGCGCTGTGTTATTCCCCACTATATCCTCGTGGCAACCCTGGCACCTCCGATGGAGTGTCCCCTTGTTGGCTCCGTGGTGGGTGGGGACCACGAGGATGAACCTATTCCATCTACATGGATACTTCACCTTTCCCCCCGCCCTCTTCCGCAAGGAAGAGGAGATTTGCAGAAAGAACTATTGATTTGAATAGTTTCTTTTCTAGAGAAGAAGATCGACCCAAGAAGCCTCGATTTCCTCCTCATGGCATGTGCCGAGGAAGGTAAGACTTTCAAAACTGTGAGTGCTGTCCGTCTGGCGCGAGCTATCGAAGAAGCCTACGGGAAGCTCCAAGCGGTCGTGCGACAAAGGAATGGAACCATTCTTTTTGAAGCGCGTACCGACGAGCAGATTGTAAAAATTCAAAATACGAAGCAGATTGCCGGCCTCCAGGTAGTAGTCACGGTTCATCCCACCTTGAACCTGAGCAAAGGCGTAGTCAACCACGAGGACTTTGCTACTGAAACGGAGGAAGATCTTCTAAACTTTTTTAAGACCCATGGCGTGACTGAGGTGTACAGGATCGGAAGGAAGGAGCAGGGGAAAGTGATCCCTACTTCCTACCCTGATCCTTACTTTTGACCGACCATCCCTCCCGGAAAGGATCGTTACCGCTTTCTACAACCTCCGTGTGCGGCAGTATGTGCCGAACCCTTTGCGCTGCTTCAAGTGTCAAAGGTTTGGGCATACCCAACAGCGATGTATGTCCGTTAACGCGGTTTGCGGGAAGTGTGGATCGTCAGTTCACGACCCACAACCCTGCGACAAACCACCGCACTGTGTGAATTGCGAAGGCGATCACCCAGCCAACGACACCAGTGCCCCACGTTTCTCCGGGAAAGGGAAATCCAAAAAATAAGGGTAACCGAAAAGGTTTCCTTCCCTGAGGCGAAGCGTAGGTTCCAAATCAGGAATCCAGTGGACCTATCTCGATCCTTTTCCAGTGCTGCAAAACCTAAGTCCCCGGGAGTAACAGCGAGTTGTCAAACTCACTGTACCCCAGCGGTAGTTTCGCACTTTAGTTGTCAGGTGTCGCCGACAGACTTCCCCCGAAGATTCGGCATGTATCCAAGGTGGGAAAATTATAATTCCCACAAAGTACAAAAAACCTGTGCAAAAACACCACCAGAAATCGACCACTGAGACTTCTACTGAAATCGATGTTAAACAGACACCGCCTGCCAGGAAAAATACGTCATCCAAATCCCGTCCACCTCTTTCTGTCTCTGAGAATCACATCGGACGATCCTCCAGCCCCTATAGATCTCGGTCACCCGTGGCCAAAAGTCGGGAAAACCCCCCGACCATATCCAGCAGCAGTCAGGATGACTCTGCTGGTGATGAGGAACCCCACGAGAGTTCCTCTACAACCATTCAGAAGGTGAGAAAGAAAAAAAAGCAACCAAAGAAATAATTTCTCATAATGGCTCTCTCATGGAACTTAAATGGTCTTCGTGCTCACTCAGAAGAATTAAGATTAATAATTTCTCGCCACAAACCATTTATAGTCTGTCTTCAGGAAACTCATCTTCTCCCTCATCATGCCCTGTCTCTTCGCGGATTTAACATCTATCGGTTTGATCAAGACGACGGACTTCGTGCTCACGGCGGCGTTGCGGTACTCATCCGCGACTCCCTGTTCTCGGAGGAACACAACGTTCGAACCGACCTCCAAACAGTTTGCGTACGGGTACACCTACCATCGTTCTCTTTTACGGTGTGTAGTATATACATTCCCCCTGGCCAAGTCGTGTCACAAGAGGAACTCGAAGATGTTTTTTCTCAGTTGCCCGCCCCTTTTTTTATTGCGGGGGATTTTAATGCCCACAATCCCCTCTGGGGTGGCACGAGGACCTGCCCGAGAGGTTCTATCCTCGAAAATATTATTGACCAGCAAAACTTAATTCTTCTGAACTCCGGGAATCACACTCATTTCTCCATGGCGTCAAACACCTTCTCGTCAATCGATCTGGCACTCTGCAGTCCATCCCTATCTACCATGGTAGAGTGGACCGTACTCGATGATCTACATGGGAGTGACCATTTTCCCACTTTGGTCCACTTTAATGTCCCTGATTTAGACGTCATCTACCCTCCTCGCTGGCTATTCCATCGAGCCGACTGGGATACATTCAGCGAGAAAATTATAATGCCAGACCACTTCTCAAATAATATCGATACCTTGGTGGCCCAATTCACCGACGCCGTTCTTCGCGCAGCCACCATTGCAATCCCGAAGTCTACGTGTCGGCCACGACGCGTCCCTGTGCCTTGGTGGAATGCTGACTGTGCCACCGCGGTGCGAGACCGAAAGCAAGGCACTCGCTAGGCTCAATAGGTTCCCCACCGCATCAAACCTGATCGATTTCAAAAGAAAGCGGGCCAGAGCCAGATTAGTAATACGGGAAGTAAGACCGCTTCCTGGAGAGCCTTTATCTCTTCCTCTTTCTTGCCATACCCCGCTTAAAGTAGTATGGCGAAAGATCCGACAGATCGGAGGAAGATTTTCCCATCATCTGTCCCAGGACTTCTTATTAATGGAAATCTTATTACTTCTCCAGAAAAAGTAGTTGAGGAATTGGCCTGTCATTATGAAAATTCCTCCAGTTCCTTACACTACTCCCCTAGCTTCTTGAAAACTAAGAGTAGAATGGAGAAATGCAGATTGGACTTCTCTACCTGCCTGGAGGAAGATTATAACGCCCCTTTCTCCATGGATGAATTTTCCTGTGCGCTCACCCGTGGGAAAGATTCTGCTCCAGGACCAGACCAGATACACAACCAAATGTTAAAACACCTGCCGGAAGAGCACGTATCTTTCTCCTCCGTATCTTCAACAAGATTTGGATGGAACATACCTTCCCTAGAACCTGGCGCGAAGCGATTATTATTCCTATTCCTAAAGAAGGAAAGGACAGGACAAAGCCGTCAACCTACCGTCCAATCTCGCTCACAAGCTGTATATGCAAACTTCTGGAGCGAATGGTGAATACGCGTTTGGTCTGGCACCTGGAGCAGAGAAACCTACTTACTCCCATCCAATGTGGTTTCAGGAAGAACAGGTCAACCATGGACCACCTTGTCACCCTTACCACACAGATCTCCACTGCTTTCGTGCTACGTCAACACCTGGTAGCAATTTTCTTTGATATAGAGAAAGCTTATGATACTACCTGGAGGTACGGCATTCTTCGCACCATCCATTCTTGGGGTCTTAGGGGCCGGCTCCCCCTTTTTTTAGTAGCCTTTCTTTCCTCAAGATACTTCCGCGTTCGCCTTGGTGACAGGTTATCCGCCAGCCACCATTTAGAAAACGGGGTCCCTCAGGGCTCAATTCTGAGTGTCACTCTGTTTGCCATCGCTATCAATAGTATAGCGTCGATAATCCGAGAGCCGGTGAAAGCATCGCTCTTCGTTGACGACTTTGCCATTTTCTGCTCTTCCAAGAGTATTCAAGTGATAGAGAGACAATTACAACTTGTCCTCAACAAATTGCAGGAATGGACTGATGCGACAGGTTTTAAATTCTCCGCATCAAAAACTAGCTGTATGCACTTCTGCAGGATTTATCATCTTCATAACCACCCCGATCTTTTTCTTGGAAGCCATCTTCTACCTTTTGTGGACTCTGCAACTTTCCTTGGGCTTACTTTCGATAAGAGCCTAACTTGGCGAAATCATATACGTAAACTGAAGAGCCGATGTGTCTCACCTCTGAACCTTCTCCGCACCCTTACAGGCAGCTCTTGGGGAGCTGACCGTGTGTGTCTCTTGCGTTTGTATAGAACCCTCATCCGCTCTATTTTGGATTATGGATGTATTGTATATGGGTCAGCGTCACCATCAACCCTCCGGCCATTAAATACCATTCACAACGCCGGTATAAGAATTAGTACAGGCGCCTACCGCACGAGTCGCATCGAATGCCTCTTGGCCGAAGCTGGAGAACCATCTCTGAGCCGAAGGCGAGATATTTTATAGCCTCTTATGGGGCTAAAGTGTCGGGACTGGTTGACCACCCTTGTCGTCGTATAATCATCCACCCAAAGTATGAGTCCTCGTACAATCTTCGAACTTCGTTACCCCATCCCCCAGGTATTAGATTACGAAATCTTCTCCGGGAATTAAATGTAGAACTTCCCACCCCTGTGAGACCCACAAGTGACCGGATCCCCCCTTGGAAACTCCTCCTTCCCAGTATTGACTTCAAACTCTCCCATTTACCCAAACAAACTACTAGTCCTCTGGTTTACCAGAAGCAGTTTCTGGATATGAGAGAATCCTATCCGGATCATTTATTCTTATACACGGATGGTTCATCGTGCAGCGACGCGGTGGCATGTGGTTTTTACTGTATCAGGGCCACCAAATCATTTCGGCTTCACTCCAAATGCAGTATTTTCACTGCCGAAATGTGTGCAATCTTTGAGGCCCTAAAATACATTGAATCAGCGACGTTGCGGCGAGTAGTTATCTGTTCCGATTCTCTCAGCTCTCTTCAAGCTGTCTCCCGTCCTTCGTCAGACTACCTGACTTTATCCGTTCAAAGCCTGATTCATCGTCTTCTATCCCGCCGCTATGACCTGGTACTTAGTTGGGTCCCAGGCCACGTGAGTATCAGAGGGAACGAACTGGCCGACCTGGCGGCGAAATCAGCGACTCGTAAAACTCGTATCGACATCCCTTCTGTGCCATTATCCGATGTTCAGGCTTTCTTGAAACGATCCGTGCTTAGAGCGTGGCAAACAGAGTGGCACAATAGCACTTTCAAACTAAGTGCGATAAAGAATTCTGTGTATCCCTGGCGCTCCTCATCACGGTCTTGTAGACGCGAGGAAGTTATTTTAACCCGTCTTCGTATCGGACACTGCCATTTCTCTCACGGTTTCATTCTTCGAAATGAAACTCCCCCCATCTGTGACTCGTGCCAGACTGGTCTTTCCGTGGAACACGTCCTGCTGTACTGTAGGAAATTTGTTGGCAGTCGACGAAGACATGACCTGGGCAACTCGCTACAAGTGGTGCTCGGGGATGACGATTCTGCGCTCTCAAAACTTTTTTGTTTTTTGAGAGAAAGCAGAATATATAATTTTATTTGAAAGAACAATGTTTTATGTTGTTTTTTGGCCCCTTTACAGCCAATTTTACGTTTTAAGATAAATTTTACGCGCCCTTTTTCTATTTTCCTTCTGCCATTTCTACATGTATACTTGATGCAGAATTCGAGCCTCCTTTTTAGCTGCTTACATGCTTTAGCTTTAGCTTTAGCTTTTTACATGCTTTTAAACAGTGAGTAAGTTACATATGCAACACTGAATATTTCTCCAAATACTCTGGCATGGGCGCCAATGACCACAGCAGTCGAAGCGCCCTTTAAACCCTATTCAATCAATCAATCTCCCAAATGCTGTCTGTCCTGAATGACTTTAGCAATGACATCTGCATGAAGTTTGGTCTCGACAAGTGTGAAAAATCAATTTAAAAAGAGGGAAACTGACAACGTGTGAGAACATTGAAATTGATACGCACACTGTGATTCAAGATCTTGAGCCAGGTAAAATTTACAAATATCTGGGCATTGAAGAATGTGAAACCATCTCGAACGACACAATGAAAGAGAGAATTCGTAGGGAGTATTATAGGAGAGTGAGACTGGTCCTGCAGTCCGCTCTGAATTCCAGGAATAAAATATCAGCAATAGGTAGTTTGGCGGTACCTGTAGCCGAATACAGTTTTGGACTAGTGGACTGGACCCGAGCAAGAAATTCGCACCATGGATCGAAAAACCAGAAAACTGCTAACAATGCATCATGTCGCCCACCCTCGAGCTGATGTACATAGACTTTATGGGTCACGTAAAGATGGAGGAAGAGGCCGCAGACAAATTGAAGCCTCCTGGCACAACGCAATAGTCGGGTTGGGGAAGTATGTAGTCAGCCATCAAGATGACCCTCTAACGCGGCAGGTCATGAAATCTGACCGAAGAATGGGAAACAGAGGCATTGTTAGTGTAGCAAGAAGCATTGCGAAGAAAACTAGGCAAGACACGTCGAATAACACAGACGCTGAACTTCTGATGCTGCTAAACATGAAATGTGAGACACAAAAAATGTTAAAGAAAGCGTGGAGAGACAAACCACTCCACGGACAATAACGAAAAAGAATGGACAAGGTGCATAAAGATCAATCATTTATGTGCAGGGTTGGGCAAAATACTTGAAAAATGTATTTCAGATACAAAATACAAAATACTTCCCCGAAAGTATTTTAGATACCAAATACAAATACTTTCATAAAAGTATTTTAGATACAAAATACAAAATAGTATTTTAAAATACTTTTGAAAATACAAAATACAACCAACGATGTATTTCATATTCACATAACTTCTATCCTATTTTTTCTCTTTTATACAATCATTCACGTTCAAAATTCACATTTAAAATCACATTACATTTAAAATTTTATTATTAAAAATATATAACATTCTTTATACAAAAATGTTTCAAATTAAATTTTCAACCCATTTCAGGTATCAGTATGGGGTCATCCATAAATTACGTAAAGCTAAATGGGGAGGGAGGGGTCAGAGAGGGGGTCTGAGGCAGCTTTACGCTACTTTATATACATAGAGATAGGGAAGTGCGTTACAAGGGGGGAGAGAGTATTGAAAATACTCGAAATTTGCGTTACGTAATTTAGACGGCCCCTATCATTTGTGACGTATGTTCATATTTTAAGTCTGAAAGGCATCTTTTCCATGCTAACACGCAACACTCACCGTGCTGGATACTCGGATTGACATGAAATTTCACCAGCTGGTAGAACACCACGCATAACCTATATACACAAATTTTGAAGTGCTATGGAATATTATAAATAGCGTTTTATAGGCATTTTGTATCAGGACCTTTCGTGACCTTCGCGCTTCCCGCAGCAGGCGAGCCGTTGCTTCGGCAGCGCTAGGAACGTTACGCGGCGTCTATCAGCCGGTGTCAGATTTCCAAGCGCGTTTCGTTC
>JAHLJT010009677.1:0-34130 GCA_031308135.1 Acheta domesticus
TACATTATATACAGTGGGTCATCAAAAATTCGAACATCGAAAATGAAACCCTTAATAATCCGATCGCCTGAAGCTGAAATCTATGTTCGCGAATACAAGATTTTGCCATGGCAAACAAATGTTAACACAATATCCAATAAATTATATGTTCCCTTTTCTATTCGCATCTCGCGCTTTGCATGTATTTGATTTCAATAGAGCTGGTATTTTTGCTTTCTCGCTTACTTCGTAAAAAGAGAAAGGTTTTAATCGTGCCATGGAAAACGGCGAATTTTCGACAGAAAAACCCTTAGCGTCTCGGCCCTGGAAACGAAGAAATGGATAAACACTGTTCCTATATGTAAAAAATTACTTCCTCTAACACATGGTTTATCTCGAATCCGTGTTTTGTGGGTCGTTGATACCGAAACTTCTGTCTGTTGTGAAAGCTATCGCCTGAACCGTTCGGTAGATTTTTTCCAAAATTGATATTCCCCGTTCAATCCGAACGAATATATTTTATGCAAATATATTTTATTATATAGGAGCGAATATTTTGTCAACAAAACTCGAAAAAAACCTCTCTTTTCTATATTCAAAATTCGACTAGAATATGGTTTAGGATAGAGACCACAGAATTATGAAAACGTGCACAAAATTCACTTCTCCCCATAGCTCGTCACACGCAGTTTTTCACCGTTTTTGACGTAAATAAATAAATAAAATAAATAAACGAATTCGAGACTCTGTGAGATTCAACCGGATATTTGCATTTTGATGATACTATACTGACTTTACTGACGCCCCAAAAACATTTTCAAAATTTTCTAAAAAAGGAACCATTTTTTTTTCTTTCAACTTTGTCTTCCAATGGCGTAAAGGACGCTGAAGAGAATTGTGCAGATCTCATGTTCAGTAAAATCTCTGATTTTTGGAAAATTTTAAAAATTCAATTTTCTCTCCTTCCTACTAATACAATATTGAAGAGAGAGATTTTTTCCTTTAAGAAATCTATTCTTTAAACACAGATCTTGAAATAAGATCATACTCAATTTTTCGAAAATTTTATTGGTTTTCGTGAAATTTTGCGGAAAATGTTGGCAATTTTAATTTGTTAAATCAATTGTTTCTCAAAAACTCTTTATTCTTTTCTAAATTTATCTCTAGTTTTTCTCCTCGTATGTGTCAAAGAACGGTAAATACATGGTTGAAGTTCAATTTTCGGCAAACTGAGAGTCTCAAAGGATCCAAAATATTAACACTTCAAAACCATAAAATTGAAGATAGGGATTTTTGTTTTTGACAAAGTCGGTTGCAAAAAATCATCTCTTTGAAAGAGGTCATGTACAATATTTTAGAGAAACGAATAGTTTTCGCGTAATTTGAGCTTGAAATTCAACTAAATTTGAGCTTTCGAATTTATAAATAATGCGACAGCTTATGTGTTGTTCTAGCAACCCTAGTTTTCGCCATCTTCCTAGAAGTACAATATTGAAGATGCAGATTCGTTTCCTATATTAAATCTGTTATTAAAATCGACCTTGCTGTAAGGTGATGTAGAAATTTTAGAAAATATGATTAGTTTTCATGTCATTTTGTGTGAAATAAAGACTAGTTCTTAACAGTTATATTCTCAAAACAGTTGTTTTCTCAATTTTAATTCTTCCTTCGCTCCCTTCTTATTCACATGGATTCAATCCAGTAAACAACTTACTCCCCTCTGTTTGGTTGCAGTCTTGCCCGGTTGCTCTGTAACTTTAGGGAGGGGAGTTCGACAGGCGGGACATACCATGCGACATGATAGAAAAAAGAATATGATTTACCATGGATTAACTCTTTTTAAAATGAGTTTACAAAGAAGGAGAATGAAAGATGATGAGTGATTACATCATGGATGGTGAAATGATCGCAGGCGCTTAAAAACTACCTTAACTCTAATTTACAATACTAGCGTACCCGAGCGAGAACTCTCGCATTCAATATCCCACCCTCTTCCTTATTTTTCATTTCCGTACTAAGCCTGTAATACATATTTTTCTTCAAAACCCTCTTATCCTCCGTCACTTTTTCTATGTCACCTTGTAATTGATAACAATATAATACACCCTTGTCAATACAAACTATTCTTATTTAACTTTATTATCGAGCAAAGAGGTACTCCCATGGAATTCAATCGCATAGAATATCAAGTAATTAGTAATTTCACATACAGTTGCAGATTTCTACAGGCTCTGAATAGGCGGGGTAGAATCGAGAAGCGACGAACCAGCAAAAATGTAATAGAATGGTCAAGAAGATCTCATCCTGTAGATAACGATGTGAAAGGGTTTTCCTCTACATACTCAAGTATATTATTAAAAATCTACCGAAAAGAAAGTCCCCCGGGCACTAAAATATATCACCTATTATGTTATAAACACCTTCCTCGAAATTCAGTCGCCTTTATAATTAATATAGATATAAGCTTTATTATACAATTGGCAGAATGCAGAAAAATACAAATACCACTCGCCACCAAATAAATAAACACTCGTAACCATAAATCTATAAATACCAACGTAAATCAGAAAGGACGTTTTAGATTAGTGAAACAAGCTGAAAGAAATGAAATCACGTCACTTCACTGCACCGCATATCACTTTACGTAAATAGAACTGGTTAATATTTTTTTACTATAGACTACCCATAATTTCACTTCCCTTCACTTTCCTTCACCCCCTTTCACTTCCCTTCTCTTCACTTTCACCACACGTTTTTTCCCTATTGATTAATTTTCTTTATTTTGTTTCTAAAACCTCGCGGTGAGCAAGGAAAGGGTTCAAAAACTGCCGCAGACAGCTTTCTGAAGCCTCCGAATAACGATGACTGGCTTTTTGTATTAAGTCGAAGAGATCATGAAGATGTGGCATTTAAATGCTGCATGTGATGCTGGAAGTATCTTCATCAGAGACGCAAACAGCTTCCAAATTGCGTCTCAGATTGCGAAAACAAGATGCCTCATCTGGCAAACTGGAACTTGAAAATACCCTCTCTAGCGCATCCTCGTTATCGTTCGGTTTTGTATCATCTAGTATGAATGTCTACATATTGTCACACAAGTAAATATCCACTGAAATTAAATTGCGAGATCCGAAAATTGAAGGAACAATGCAAATTTGATCCAACACTTCTAGGTCAAGGTCTCAGGAAGGTATGAGCACTGAACACCAACAACGCAACGCTATGGTCCGTTCAACCCGTTTGGTAGGTTTAAAAACTTTTGAGCGCTAAGGTAGTAGTGTCGTAGCGATCTCGCACCCAAGGATCGCGGGTTCGAGTCCCGCCTGGGGTATGGTTGTATTTGTGTTCGCCCTTTCGCCCCGATCATCACCATATCATTCCATCTTCACAGTTACCATAACGTTAAACCTAATAGTGGTCGCTAATATACTAGATGTTGATACGACCTTATGTAACAAAAAAAAATATTTGAGCATCGCCGAAAACAGCGTTACTTTGCAAAGTTTCTTCTTCTGCAGACAGGGCTGGAGCCTTATCTGCTAATGCCTCAAGTGTCAGTTAAGTGGGTTTCGTTGCAGGTTAAGTATAGTCAGTGATTTCATTTTTTTGAATATCGTCACTGAGGAGAACATAGTAAAAATTATACTAATCGTGTTCGTGACTAAGCAGAATATTGTAAAAATATATACAAATGTCTATAAAAATATGTCATCAAACGTATATAAGCTAACAGGTCAAGAATACCGAATTTTAAAGAACTTGAAGAATGAAGGATGGGATGCTTCGAATTTTATTTTCTTGATTTCTTTCTTGTAAAGAAGTTAGATCATATTTTTGGGATGATGTGTATGTTTCACAGGAGCTTGAATTGCAAAATCAATTCTAAATTTTGGATTATTAAATGTTGCATTTTATTTTCTTAAAGTATACAAAATCAGACCCACTGCACCTTCTTCAGGACTCCTCAATTTATCAAAATTTTTTGATGCTGATGTGGAATGCTTCTTTTGCTCTCTTACTCCGTTAGGGAAAAGTTGTCGAACTGACTATACCAGATAATAAATTTCGTAACCCTAATAGGACAGTTACGAATATTTATTTTCGTATTGTAAAATCGAATGTTTTTAGATCGGCGTTTAGCCGTCAATCAATCCTTCGGTATCAGGGATCCACCAAAATGTGAATTCCTGCACATAGTATCAGAGGAAGAAATTTATTACATATAGAAGAAAGATTCATTAACGTTTTGTCATAAGAACCCGAGAATACAAGTTTTTCTATCACAAAATTGCAAATTTCTGCAGCAGTATTGTAATAGTTTCACTTGTAAGTACGTAGAAAGACCATAAATTATAAATATTGCTGTCCGTAATATTTAAATTGTATTTACTTGAGGGCATTTAACTTCAATTTGATGCTTCAGTATAATTTAGTAATCTTCTGTTAATACCATGTTCTTCTTGTTGCGATAACGGAAAAGGATATTAGAAAGTATTCTCGATAATGAGATGTATGGAAGATATATTTTGTGTGGGAGACAATGGTAAAACTAATACGGTGTCGAAAATAATGGAATGTTTGAACAGTAATTACCACTTTTCTTGTAATCACCTTCAAATGATTCTTCTAATAGATATCCATTAATCAGTTCAAACTGAATCAAGCCTAATGTTTGACTGATGGTCTCATGATTTCTCTATGTGTATAATGTTTCAGACTCTTGAAGCAAACTTGCTGAATAGTTTCACAACAAAAATGTTTTTTCGCAATTGCAATTATTTACATTTGGTTGGAGTAATACGTAAAGTTGGCTCTCTAGAATATAAACCATGTAAATATCCGATTCTGTAGAAGTGTTCGAGCACGTATTTTGTTTCAGTATTAAACGATTTACGGAAGTTTCGAAGTATAAAAAAAAAAGAAACATGTGCCTTCGCAAGCAAGTTCAGAAAAGTTTGATCTTAAAGGAATTAAATGAGGGTAAATATCGAGAGCTTCATACCCCGATTCCGCGAGTGCTCGACGCGTTGGCTCTGAGCCGGGTTCCGCCCGTCGTGCCCTGAGCAGGCACTGTGCCAAACACGTCTCGCGAGGACACCCCACCTCGTCCTCCTAAGCATTTATCTTCTGGATGGAGGACGGGACGCGTGCGAGATACCACCCAAAACAAAGGCGGATGTCACATACGCGGAAAATCTCTTGCGTGAACTGTTGGCGGACAAGACGTGTTGTTCTGTCCGATCGTGACGTTGAAAAATGTCGTCTGTCGTCACTCGAGTTAATTGACGCCGCTCTGAATCGTGTATCATAGTAGAGAGCATTTAATATGACACTCATAAAAACGTCTCTTGTAGAAGTTTTGTGTAAGTTATAAAGAAAAATGAAGAACAAACGGCAATTTGGAAGATTTTTCAGTCTCGAGTAAAACATCAAGTTTTCCTTTCATAATTAAAGAATAATAATTTTCTCTTGACCATTAAAGACGACTGAAATACATTTTTATTCGAAATATTTCATACTTTACTTGCATTTAATGCATATTCTCCATTGTCCCTGATATATCATCGATATGAACATTTTGTCTCAAAAGTATTTTTATATGAAAGAATTTTATTATTCAAAGGGGAAAAAGTAATAGCACATACTAATTATAATTGATGGGTTATTTTTCAAATAATTATATTATTCCTCTGATATGGAATTAGAATGTACCAAATGGGCAAAATTAGGCACTGACAACAAAATATACTGGGGAAATAGGGGCTTAAGCACAACTTTAATAATACCATCGCAAAGTACACACTTTAACAAATGTAGATACCCAAACGTTAATATCCCACTCTGCAATCACAGCACTGCATTTTGATCTAGAAAATAAATCCCTTTTGAACTTTCATAAAGAAAAGGCCACAACCCTAGAAAGTCTTCGGTCCAATGCTTTTATACAGACAGTAAATTTAGGTGAGTCCAGAGTATTAATAATTTTTTTTACATTTAAAATAATTTTTTTAATAAATTGAACGAAACGTTTACGGAATCGGTTTTGTTCGTATCGTCAGATACTACAAAACAATACAATAATAGTATAAACCTACAGATTGAATTTCATTTATCATAAGGCAATGGCATACACAATGACGGTGCTCTCCTCATGCCTGAACAGGCGTGTCTTCTCACTACATAAACCTTTACATATTGATAATTCATACTTAGCCCTGAAGTTAAGCCGAGTCACATGGCTTACACATCGTAAACATTTATCATCACACAAAGTACCAATCACGAACGAGTGTGTTGCGTTGCAGAAATGAGAGGGCGAGGAGGGGGGGACGAAAGGTATCCAATTTGAGTCGTTTCATTATTATAATTATTTTTTTATTAAAAATAACAAATTAACATCAGGTTTAGTACATCGATTTATTATTATTATTATTATTATTATTATTATTATTATTATTATTGAATTCATGGTTGATGGTAATTTAATATAAAGAATTTCTGTTATTAACCTCGAAAATTTTCGATATTCTTGATTTAAAATGTTTACAATCTCGAAATCTGTTTTGTGCTTCTCGTTCGTTCTCTTCTTTAAAATTTAATTTAATTTACGAGACAGTTCTAAAAGATTATGTGTTCATCGATTCGTTTACACTTAAATCACAAAAATGCATTGAGGGCAATCTGAAGCGTGCGTCTTGAAAGATGAAGTCAACGAGTGGTCCTGGACTTATTGCAGAATAGAGATTTAATGAAGTACCAGGGATCTCTAGACGAATCCTAATTAGAAATCTCCAGTATGAATTGTGTTCATAGCTTTACCATGCGCACATTGTGTTGTGCACTCATTATGTTTCTTGTAGTGGTAGGTGTAGAGCTGAGGGTGAGTTACTAGTATTTTGTTAGCAATGCAGATAAATCAAATCTGCAGTTCGTGTTTAGTTGCAAATATGTTTTCGGGAACGCAAGTATATAGTTTTTCACATGGTCTTTTGGAATTACTGGTTGACGCCATCTTTTGAGACTGACGCATCTGGTTGTGCTCTTGATATTTTGCGATTTATCTACTATTTTTAGCGATCTGACTGCATTTTGTGTGTTTAAGTGCTTTCATTACTTGTTGCAGATTAGCTGGAAATATAATTTTGGCTGGTTTTTTGCTCTAACCAAGACTAACCAACAGCTAACGAATTTTAAATATTACACGAACCTTAACGAACTTCAGAATTACAAGTTGGTGATCAAGTGTCAAAATCTATAAACAGATCAGTTTATTTTCGATTTTATATCACTGTTTTAACTTAATTACTGAAATATTTATTCTATTTTTGTGACGAGTGACTATTCAGTTTATTTTATTTTTGTGGCGAGTGATTATTCAGTTAATTTGAACGTTACGAGGACGGTGTATCGAGTTGTTTTGAATTTGTTTCAAATCTTATTCAATATTTTGAAGACAAATTTCATCTAATATCTTTATCTATTTACGGTAAAGTATAGTCGACATTGTATTAAACAGTTGCAGCTTAAGTGAACGGAAATACGCAACCGCATTTCCAAATTTCGTAAGTACTAGTTTTCAATAGATTTTGTAGTTAACATACCTTCTCTTTCTTGTATCGAATCTTAATTTTTAATTTATCGAATACACATAAATCTTACACTTTTAAAATATTAACCTAGGTGACTGTTGCTTTTATCTGAGTTTTCTTGTATTTATTCCAATTTTATCACGTACTTTAACACGCATTCGTGACATGGCTACTGCTCGTTCTACTCTTTTTACTCTCTACACCCTCAAAGCCGACCTTCTGAAAGCCTTCACACACGTAAACAGTAATTTAGATAAACATATCCGAAGGCTGGAAGAGGTCGTTCTCTACAATGACGGTTGGGCACAAGTAGGCAACACTGCGAATTTCCCCAACCGTGCACCCGTGACTGCACATAAGACAGACACCACATCCAGTCGCAATTCAAAACAGATTTAGTGTTTTAGATTATGAAACAGATTTTCCTCGCCTTCCTGATCCTCACAACCCTTCCCTTCCATCGACAAATACATGCACAAACCAACGCAAACAGGCTAGGAAGCGTGTCAAAACCAAAACACGTAAAGCTTCGCATCCTAGCCCACTTGAAAACAAAGCCATTCCTACTGAGCCTAAAAAACAGGTACTTATTTCAGCTGACAGCCATGGTCGCCATCTTTCCTCCATTCTCAGTAGGAAGTTACCCCCCAACTACTCAGTCTCGTCTATTTTTAAACCTAACGGGAGGTTTGCAGACGTGACTGCAGAGTTGGACACTCACACGAAGACAATGACCAATCAGGACACAGTCTTTATTATCGGAGGGCAGAATGACATTAATTTGGGCGGTAACTTTACACCTGAGCAACATGTAAACAAATTACAATGTGCCGCCCAAAATACTAACATTGTAGTCTCGACTCTGCCCTTCTGGTACAACAGGCCAACACTCTGCAGCGAGATTAAGCACGCAAACCAACAACTAAAACTGCAACTGAGAGAAACAGATGTAACACTTTTTGAAATGAATTTCCTCTCAGTAAAACACTTCACCCGGCACGGTCTCCACATGAACCTTGCTGGAAAACATGCAGTCGGTGAAAAGCTTGCACAACACATCATCAACTCCAGTCCTACGCAGCCTCCTGCCAAAAATCCATCCCTTTCACCTTCCTTACGTTCCCCACCCCCCACCCTTATTCTGAACCCTCTTACCCCCTCCTGTGAACCTACTCCCGTTTCTTCCATTCCCACTACCAATGACGCCTCTATTTCCTCACAACCTGTGACTGCTGGGACACATTACAACCTTCGACCACGCACTCGAGGTAAAAATGGAGTAAATATATAGCAACTACAGTCAGATGCAGCAGAAAAACATTCGTGTAGGTACTTGCAAAAAATAAAGATATTGCACCATAATGTTCAATCCCTTTCAAATAAAACTGAGTTTATCGAGGCAGCTCTACAGAGCGATTTAAATCAAATGGATGTTCCTTGCTTTACAGAACATTGGTTATCTCCTAATGAACTTAGCATTTTCCAAATTCCAAACTTTTACCTCGCAGGCTATTATTGTAGAAAAAGAGAATCTCATAAAAGTCCGGCATACGGAGGTTCTTGTATTTACGTTAAAAATAATATTGATTCTATCTCCTTGACGGAATTCAATGAGTATGCCGTTGAAAATGTTTTTGAAATTTCTGTTGTACATCTTCCTGTGCTAAAAATGATATTGCTTTGCATCTACAGGCCTCCAACAAAGAGAGCTGCAGATTACATTTTGTTCTTAGAAAAACTAGAGATAACACTTATCAAAGTCATCAATCGCTCTTTTGAATCCATTGTTGTATGTGGAGATTTTAACATTGATTTTCTGGTCGAATCTTGCGAGAAAGAGCAGTTTCTTAACTTAATTAATTCCTTCAATTTAGATATTACAATAAAAGTGCCTACACGGATCACAGAAAATTCAAAGAAGGCAATCGATCAAATTATAATTAACAAAACCACTACTCGACATGAAATTGAAACAAAAGATTTAGGATACAGTGACCACGATGCACAAATTCTTACCATTATACGAAATGCGAACAATGACACAATAAATAATACACGTATGAGTAGAGTGTTTTCTAAAAGTAAAATAAAATTATTCATTGATTACTTGCTGCAGGAGTCATGGGACGCAGTTTATAATACTATTGATACAAACGATAAATATTATTCTTTTTTTTCAACGCTTTCATTTCATTTTAACACTTGCTTTCCTCTTCAGAAAAGAAATTTAAATATTTCACGCAAAAACAATTCTTGGATAACACAAGGGATTAGAACATCATGTAAAAACAAACTAGTTCTTTCTTTCATTTCTAAGCATCATAACGTATCTCAAGATTTCCTCCTGTACTTTAAAAATACAAATCATTGTTAAGAAAAGTCATAAGGCAGGCTAAAATCATGAAACACGATCAGGATATTTTGAACTCAAATAACAAAACAAAATCAATGTGGGATATAGTAAAAAAATGCGACCAAACCAACTAGAAACCTTATAGAGAATGTTGTTTTAAAAGATAACGATAGAGATGTGAACGATCCGGCAACAGTGGCTAGTCTCTTTAACCAATACTTTTCGAGAATTGCTGTCGATCTCACTAAGGGTTTTCAGCCACAAAATTCAACATCTGACGTTTCCCTAAAAATCTTAGACACTATGTTCGTTTCCGAAACCTCTTCCTATGAAATTCTCAAAATAATCGGTAAATTAAAAAATAAATATTCGGCCGGTTTAGATGAATTTCCGGATTGTTTGTTAAAGACGTGCGCGCCAGCCATTATACACCCGTTAACTCACATATTTAATGCATCCTTATGCACCGAATTTTTCCAGATATTTTTAAAACAGCTAAGATTAAGCCGCTCTTCAAAAAAGGCAACAAAAATGAAGTTCAAAATTATCGGCCAATTTCTCTTTTGTCAGTTTTTTTCAAAAATATTAGAGAGACTTTTTTATGTGCGAATGGAAACCTTTCTGAATAAACACGGACGCGTTTTTCAAATTGCCAACATTGAATTCCGGAAATCGAAATCTACGGAAACAGCCATTTTTTCTTTTCTTAAGGATGTTGCCTCATCATTGGATCAAAACGAAGCAACTATTGGAATATTTTTAGATCTTTCAAAAGCTTTCGACGTCATTGATCATAACATTTTACTTTCAAAATTACCTTCGTATGGAATACGTGGTATTGCTCTAGATTGGCTATGTTCGTACCTTAAACAACGATCTCAGAGAGTAGAAATACCTTACTGGAATGATGGAACTTTATGTACACACCTTTCCGGTTCTTTGCCAATTGTACGTGGAGTCCCGCAAGGATCGATTTTAGGCCCTATTCTCTTCCTATTATACGTAAATGACATGCCCTTAGCGATTCGAAACGGAAGAACAGTTCTCTTTGCGGATGATACAAATATTCTTTGCAACAAAGAAACCGTAAATAGTACAATATCAGACTTTTTTCTTTATTATTTATTTACGTCAAAAACAGTTAAAAACTGCGTATGACGAGCTATGGGGAGAAGTGAATTTTGTGCACGTTTTCATAATTCTGTGGTCTCTATCCTAAACCATATTCTAGTCGAATTTTGAATACAGAAAAGAGAGTTTTTTTCGAGGTTCGAGTTTCAAATTGGTTCCGTAATAACAAATTAAAAGTAAATGAAAATAAAAACAGTTTCAATGCAGTTTTCCATATCAAATAAAAAATTCTGTACTCCATTGAAAATGAACGGTGTGCCATTGACTGATGTTAATGTAACAAAATTTTTAGGTCTATCAATTCAGTCAAACCTCAAATGGAATGCCCACTTAAATGAATTGAACACAAAATTAAGCTCATTATGCTACGCGTTCAGAATTCTTTCAAATTCCGTCAGCCTTCATACAGCTCGTTGTGTATATTTTGCCAATGTTCACTCCCGCCTGAGATATGGCATAATATTTTGGGGAAACACATCTTATAATTCACAGACTTTCAGATTACAAAAAAGAATTGTACGAATAATAAGTAAATCCAACCCACGTGATTCTTGTAAGTCACTCTTTATTAATCTAGGAATTTTACCATTACCTTGTCTCCTGATTTACGAATCAGTAGTTTTTGTCAAAAATGACTTACTTAAGGACTGGAATATATTTTCAGCAAACGCCGATGTCTATAAGTATAACACACGACGTAGTAATCATATTCACCAGGTGGCAGTATCAACAGCTCACTACAAAAAATTCACATACAATTCATGTACATTTCTCTACAACACTTTGCCAGAAGACATTAAACGATTAAATTCAATAGAAAAGTGTAGGTCCAAAGTAAAATGTTTTCTGCTGCATAACTGTTTCTATACAATTCGAGACTATACCGAGCATCAAAAAGGAAAGTAGAATTAATTTTAACAATGATAGTTAATGTAATTATTTATCATTTGGACTGTATAATTCTAAAGAACCTGTAACAAGTATTGTACCACAGTTTCTGGGTTGATGGCCCCCATCTCGATCAGGTTTTTCGTCCAGTTTCCCTGATCCTTGAGCAAATGCTGAGATGGTCCCTTGTTTTGCTTCTGGACATAAATGTAACTTCATTATTTGTGCACGTCTTCTGAATTTCAGTGGGAAATATAGTTATTCAAATTATCGTTTTTCATATTATCGCGGCAAAAAAGTATTATTCTTTCATGAAGAACATGAGGGTTCAGGGCAGAAATTTATAGCTAATTTACCTTTGAAAATATATTTATTATATAGGAGCGAATATTTTGTCAACAAAACTCGAAAAAAACTCTCTTTTCTGTATTCAAAATTCGACTAGAATATGGTTTAGGATAGAGACCACAGAATTATGAAAACGTGCACAAAATTCTCTTCTCCCTGTAGCTCGTCATACGCAGTTTTTAACTGTTTTTGACGTAAATAAATAAATAAAAACATGTTGCTAATCTCACGATTTTTAAAATTTTATTATTATTTGGTTTATTTTAGCCTTTTTCATTTAGCCTTTAGAACTGTTTTGTTTATATTGTAACTGGTAGACCTAAGAACTGTCTTACACAGTATATTTGATTACACAGTATACATAAAGTAATATAGGGTGACACGACTCTGTATTTTAACGTTATGAACTGTAACTATCAACCTTCAGTTGATTTTCAAATTTGTTAATTTGAATTTTATTTACATTCTTATAATTTATGTGTATATTGTAATTTAAATGTACGTATACTGATTCCAATTTACTATATTCTGTTTTAGGTATTTAAATTGTCATTAGCCTGACGATGGGGTAAATATTTTCTTCGGAATCGTCGCCATCAATAACACTGCGGGGATGTAATGTGAAGAATAATTTGTTGTTTAATAAATATGACTGTGTTTATATATACATATATATATATATATATATATATATATATATATATGTGTGTGTGTGTGTAAATTTATTTAAAATATACTGTGTATTTATTTATAGTTAACATGTTGGAACTCAAGAAGACGTACGCTGATAATCTTTTACCCATACGTCACATACAGTTTTTACTGTTTCCTTTATCTAATCTTTTACTATTTTCTTTACATTTCTTTACCTAATAAATCAAATACATCAAGTGAAATAGCCTTTGCAGGGCAGAAGACGTAGCTCCACGTGCAAACCTTCCCCGGAATGGGCTTGCAATGTCCCCTTGCACTTCGCAGCCTCTCTCTTCCCTGGGCCGTCGTTGCTCGTCAATACTCGCGGGCGCGGCGCAGGCCGAACGGGTGCACCTGATCCTCGGGTTCCCCTCCCCCTCCCCGCTCCATTCCCACCCTGCCGCCTTCTTTCCCGTCAGTGGAGGGGCACGTGAGCGCGCGGCACAAACAGGAGGGTGGCTTATTAATGCTGCCTTCCCGTCCCCCCCACCCGCCGCCGCCCGCCTAATTGGCAGCAGGTGCTCGACGGCGGCGGCGGCGGCGTCGCGGCGCCCGTGCGCCCCGCCCGCGGCTGACGGCGTCGCGACGCCCAGCGCCGCGCCGCGCCGCGTCAGTCGACGCCGCCAACGCGAATCGGGATCATTATAATTACTGTTATCTGGCTGTCCTCATCTCGGCCACCAAATTGAGACATAATGTCGGACTTCCGTCCTGGGAAGACAATGGGAGCGCGCAGTAATAACTTAATCAGCGCGCGCTGTCGTGGACGTCTTAATTAAAGCGCCTCCCGCTCAGATCCCGGATTCCCGCCCTCTCCCTGCCCTCCCCCCCACCCTCTCCGTGCCTTCTCCCCCTCCCGCTCTCTCTGCTCGCGCTGCCCTCCCCTCTCTCCCCGTCCGCACATCCCCGCCCTGCTCCACACGCCCCGCTCTCCCTGCCCCACTCTCCACACCCAGCGCTTCCCACCTCTCCCTTCTAGATCCACTCTCCCCTCCACGCTCTCACCGCCTCTCCCTCCTAAATCCACTCTCCCCACCCCACACTCACCCCCTCTCCCTCCTAAATCCACTCTCCCCACCCCGCCTCCCAACACCTCTCCCTCCCTAAATCAAATCCACTCTCCCCACCACGCTCTCACCACTTCTCCCTCCTAAATCCACACTCCCCACCCCCACTCCCACCACCTCTTCCTCCTAAATCCACTCTCCCCACCCCGCTCCCACCACTTCTCCCTCCTAGATCCACTCTCCCCACCACGCTCTCTGCCCGTCCGTTCTCTTCCTACCCCCTCTCCACCCCGCGACGTTGTCCCACGTCCCACTCTCAAATTACCAAAAATATCAAATATCAAATTGTCACGTCCTCATTCAAATACCAAGAGTATTCTGTATCTCTTTTGAAAATTTAGTAAGTAAATTAATATTATTATATCTAATGAATCTTATTTTAGAAAAATATACACTATACATTCGAAAAAAATAAATAGCATTTTTGTGACCTTTAGTTTCCAAAATATCGCGATAAATAAGATTATAATTTAATGATATGTCCAAACAGATTCATTTCGATTTTACCTAGTAAATGCACTTATTGAGTTGTGGTTCTACAACAGCACATACTTTCTAGCTTTATTTGAAGGGGCTACAAAATATTATAATACACGAACCTGAAAAAGGGTTCCCAACGCGCAAAAACGTTTTATGACGAGACAGGAACTCAAGCATTCAGAGGCATTTCTCGTAACCACGTGCCACACGGCTAAATTCAACCTTTCTGGTGCTCAAGAAGTTGATCATCTGCATTTGCATTTTTCGTGCCATAGAAACGTGTCATAGAAACTTTTACTTTCTCGATTTACGATAGTTACGTAGAAATAGTACTGAAATGCTGCGAGAGGAATCGGTAATTTTTTGACAAACACGCAATGTTGGGTCCTGGTAACCAACAGTAAATAAAGTGGTTTCCATTTTGTGAAGAAAAAAATTACTTCTTTTAACACTTTGTGTAGTAAAGAATTTTCATGGTTCTCATATATCCTAAAATATGGTCATAGATTTTATATTTTCTAGGATCTTAACTTGGATACTAGCATTTTTCTGGGATGACGAAAAAATCGATTTAAGCAAAACGTCTGTTTGACTGTTTCTGTTGTCCGTCTGCCCGTCCGTGTGTGGTCAACCCTAGAACCTTAAAAGTTGAGACGATTTTCTCTAAAATCGATAATTTTGGATCGATATGCGAGTTTGAGATGGAAATTATATTTTTTCTGGTAAATTACAACAAGCTTTAACAATATTTTCGAGATTTTCACAAAAATGGCTCCAATGCTTTACATTAAAAATTTGTCTTCGGATTGCGTAAAGAATGCGTAAAAACTTATTACAGGTCTTATTTTCTTTAAAATCTCCCAAATTTACGAAAAATACGTAAATTAGAAATATTGTTATCCGAAGAAAAAGGGCTATCCGTGAAACCATTACATTTTTTAAGCGGAGGGAAAATGGAGTTTAGCCGAGCTACCCGTGGCGAGCGGTAACGTGCCAGACATTTTGACAAGTAGGACCAGAGTTCGAATGTTGTGCGAGAAAAAGTTTGCTAGATGTAAACACATTTCCAGATTTATTTTGTAGTATAATCTTGTGTAGCCGTTATAAATAACAAGAGAAAGTATGTGCTGGTGTAAGCAATATTTGATTAAAAAAATAAATTGCATAAAAGTCTCAAAAAAACGCGTAATCAGCTTGTTTATTTTTTCGACAGTAAAAATGACCAGCTTAGGTGGTTCAGAGAGTCAATTGATGTGAGTACAGTGCCTGTGACCGGGTCCTACGGTTTCGAATCCAACGTTGCCAGGATTTTCGACACTAGCTACATAGCTGGTTTTGAATTCAGACGCTTCGTGGAGGAGAATTCTAGCGGCCGTTTGCTTTGAACAGTAGCTTTTCATGTTTTTTCCGAACAACACCAGGCTAATTGCTGAGCAGACCATTACAAACGGGCAATGGAGCGCGCGCGATCTTTCCTTTCTCTTCTTGTCCTATCCTCCCCCTAACTACACATACACACTTACATTTACTACATTACCAAACATACGGAGTCCAGTCGGGAACTTATCCCGGCTGGGGAGGTGCCCCGCTGATGGTAGATACCTGGTTTGGGGTAAAACCCCAGAAGCCGACAGGTAGGTGAGCGCCTGATCTCACCATCCAGGGGGGAAGATCATCCCCTCCTCCCGCAATAAAAAAAAACATGTTCTACACTAACGCTATCCGAAGAGAGAGTTTAATACAAAAACATTAAAGTCTGTTTGGTTTAATTTTTTTATTGATTTTTTTTCAGACCATGTATAGTTTAGTATATAATTTACTTTACATATGTCGTAAAGGCTTACATTCTAATTTACCTAAAATTAAACTACAAAACTAATTGGAGAAGTCTCCTCCAGACACCTCCAAAAATGTGTTGGAATGCCTATGGAATATCTATTTTTGATTCTGGTTCTGTGAGGATGAGTTTTTCCGGAGTCTGAAGTTGACCAGGAATTTGAGGTATGGAGTGGTCACTGGGCAGAGATATGTTTTATGGTGTCGTATAGATAGGAAAGGATAGATTTAATAGATATATTAAATGGCGTTATATGGAGTCAATTTGGAATTCTTCGTGGATCTATAAGTGTGTGAAAAACCAAGGAGCATTTGTGTTAGTTCTGGACTACCTGAAGCTAGTTAAGGTTTGTTTATGCAGCGGTAAAGGTTAAGTTTATGAAGCTTTTTAAGGTTTGTTTATTAAACTGGACAGGCGTAAAGGAGTGGTCTAATTATGGTTTGTAGATGGTTAATGGCTGGTGGGAATGGGAAGTCGGAAGATCGATTAATGATGCGTTTTACTTGATATTGATTATTTTTGCTTGTATTTACTATTGATGTGTTGATTCCAGTCAGTTTAGTGTCCATATTAAAACCGAGATATTTCACGGTACTATTTGGGGGAAGACAGTCAATGGGTTCATTATTTATTTGTGAGCCGTGCTGAAGGTGTATAGGGACATAAAATGAATATTTTAATAGTTGTTTGTTGTGGGATTTAGTTTGAATTTTAAATATGCAGCCAAACCGTCTATAATATTGAGATGCAATTGAAGATAATTTTTGATATTTATTAACGAATCTCGGCTAGTAAAATTACCGTGTCATCCGTGAATTTGAGTGTTGTCGATTTTCGGAAGATCAGATACGTATAAAAAGTGTCGGGGATAGTGTTGATCCCTGTGGTAATCCTGCACTTATTGGCCTCGGATTTGAATGATGACTGTTGACGGAGACTGAAAAGTTGTATTGTTAAGGTGGGTGGATATTCTTTGAATGCAATAAGGAAGGGTACCTATCTTTTCTAGTTTGTTGATCATTGCTTTATGCCATACTCTATCATAGGCGTGGGGTGAGTCAATAAAAATCCCGATTGCTTTTTATTTTGAAAGCATGTGTATTGTATTCGGACAATTGATAAAAGTAGGTAACTGGTAGAGATTTTCTCGGTAAAGGCCGAAATTGTTGTTTGTGAATTGCATTAGCCTGAATCAGAAATTCTTTTAAAACGTACCAGGATAGCGTTTTCAAATATTTTTGCATGGGTAGTAAGTAAACTGATAGGACGGTAACTTTCGACTAATGAGGAATTCTTATTTGGTTTGGGAATACAAAAGCATAATGTAAATCCTACCTCCCACGAAAAAAAAAGTCCATTTCATATCGCAGGACCTTGAGTTACTGTAGATCGATTAGGAATACAGTTTTGGACACAATTGTACTCACTGGTTTAGGTACAAACATTGGGCAAAGATAGACGGGACGGACATGTTTATTGCTTGTGTAGATCTCGAACGCTCTCTTACACATGTCACATTGTCACATACACTTACTCAAGAGACGAAAGGGAGCCGATTGGGCCATTGCTCTCACCGAGAACGAATGAAGAGCCCTCGAGTGTACAGCATTCGAAAGTGAAACCCCTCGAGCGAGGACGAGCGAGCAAAACGGAGCGTGTTGGCAGGAGTTTTGTACCGTCGCTTTTAATCTTTTCCCGCGACCGCATTGTCTCGTAAAACACGTCTCCGCTTGACGAAGTAAAACCATTTTTTTGTTATTCAAGCTCTCATCAACATCTAGGTCATTAACGACCGCTATTGGGTTTAACGTTACGGTGGCTGTGAAGATGACATGATATGGTGGATGATTGGGGGAAAGGACGAACCCAAATACCAACCATACGCGATGAGGGACTCGAACCAGCGATCCTTCGGTCCGACAACGTTACAAGACTACTGCTATAGCGATTTCGGCACCGCACATCGGCAAGTTATACTTCGGTCTTTCGTTCTTGGCGCACGGGGGTGTGTCAGTATAATGGAATATCTCACGGAATTTCGCGTCGTTGTCGTTTGTACCGCTAGGAGTCGCATGATCGCGACTGTATTGAGCAGGGCTGGCGATCATGCCATTCCTGGCAGCACAACCGGCGACCATGCGAAATACCGTGAGATATTCCATCTTATTGACACACCCCCGTGTGCCAAGAACGAAAAACCGAAGTATACACCATTCTCCTGTGAGTTTGACAGTTAGATTAGAATCTCTGTACTTCGTTCCTGCGTTTTTTTAATTTCCTGGGTCTAAGTTATTTAGTTTTATTCTCCCAATTGACTTCCCAGTATCATAGGAAGCTTTACCACATTCTCACCCACAGAAACGTTGAGGAGAACGTGGGAGGAACAGGCGGTTCGCAGGCTACGCAGAGATGCCGCCGCCAAGATGGGATTTGGGCGCGGGCGAGTAGGGGCATTTGGGCGAGGGCTGGGGCGGGGACGGGAAAGGCGGTCGGTGGACGATGCTCGTTTGATGTGCTTCTGTTTACAGTCTGGCCGTCCGCTCCATCTTATGAATCCGAAAGAGCAGTCGAGCGTCCGGCGGCGTTGGCGTTGGCGGCGTCGCGGCCCAACCGCTCATATTGGGGGCCTTTGGGTCTCGGTACGCCACAGCCCAACCCCACCCCCCCCACCCCGCCCCGCCCCCGCCCTGCCCCACCCCCCACCCCTTTCCCGCCCCGCCTCCACCCTGTCCCCGCCCCGGGCCCCATCCCGCCCTCACCCCGCATCCATCCCGCCTCCATCCCGCCACCATTCCGCCCCCATCCCGCCCCACCCCGCCAAACCCCCGCACCACCCCGCCCCACACGCGTGAAATATCCGCGGTCCCACCCCGCCACCCGCCCCCCCGCCCCACCCTCCCCACCAACCCCACTAAACCTCGCCCCTATCCCGGCCTGCGCCGCCACGCCACGCCTCACCCACCATTTCTCCGCCCCCGCCCCACCCCATCACGCCCCATCCTGCTTCGCCACGCCACGCGACGTCACGCCAAACCTCTTTCCTTCCACAATGCAGCGCCACGTCTAGGTTCCGCTCCACCCGGCCCGCCCGCAACCCCATTTTCACCCCTCCCGTCCCGCCTCTCTCACACCCTGCCCGCCCCCACCACGGCTGCGCCACACCGCCACGCCACCTCTCGCTTAGTTCTCCCCTTCGAGCCTACACCCCGCACGCTCCGCCAATCCTCTTTTTTCTACCATGCCCTGCTCCGCAATGTCATGGCACGCCTAGCCCCTCCACACCCATCCCAAACCTGCCCCGCCTCTCCACTTCCTACTCGCTTTAGTTCATCTTATCTCGGCACCCACTTCATCCACCTAGTCATTCCCCTCCCAGCCTTCCCCACTTATCCCTTCTCAGTCCCATACTCATCCCTCCCAAACAACGCTGTCTCAGCCCTCTCATTGTTCACTTCCCCCCCCCACGCTCGACCACCAAATCCCCTGCCCTCTCTGTAACCCTGCCCGACCTGCCAACGCAACCGTCCCGTCTCCAGTCCCTCGTCATTCCCCACCCGGCCGTGCCCCGCCCTGGTCGTCCCCATTCGCCGATCTGCCCGTTGGCCGCGGCGCCGCCATTACCCTTAATTGCGTGGTCCTGGAGGAGAGCGCCCGCCGCCGCCGCCGCCGGCCAGCGCGCGCCGGCGACCGCGGACTTCACCTTGCGCGGTGAGCTGGGGTGAGCGGGGCGGGGAGGGATGCGCCAGAGACCGCGGACTTTCACCGTGCGCTCTGAGGTAAGCGGGGCGGCGGCAGGGCGGGGCTGGATGGGGCGGGGCTGGATGGGGCGGGGCTGGATGGGGCGGGGCTGGATGGGGCGGGGCTGGATGGGGCGGGGCTGGATGGGGCGGGGCTGGATGGGGCGGGGCTGGATGGGGCGGGGCTGGATGGGGCGGGGCTGGATGGGGCGGGGCTGGATGGGGCGGGGCTGGATGGGGCGGGGCTGGATGGGGCGGGGCTGGATGGGGCGGGGCTGGATGGGGCGGGGCTGGATGGGACGGGGCTGGGGGAGCGGGGCGGGGCTGGGGGCAGCGGGGCGGGGCTGGTTGGAGTGGGGCGGACTGCGGGGGTGGGGTGGGGCTGGGGGAGCGGGCGGGACTGCGGGGGCGGGGCGTGGCTGGGGGCGGGGCGGGGAGGGGCGCGACAGCGACCGCGGATTTCACCGTGCGCCGTGAGGAGGTGGGGCGGCGAAGGGGCGGTCGGGCCTGAGCGGGCGGGGCTAGGCGGAACGGAGCGGGGAGGCGGGGGACGGGACGGTTTTGGGGGGGGCCGTGGCAAGGAAGTGTGGAGCGCTTATCAATGCGATGGCACTAGGCGGGCAAGAGAAGGTCGGCGCTAGGCGGGGCGGGTGGAGCGATGTAAGGTGAAATAAGCTTGGAACATGGCGGTAGATTGATTGATTGATGTTTTAATGATTTCGAGCGTGTCAGTTACCGAGCTCATTCATCCCGTATGTGAAGTTGCAAGTTTATGCATCGGGATTATGGCGGTGCTTCCCCCTCCGCTGGATGGCGAGATCCGGCGCCGACCTACGGTCGACAAGCGTATTTTCCCAACCAGGTATCTCCCACTAGCGGGGCACCACCCCAGCCGGAGTAAGCTCTAAGCCCTCGACCGGTCTCTTGGCATATGTGGTAGTGTATGTTAGTGTAAGTGTGGGTGTAAGGGTGTGGATAGGACAAAGAAGAGGAAGGAAAAATCGCGTGCAGTGTGTGGCGCGGTTGTTGGGGTACTGCTCCGGCATTCGCCTGGTGTTGATTGGAGAAACCACGTAAAATTACCGATCAGAGCAGCCGGCCGCTAGAAATCTCCTCCAGACAGAACGCGACTTAGCTGACAAGGTCGAAAACCTTACCGCCGTCGGGACTCGAACCGCGACCTCTCTGTCAGAGGCACTTGCTGGCGGATAGAGCGATGGTGTCACGGAGCTTACGGAATAGGGCGAAGCTGGACGGAGAGGAATGGACAGGGCGGGGTGATAGAGTGGAGCTGGAAGTGACGGGAGTGTGAGGGACGGTGCTGAATGGGATGGACGAGACGATGCTGGTGGGCGGGGTGAAATGAGTTGCGGTGGGAGGCAAGGCGGTTGGACGGTAGTGGGCGGTGATGGGCGGAGCAAATCGGGGAGGGGCGAGGTCGCCGGTTGCGCATACAGGGTGAGTGCACGTAGAATATCAAGCGCAGACAGGGACCTTGGAACTCTCGATCGAACCGGGAAGACAACTTGAAGGTGCTACTATAGGAGGCGCTATATTGGGTTTTTCGTTTTTGGCGCATTCAAGGTCACGGACGAAAAATGGAGAGGGAAGGCTTTCTTCAATAGGGAGCTGCTATTCACTACAGTGCTTTGACGTGGAAGCTCCCTATGGAAAATGCCTTCCCTCTTCCTTTTTTCTTCCGTGACCTTGGTGCGCCATGAACGAAAAACCCAAGTATAGTGGCGCCGGGTACAGCTGCAGGTGAGACTTACCAACTTCCGCACATAAAAATTGACTGAATTCTGAGAAATACGAAAATTGTCTTCTAAATACTCAAGTATTCATAATATAAGAAATATAAGAAATCTCTGAAGAAAGCGCGAACATCGACGCTATTTTTTGTTACATTACCACCCTGTTTGCGTCTCGCGAACCTACGCAGGAGCCACGCTCGTTTGAAGTGTCGTTGGCAGCAGTTCGTCTTTTAGTTCCTGTAGAAAGTGATACAGGAGAGCGCGCTACTGTAATGGTCTCCACCACGTTATATAGGAGTTAAAAGGCCTTGAGAGCTGAGTAGATGTCTAGCAAAGAAGAAAGAAATAAATCGACAAAGATAACGTGGAACAGATGGAGATCGGCGATGGATGAAGAGCAGGAAGTCCGGGAAGGTGACAACCGTCGCAGAGGCTTACAATAGGTGATCGCGGGGTTGGGGGTGAAAATTCAGGGCCATTGAATTCTCTATCAAATTCGGAAAACAAAGCTGAAGGGTGCTACTATAGGAGGCGCTAGTGTCGCCGGGTGCAGCTGGAAGTTAGGCTCGCCGTCCATTCATACATAAGAATTCACGAATTTGAAGAATGCGGAAAGTGGTCTTCTAAAGTTCCATTATTCATACTACAGAAAACCCTCATTAACCTCAATTTCAAGAGATCGAAAAAGATCGGTGTTTCGTGTTAAAAATTCGTGTTTTCTGAATATTATAAATGCTCTTGTACAGTTATCCCTTATTGGGACCAAAGTTATGTTTGTGTAAGGCGAAATTTGTATTAAACGATTTTCGGGCTAACGAGGGTTTTCTGTATGTTCAATAAGAATGTGCTGTAAAAAAAAACGAACATCGGCACTGTCTTTTGTAATATACTTGCCTGTTTACATTCTCGCGAACCCACATACCGTTTTTAATTATCGTTGGCAGCATTTCGTGTTTTAGTTTGCATTTCGTGTTTCTTCAGAAGTGCGCACTGCTGTATTGGTTTCCACCGTCTTATACGGAAGTTGAAAGGCCCTGAGTCAAGGTCATAGCCGAACAATTTTCATCAATGCATTTTATCTCGATCGTTCTCACTGGCTTGCTTTTGCAATCTCGGAGTCTAAGAGCACTTCCTATCTTCCTGTGAAATCTATGTATGGATCGCTGCTAAATATTTTAAATTATTTTAATTATAAAAAGTATTTCAAACTAAATTTTAAAAAAATTACATTCCTTCCACAATCACAAAGTTTCGATTGCATAACAGTGCAGATGTGCAACGTGCCACGTGATATCGAATTTTTATTCAGTTTTTCGTCGTAGAGAATTCAAAACTACTCGTTTTCCTAGATTTTTCATTTACCTCGTGCATTTACATTGAAATAAAAATGCTTTTAAGCTATTAATGATGAGCTGAGGTTTAATAGAAATGGTGTTGAGAGGTCCGGTCACACATCCAGCATTTGTTATCGATCCTTGTTTTTTCGTTCGCAGACGCAAAGGGTGCACCACCAGAATACCCTAATGTTGATGTCCTCTTTTGTCTAATTGATTCATTGGTGATTCCGGCGTGTCACCTGCTAAAGTCGTTGGTCCCGAAACTGTGGTGAATGTTTTTTAATGCGGGAAGGTTTCTGTGAGATCCGGCGCATGTCTATACATCCGTTTGCGGTGTTATCCCCAACCAAGTATCTATCATTGTCGGGGCTCCACCCTAGTCGGGATAAGCTCTCAGCACCCGACTGGTCTCTGGCATGTGTTGTAGTTTTGTGCTGATAAGCTCTCAGCACCCGACTGGCATGTTGTTGTAGTTTTGTGCATGTGAGTGTAAATATGTGTGAGGGGTGAGAATAGAACAAGGAATGGCGAAAAAATCGTCCTAGGTCTCTGGCCTGTTGGTTAGGTACTGCTCTGTCATTTTCCTAGTGTCGATCGAAAAACACGTAAAACTACTGATCGGAGCAGTCGGCCGTTTGAATTTCCTTGACCACAGCGATTGATTTCGACAAATGCGATTTTCGTAACTTTGACGCTGAGAGGAATCAGCTGTTGACGGTTTCATCTAGTCGGGAGCTTGAACGTCACCATAGTGACGTCACTGGCCCGAAATATAAGCTCCGATTGGATGGCAGCGAAAACAACTGATTCCTGTCAGGGGCAAAGTTAGGAAAATCGTAGTATAGCTTCGTAGATAGTGTCGAAAATCCTGTCACCGTCGGGACTCGAGACCTAGCCAGAGCCACTGCAGTGACATCAGTTGATGCCCTGACCCTCATTGGTTCATTCTGGATGATGGAAGTGGACTAGCATCTCGGACACAGCGCTCTCGGACACAGCGCGTTCCTGAGTACGTTACGAATTGCGTGTCTTTATGTTCGGCTGAATTAAAGGCTTGTGAGCCTTTTATTTATTTATTTTTTATTACGTCAAAAACAGTTTAAAACTGTGTGGTGACGAGCTATGAGAAGAAGTGAAATTTGTGCACGTTTTATAATTATGTGATCTCTATCCAAAACCGTATTCTAGTCGAATTTGAATACAGAAAGAAAGAGCGTTTTTTTCAAGTTTGTTGACAGAATATTCGCGCCCCTATATAAAAAATCTATTTTCAAAGGTAAAATTAGCTATAAATTGTGCCTTAACCCTCATGTTCTTCATGAAAGAATAATACTTTTTGCCCCGACAATAAGGAAAACGAATATTGATTGTTGATTGAGCCTGAAGATCGTAGGCCAGGCGCGAAAAGGGACAGACAAGGTGGAGAGGCATTGGCGGAACTTTTGGGGAACATTGGGGAAGAGGGCGCGCCCTCTTCCCCAAAGCGAATATTGTTTGTAATTCTCTTCAGCGGCATTAGATCCAAAGGGATATCTTTTTAATTTTTATTTCGCGCAGAAAATGGGGGAAAATTATGCTCCTTCTGCTTTTGAATCGAGTCTGTGGTTTCGTTAACTATCCGGAAACTTGAAAAAAATCAAAAAAAAATTAAAAATTTCGATGTTGACTGAAAAATGCAAATATTAGATAGTTTATTCTGCGTATTCTCGCAGCACTGAATTTCATTTCTCTGTGCGTCACATCTTTTGATACAGCTGGTGGGTGATATGAATAAAAATGTAAATGTACTCCCGCCACAAGTAGAAACTACTACGTCTCATGAACGCAACGACGAAGGAATATTCACGATCCTAGAAGTCGACAGAAAATCTGAATGGTGTATCGTGAGTCTGAAATGACCTACAGCTTGAATCTGTGCGGCAGGCATGTCAAGGTCGCGGCCAAGGTAAAAAAAAAAAGCTTACTAGAGCTCGCGGGCACTGCGCGCAGAGAAATTGGCGCGAGATTTAAAAGTAAGGATTAAATGTCTCGGAATGACGGTACGTAAGTGGCTCATGACGGTCTTTCGGAGAAGTTACTTTGCAGTTGTCGCAAATTAGCTACAGTACATTGTCATCTTCTCTTAAGACAAAGAAATTATTCATTAAAATGGAATAATACATCAGTCCGATTTCAGAATCTCAAATCAGAGTAAAATTTAGAAATTTGAATCAAAATAATATTTTTTACTTTAGAGTGATAGAAAAGCATGAACTTCTGCGTTAAGATTAGAGGGTTTTTAAACAGAGAAAAATCCTGTCTGTTAAAAGTGCTGTCCGTTCATATGCGAGAATTGTTAATTTATAGAGACTTCTTAATTTATTCCACATTATTAATAAATACAATAATAACTGAAGACTTAGTAACACAACACGAACGAAAACAAGAAAGAATTCGCCATTCATATTCCCTGTCCCTTAGCGTAGATGTTTTGTATGGGAGAATTTAGTAAGAAAATAAACATCGAATAACACGTAGTGAAGAATATATAGCCGATCCGATGGCCGAGATTGCTAAGACAGTAGTGCCGTGGCGGTCTGGGCCTAAGGATCGTGGGCTCCAATCCGCCTAGAGCATGATTGTGTGTGTTTCATCATTGTGTCTGTTATCTATGTGTATTGTGCTTATGTGTCCCTTGTGTTTGGCGTCAGGAGGGCATCCGACCGTAAAACATTCGCCACATCCTAATAAAAATGGAGTGTGTGAAAATTAATAAAAATGAGCCCACACCCGTTGGCGCCGATCCCGTGGTGACGGGAAAGGGCAAAAGAAGTAGTGAAGAATATAAACATAATTCACGCTTTATGTGATAGAAAAAAATCTGACAAAACATATTTTCGTTTGAAGCCACTATTCACGCCTCACGCCGCTCCAGCTTACGCATGTACACCCTTTTCTGAATTGAAGGGGAATGAGTGCGGAGTGAGGTAAGTTGCCCGTACCCGTAGGAGCGCCGGGCTCTCCAGGCGGGCAAGGAGATCGTGCGAGCGCGGTTTGACGTGCGTGCTGTATGGTGTACCGCATCTCCAAATATCTAGCACTTGGACAAGGAATATTCACGATCAAGCTGAATTTCCGTGCAGAGATGGGTGATTTTTCCACAACACCGTTAGCTAAACAGATAAGAAATTATATGAAAATGTCAGAGATGTCAATCACATGTAATGACAATTAATGAAGATTACAACTGGAAATGGTGATCTCTTTCCAAAACCATTCTATCTGCATAAATAGTATCTATGTGTATAATAAATCCATCTGCAAAACAGCAATGACTCATTATTGATTATTAGGAATTAATATAGACGAATATTAATTTCGTCTAATCTTAAATGAATCAGTGAGCATACAGAAGAACTAGCGTTATCTGTACATCTGATTATTGTTTCCTTGCATTATCTTTACTTTCTCGCCTTAACTTTGTACGAAAATAAAGTATTGTAATTGTGCCCGAAAACGGCGAATTTCGACAAAAAACTAGTAACGAAAGCGTAGATTAATCGTGTTCCCACGTATAGTAAATTACTGTGGGCCTTTTATACTGAAAAAAGCTCATTGACGTGCAAAGCGTCTGTCTGTTTGTCGCCGTGGTCAAAGCTAGCGCCTAAAACCATTCAGTCGATTTTCTCCAAAATTGATAATCCTCGATCAATATAGAGAACATAGATTCCATATATATATAAGTACAGGGGCTCAGAACAATCATCTATTGAATGGATATTCTGATTAAGCTGATTTCATTAAGGAATTGTAGAGTATCTTGGAAAGCAAGGAATGGGAAATGGAGAACCCGAGAGGGATTGTTCGTCTAGCTTGGCCAACACAAATTCACTTGTATCGTCTGGCTTTGAACCGTGATATCTAGAGATAAAATCTATTCGCCCTTAATGCTCCCTATACCCCGTGCCGCCCCAGCATGCCCCATCTTCGGTTGATCACGAACCTAGTCTCTTAGGTCATGTTTCAAATGGGTGACGGTT
Organism: Acheta domesticus; assembly: GCA_031308135.1. Lineage (NCBI taxonomy): Eukaryota > Metazoa > Arthropoda > Insecta > Orthoptera > Gryllidae > Acheta > Acheta domesticus. The sequence continues at coordinate 27,213 of JAHLJT010009677.1, forward strand.
CAAATGGGTCATATTTCAATGATTATAGAACAGTGGTGGGGCAAGAGAATCTCAAAACACAGGTCACTTGGCATAAAACACAAATAAAAGAATAAATAAATAATAATTAGATGAGAGATGTCAAATTTGACGCCCTGGCTTACGAGAAAGATCTTATTCATGTTCCTAGACTTTTCAATCGCGTAGTGATCAACCTCAGAGTTTGCCGCTTCCGATCGAAAAAAAAGTTGCAGGTGGTAGAAACATAAATACTTAGACAATCGATAATGATTTATATCTCATCAAACATTTGTAATGATGTGATTTGAATGATACCGAGCAATGATCGGGAAGAGAACTCGAGAATATCCAACCAGGAACCCGCGATGCTCCCCACAAATTACATACAGATGTGAACCCGATACCCAGAGTTGGATGCCAGCGCACTGCTCGCGACGTTACGGGTCGCCCTCGTTTCGACGGGCAACCACTTCTGTGAATCGCCCGGAAGGACGGACGTCTGAGGGTGGAAGATGGAGGGGTGGGGGATGGAGGGTTGGAAGACGGACGTTCTGAGGGGCGGACCGAGGCGTGGGTTATGCAAGACGAGGCTACCCCGCTGGCCACCGCCAGAGCTCTCGAGCGCTTCCGAGTGCTTGTGGGGTGGCATGATTTGAATTCGCACTAGACGTGTGAATGAAGCTTCTTTATAAGTTGCCTCAACTTTATTGGTAACAAAATATGCAGATTCTCTCACTCAAATATTCATTTTGAGAAAAAAATCTGTAAAATTAAATCATTGAAAAAAACTACAGGTTAAACAGATAATTCGTACGGTACTTTTGCCTTATCTACATTTATGCTTACAAAACAGCAAAATTCAGCTCCAAACTAATTTATACGTCAATTAAACCTTGGCAAACAACACAAATATGCACGTTCTCAGTGGTCGTCTCAAGGGGTCGGATATTTTTTTCGAGACGAAGTTATCATCTGTCACTGAATTTCCGGCGCCGCCATCATTGACCAAGGAGAGAATCCTAAAGAAACCTCGTTCACAAATCTAGTGCAAATTCAAATCATGCTTGCGGGTGCTGGGAGCGCCGGGCGCCGCCAAAGCCGCAATCGTTATTCAACTCTTTGCGCCAAAACAGCGCGGAGCGTTTACATTGCGCGCGGCAGGGGGGGGGGCGGGCGCAGCCGCGCGGCGAATTGTATGCGCCTCATCGCCGGCGTCGCGTGCGCGGTATGCCGATGCGCGGGCGGGGAGGGGAGGGGGAGGGGAGGGGCGAGACGGGGTAGTGCAGGGCGCCGGTGGGTCGGAGCGAGGTCGGATGAAGAGTATATTGGGTCTTGCTAGGGTAGGTTGGGGACGGTAGGGAAGCCGAGTCTGAGCGGGATGGAGTGGCCAAGCAGAGCGGGACGTGAGGGGCAATAGTGTAGGAAAGGGGCGGATCGGGGTGATATACATTGGTGAGAAAGGCGTGACCACGGGGTGAAACGTAGGCGGAGAGAAGGACGCGGACGGAGTATCACGGGTCGAGTCGGATCGAGTCGCGCGCCAGTCGGGTCGGGCGCGAGACGGGTCGGGCGCGAGTCGGATCGGGCGCGAGTGGGGTTCGGGCGCGAAGTCGTTTCTGGAAAATGGTAACTAAACATTGTTCACGATCAATTTTTTTTATATATGAGGATTTTTTACATATTTTAAGTGAAATCGTGAAAATGTTTTTAAAATATATAAAACTAGATTTTTTTTGAAGGACTCCAATTTTCTCTTTAATATTTGCTGAATTAGAGCAAAGTTTATTTCACAATTCTTCATCGGTGAATTTGTATTGTTTGCGTTTATAATTTATTCCGTTTAAAGATTATTAACAGTTTCCAACAACGCAAACGTTGATTTTTTCGAACTTATCTCGCCGTAAAATTGAAGATAGATATTTCTCTTTAAATGCAATATATTCCTCAATGTTAAATCATTAAATCATTTTGGTCACACATTTTTTAGATTGTTACTGATTTTAGCGTAAACATGATTTATAAAGTGTAAGAAACGACAGAAACGTTTCAAATTCATACAAGATTTTCACGGTGCAATGCAACAGGAAGAGCGTGAGATTGTCATCTGCCATCCATAAAGTTTTGAATCACAGGCCTGAGGATACATTTTGTTTATTTTTCTCAAAATATTTGTAGGGATAAAGCAACATTACATGCAAATCATTGGCATAAAGGCGTGTTTATCAATTTTCAATTTTCAAAAATAATGATTACCTTTATGACGCCAACATAATAGTTTATTCTTTGTTCTTTTTTTCAGTTTTAGCTTTATGAATGTTTTCCTCGTTACTCGTGTAGAATTTTGTTTTTATTATTCTCTGCGGATTTTAAAATTTCTTACAGCTATAACTATTCCTTAATTTGAAAATTTGTACATACTTTTCTTTTTAGTTGCTGTTAAAATCAATGATTTTAACATTAAATTGTCCCGAAAACTAGTTTTGATTTTGTATGTATTTGATATTTTATGAAAAATTAAACAATTTTGTCGTTGTGTATCTCCGATTAGTTTTTCTAACAGGAACAACCATGGTATTTTTGCAATCATCACTGAGTTAAATACTTCGATTAAGCTATTATGTTGTCTGGACGAAAGAAATTTCATCTGAGCGTACTCGAATATTCCAAGTTAACGCAGATGGAACTAAATTAACCCTTTCACTGCTACGCATTAGCGCGCTGGCCCCTCCGCAGTGCTGAATACTTTTTCGTGCGGTCTTCACTCGCGCGCGCTCTCAGTTGTGTTAGTATTATATATCTACTAAGGTACATATTTACTTTCCGTCATTCTTTTAGATCCAGGCTTATATGACACTGACGAAGTTGAAAGTATTCCATGCCGCCCACAACACCCGAAAGAACCGAACCCGAAAGAGCAGCGCGACGCACCGGTGCGTCGTTAGCAGTGAAAGGGTTAAAAGTTTCGACACCAACACCCCTAACGTGTTATGGAAGTAGCTCCTTTATTTACAATTTATAAAATAAAAGCGTTTTGAATATGGCAACTGACAATATTATACAGCGCTCTAAGGGAGAAATTTGTGATGAAATGAATTCGATAGGGCCACTTTAATTGAGAAAGCATTAATGTTACAAATAGTACTGAGTGGTTCACATAAAATGTTCCCCTCAAACATCTCCTCTCCAATACAGACACGTTGTAGGTCCATTTAATCCATCCAGTAATCCATCCAAGTAATTTGTTAGTGTTCACATTTAAAAAAATCGTTGTCGATATCTGTGAAAAAATAATGCTATTGAAAAATTTTCGATTTGTACGTGCATCTTGCATCCCTCGCATACAATCGTTTTCGTGAAAACCGAATCTCAATATCTGTTACGTTTCAGGAGATGTTTGGTGGGAACACTTTAGGTTACCCACACTGTATTTGGGAGAGGCATGTGTGTGGAACGTAGTACGTCATGAAAAGTAGTAAGTTCTTTGTTTCACAACACGACTGTACCCCTTGTGGATTGTTGGCGGGTGTAAACGTGGCACCACCTAAGCCCAAACTCACGTTGATAAAAATCAGGTTAAATAATATTGATTCATTTTCAAAATAGTAGCGAAAAACGCTCGAAAAATGGGGTGTTTATGGGGTTTATGGTACTGCTAAACCCATTTTAAAAACGTTTTATTGGTGCCGATGTTGTCTTGCATCAAAAACTAACTTTTTTCACTAAAGCCGTTGAATTCTATTTTTTTTTTTACAAGCCTTAGTATATATATTGCGACAGCCGTGTCGTTCTGAACAATTGCGACAGTCGCACGGCGGGAAACGCAATTGCGACAGCCGCGATCGTTCTGTTGGGCGCGGACGACTTGGCTGCCGGTTAGCTCAGTAGGTAGAAAGGCGTGGAAAATGTTAATGATGGTGGAAGACGGTGTTCGGTGGAAAATGAAATTCTTGTTATCAGGGTAACAAAATAAGTGGCATTTATTCAATAATGACGTCGTGGTAATACACTAAAATCGGCGAGCATGCTCTCCTTCTTCCCAATTCCAAAATTACACACACAAAAATGAAAAATAACACTGATACAAAAATTTAACATAAATTGACGACGATTCTCTCTTGACGACCACGCACGGCCGAGAATCTTAGTTTATCCGCTGATCAAAAGGCAATGCTAATTCCTCTTTCCAAAAGTCGTTCCTTTGATCAAGGAAGCGCCTGAAGGGCGTATGCAGCAGCAGCGAAGGGACTTATGGAACCAGCCAGCGGTTGAATGACCTCTTCTGCCAGCTGCCGGGGTCTGGGTCCGGCGCGCGTTGAGCACTGCTAGGAGGGGGGCAGGCGACAAAAGCGGGCCGGTGCAGGCCGGTCGACCAGGTATCGCCTGTGACGGGGTCTCGGGCGCCGACAAGCACAACGCAGCTCATCACAGCCAAACAGCCAGCAGATAATGTTCACCGCGCCTGACACAATGGCTTCTGTACTTTCATTCCATGCGTCCCGGATGCAACCCGCATCTGCACTCTGAAGATCGCTACAAAGACACCACTAATCACTTCAGTAGAATGCGCTCAGCACGTTTTCATAAATCACTTTTTCTCCGCTATCTTGACTAAAAATAGGCGTCTGAAGTCCACGTTTCCACTGATATTTGGAGCCGTGCACATATTCCCCCTAACGAATTCGCTTTCTCTTACAAGTTAAGACTTAAAAAAATTTATCTCCCGGCGATGGACACCGCAGCGAACACCGACCTTCCTCCTTGACTGCCTCGCACGTTCTCTCTTCTGGCGCTGTGCTCCAGATGTCTTTCCAGCTTCTCTTCCCCACCAAATTCACACAAAATGTTCTAGAACTTTCCAGAATTCTATTTAAGAGTGTCAGCTATTGGCGAAGGTTAGTGCGATGCCAAAAAATTTTGTCCAATCATCGGAGGTTTTGAGCCGAGAAGAGCGAGCGAGAATTACACTCGTTCCCTCTCACTTCAATCGTATGTCAAACAGGGGTAGTAATTAATGGCCCGGGAAGAACCTGAGAATCTTAAGGGAGGAGGTGGGCGAGGGGGCCATGGAAAAGTACCGTCAGGAACAGGGCGGGCGCGCGCGCGCAGCCTCTAGCGTCACGGACATCTGCGCGTGTCTAATGGGGGGTGGCCAGCGGGAGTTCGGACAGAATCCTGGCGCCGCCACCGGTTTCTTTTGTCGGCTCGTGAAAATATTCTTTTATTTGACCAGTTGGATTAATTCGGTGCCCATTACAATATATCATATATATAATATATATTGAGACGAACCGGACGAAGTCCGGTCGTCCCATGAGGAATTCTGCTGTGACGCACGCAATGAGGACCAACGCGATTTTGAAAACCGCGCGCCCGTCAACGTCAGAGAGAGTGACGCAGGCGACGGTTGATTTCAAAACCCGCGACCAGAAACGACGTTTGCCTAATGATGTGAGAGCAGAAAAGCCCCAAACTAGCCATGGCCGGTGCAGGTCACGCCAGGGGGGAAAGGGCATCCTGAAAATCTGCGGGGAGAAACATTCTTGTAAAAATTTCCAACGGAGCAAGACTTTCGAAGTGCGCGGAAGTGAAGTTACGCGAGTAGAATTTCAAGAGAGTCTGAGATCTTCAGTGAGCTACTAATCGAAGTTCGTATATGAGGAAAATTCCGGCCAGGACAAAAATCGGACTGTGAGACTGAAGTTGTGCCCGACAGGGAATTTATATAGTCCCCGAGGCATCGAAAGCGTGGAAGCAGACGCCCCACGCCACTTCCTCTTTGTCGACCAGGCTGCCGAGAACGAGTCGCCCGCCACCGGAAAACCTCCAAAATGAATATCAGCTCCAAAGAATAACGACATCCAAATTCCTGGAATTCACAAACAATCTGCACGTGTGTGAAAAAAAAGACCTATGATTCGCATCCGAGAAGCTGGTCCGATATAAACACGGAAACCTGCGAGGAGGAGGACGCTGCGGAGAAACTCGACGTTCGCATCGCGAGGTCGCCGCGGCGCCGCTGCTACCCTGCGAACGCGCGGAGCCCAGCCCTTCGCTCGGCCGTGATATCGGAGAGGTCATCAACCCCGCCCAGCCCGACTGCTAGTCTGCGAGCTGACGCCCGCCGGAGCGCGAGAGGAAAGGTCACTAGAGGTATTACACCGCCCTGTGGAGAACGAGCGTGAGTACCCGTGAAATTCAATAAATTGATGAAAAGGTAGAAACATTTGATAAACTCAGGAGAGACTATTATGAACAATCCTAGTTTGCAGATATCTTTTGTTTCAAAGTGGTTTTTGTAAATTCAATTTAATGTGGAAGGCGCTGCTAGCCGACCACAAAGCAGAGTAACAATAATGTTAAAGGAAACAGTGCGAAATCTAAATGTTTAAAAAGGGTAAACGTGAGGTTAGAGCGCTGAATGTTCTAATGTATTATTCAGGTAGCTCCAGCTGGAAGCAAGATTTACGTAATTAATTCGTGCATTGATAAGAGTGATAATCGCGTCAGGTATGAACGCGAATCACTAAAGTCATTCTAGGAAGTAGAACGGATACAAACTTGTTTCTAGGAAGTATTTGCTTGTATTTTGTAAACGCAGAACGAGGCAAAGCAGTGGTTTGCCCGCTGTAATTTGGTAAATGGTGTATGATTTTATTTTGGTTAATGAATGAATTTTCAAATCACTTGTGAATTGTGTGATTCCCCTATCACTAACCAAGTAGGATTTCCTGGAGGGAGAATACCTTAGATAATTAATAAACAACCGGCAGGGCCTGGTGACGGAGCGGCGACAGAGCGCTGCACGGTACCGGTGACAACCCACGCCAGAAAGACTTCTCGTGGGGTATAAACGCCCTGACCCTACATAGGTTGATTGATGCCGGCGCGTCGCACAGAGACGACGTGGTTTCCGTCGCA